>CM075986.1:25888181-26180415 GCA_038087875.1 Malacoraja senta | reverse complement strand
CACACAAATATTCTGGAAGATGATTGTTTCAGGGATGAAGGAGTGTTGGAGATGGTGACAGGATCTATGGAAGGATGCAATGGAAAGTGAATGGAAACATTGCTGGTGCCCGATGGAGATTTGTACATCATCGTTAGTCACCTGTAGACTGGAGGTATGCTCATGTTGCCCCTTTATTTTTTTAAAGGCAGCATGAAAATACAGAAAATTATCTGCCGGTGGGCCTTACATTAATAATAGGGAAATTATTGGAACAAATTCTAAAGGTCAGGTCGAGGTCAGACGAGAAGGTTGTTGACTACAACCTTCCCCCCATTGACGAACTGTACACTGCAAGGGCCAGGAAGCGAGCGGGTAAGATCATCTCTGACCCCTCTCACCCTGGCCACAAACTCTTTGAAGCACTTCCCTCTAGGAGGCAACTCCAGACTATCAAAGCCGCCACAGCCAGACATAAAAACAGGTTGTTCCCATGAGCAGTAGCTCTACTCAACAGCCAAAAGTCTGTAGCCTCTTTTTACTCGGGTAAATTATAATGTTTTATTTTTAATTATCTGTTGTTTATCATGTTTATATACTTTTGTGAGCAAAGCACCAAGGCAAATTCCTTGTATGTGTACATACTTGACCAATAAAATGTTGCATTCTGCTTCTTTGCTTCTATGTTCACTCATAAAGACTGGGACTGATTTGAAGGAGTCACCATAGTTCTGTGCTAGGGAAATCCTTCTCACAATCTGATTAAGTATTTATAGAAGGCCGTGAAGAAAATTGATGAAGGCAAGGGACTTGACAAGTTTTGCATAAACATTAGCAAGGTTTTGACTTGGGGAAGTCACAAAATACTGGAGTAACTCAGCGGGTCAGGCAGCATCTGTGGGGGAAAAGAATAGGTGATGATTCGGGTCGAGACCCTTTGTCTGACTGGGAGTCAGGGGAAAGGGAAGAAGGGTTTCGGCCCGAAACGTTGCCTATTTTCTTCGCTCCGTAGATCTGCTGCACCCGCTGAGTTTCTCCAGCACTTTTGTCTACCAAAGGGAAACTAGAGGTATGAAAAGGTACTGAACAGATCAGAGCCCACAATGACCACAGTGACCAAAGAACCCACAATGGTCCATTGTTGGCTGTGGAGGAGGTTATAACGAGGGGATACGAAGAGTAAAACTAGCAGGATGACTAGGGTGGGGGGAGGATGGAGCGAGAGGGAATGCAAGGGTTACTTGAAATTAGAGAAATCAATATTCATACCACTGGGTGTAAACCAGCATCTGCAGTTCCTTCCTTCACATTTTTAACGGGGTGCAACTTCCCTGAAAAATGGGAAAACCAGGCAGATATGGTAGCGAAGAAGGCATTTGGCATGCTTGCCTTCGTAGACTGATACAATGAATATAAGAGTTAGGTTGTCATGTTGCAGTCGTATCTGGTGAACTTCTACCGCTGCACCATCGAGAGCATCCTTACCAACTGCATCACAGTATGGTATGGCAACTGCTCTGTCTCCGACCGGAAAGCACTGCAGAGGGTGGTGAAAATTGCCCAACGCATCACCGGTTCCTCACTCCCCTCCATTGAGTCTGTCCAAAGCAAGCGTTGTCTGCGAAGGGCGCTCAGCATCGCCAAGGACTGCTCTCACCCCAACCACAGACTGTTTACCCTCCTACCATCCGGGAGGCGCTACAGGTCTCTCCGTTGCCGGACCAGCAGGTCCAGGAACAGCTTCTTCCCTGCGGCGGTTACACTACTCAACACTGTACCTCGGTGACTGCCAATCACACCCCCCCCCCCCCCCCCGGACACTCCTCCCACCAGGATTTATTAGATTTATTTATTTACTGCTCATATTTATGTCGCTCTTCTAGGGAGATGCTAACTGCATTTCGTTGTCTCTGTACTGTACACTGCACAATGACAATAAAGTTGAATCGGAATCTGAATCTGAATCAAACCTTTCTCGGGCGGCACGCAGTGATGTGTACGTATATTTCTGGTCACCTGCTGGAGCTTGCACATTATCGATGGAATTACAGCCTTACGGAGAATGGATTGAGGCTCACTGTGATGGCAAACTTGCAGCGGGGATGTTATTCTGTGTAGGAATGAACTGCAGATGTTGATTTACACCAAAGATAGACACAAAATCCTGGGGTAACTCAGCAGGTCAGGCAGCTTCTCTGGAGAGAAGAAATAGGTGACATTTCAGTCTGACACCCTTCTAGAGCTTGGTATAACTGGCTACCAGGATTGTATTTTCTGATAAGACAGGGGGTTGCAAAAGCCATGTCTCTGTGAAATACACTGAGGTGCCAGTCGCCTGAACAGTAATTTAATCCCTGTGTTGTATTTAAAGGGCATCAGTCACCCTCTATGGATAAGGAAGCTTGTCTTTCAGTAGTGTATTCTGTGACTGTTCTGTAAAAGTGTTTGAAGAAGGGTCTCGACCCAAAACATTATCTATTCCTTTTTCTCCTGAGATGGTGCCTGACCCGCTGAGTTTCTCCAGCACTTTGTGTCTATCACAGGGCATAAACCAGCATTTGCAGTTCCTTCCTACACACTGTAAAACTGTTAGCCCAGTGTATTTTAGCTCCACTCGTGTTCAGTCTTCATTCCTGTAGCTACAGTTCCATAGTTTCTTTGTTTTGTTAGTTATGTGTTTTGAGTTTTGAGTTTTTAGTTAAGGTCTGCAGATATTTTAATGCTTTGCTCTAATACCTTACAACCGTTGTGCTTGAATAAAGATTTTAAAACGCTGCTAGTGGACTCGACAAATCATTGAGATTCAGTGATCCTACATCACCAATCTCCAGGGCTGCTCGGTGGCGCAGCGGTAGAGTTGCTGCCTTACAGCGCCAGAGACCTGGGAACAATCCTGACTACGGCCGCTGTCTGTACGGAGTTTGTACATTCTCCCTGTGACTGCGTGGGTTTTCTCTGGGAGCTCCAGTTTCCTCCCACACTCCAAAGACGTACATGTTTGTAGGTTAATTGGCTTGGTATAAATGTAAATTGTTCCTAGTGTGTGGGATCGTATTAGATAGTATTAGAGTGCGGGGATCACTGGTCGGCGCGGACTAGGTGGGCTGAAGGGCCTGTTTCCATGCTGTATCTCTACACTAAACTAAACTAAACTCGAGGAAGGGGGTGATAGCATTAGAAACAGTGATGATGCCTGGAATGGAGGGCTGTAGTCATTAGGAGAGACTGGATAGGGTTAGTTTATTCTCATGCAAATAGGAGGCCAACTACTGATCACTGGGAGGAGGCTGAGGGGTGACCTTACAGACGGTGAGGGGCATGGATACGGTACATCGTCAGAGTCATTCTCCTGGGGAAGGGTTGTCTAAATCTAGAGGACGCATTTAAAATTAGAAGGGATAAAACCAAAGTTGGATGGGACCGGTTTACATAGATAGCACAGGCTTAGAGGGATAAGGGCAAACGCAGGCAAGTGGGACTAGCCATGGAGACAGAGGGTTGTAGATCACAGAAACAGGCCCTTTGGCCCATCTCATCCATGCTGTCTAAGAGGCTGTTTCTGTGCGGTACAACTCTGGCTCCGTGACGCTAGGTTACCAGACTGACAGAGAGCCACATTCTGGCAATGAAACCACAGAACCAGCTTGTATCTTGCAGAGAAGCACAAATCTATCTCATGAATCTCATGCAGAGGAAACCGGAGCACCCGGAGGAAACCCATGTGGTTTCCACCAACCTACAACAGGCAAACTCCACACAGACAGCACCTAAGGTCAGGATCGAACTCGGTTTAGTTTGGAGATAGTTTAGAGATACAGCGCGGAAACAGGCCCTTCGGCCCACCAAGCCCACACCAACCAGCAGTCCCCGCACATTAACACTATCCTACACACAGTAGGGACAACTTTACACATAGACCAAGCCAATTAACCTACATACCTGTACTGCCTTGGGAGTGTGGAAGGAAACCAAAGATGTCGGGGAAAACCCACAAAGGTCACGGGGAAGACGTGCAAACTCCGTACAGACAGCACCCGTAGTTGGGATCGAACCAGGGTCTCCGGCGCTGAAAGGCAGCAACTCGACCGCTGCCCCCCATAGTTCTCTGACGCTGTAAGGCAACAGGTCAACCTGTTGCACCAGTGGGCCACCCAGTCATTCATAGTATTTATATGGGTCACATTTCACCAAGAACATTCCTGGTGAGTGCAGATTGAAGCCCAGCTCCTGATGTGGTTGGACAGGCTAGATGCAGGAAGATTGTTCCCGATGTTGGGGAAGTCCAGGACAAGGGGTCACAGCTTAAGGATAAGGGGGAAATCCTTTAGGACCGAGATGAGGAAAAACTTTTTCACACAGAGAGTGGTGAATCTCTGGAACTCTCTGCCACAGAAGGTAGTTGAGGCCAGTTCATTGGCTATCTGTAAGAGGGAGTTAGATGTGGCCCTTGTGGCTAAGGGGATCAGGGGGTATGGAGAGAAGGCAGGTACGGGATACTAAGTTGGATGATCAGCCATGATCATATTGAATGGCGGTGCAGGCTCGAAGGGCCGAATGGCCTACTCCTGCACCTATTTTCTATGTATCTATGATGTGACCATCAGGCCACATCCATGGCTGCAGTAAACTCTTATTTACCCAGTGTCCGTGCATCTAGAACTCTCGTGTTGCTGGCTAAACGTTATTGTTATGAAAATAAGCTCAAACGCTAATTTTATTTCAAGTGGTTTGCAAAGTAAATGTAAAAGCCGTTTTTGGTTTATTTACATTTATACATAAGGGCTGTATGACTGTAGGCTGATTGCCTGCAACATCCTCCTGGAGGATTCAGTACTTCCTAGTTGGTCAGTATTGTCTTGGTTTAGTTTGTGTTTAGTTTAGAGATACAGCATGGAAACGGGCGGCACGATGGCGCAGCGGTAGAGTCGCTGCCTTGCAGCGCCAGAGACCCGGGTTCGATCTTGACTACGGGTGCAGTCTGTACAGAGTTTGTACGTTCTCCCCATGACCTGCGTGGGTTTTCTCCGAGATCTTCGGTTTCCTCCCACATTCCAAAGACGTACAGCTTAGTAGGTGAATTGGTTTGGTATAAATGTAAATTGTCCCTAGTGTGTGTAGGACAGTATTAGTGTGTGTGGATCGCTGGTCGGCACGGACTCGGTGGGCCGAAGGGCCTGTTTCCACGCTGTAACTCCAAACTAAATTAAACTAAACTAAACAGGCACGTCAGCCCACCGAGTCCACGCTGACCATCGATCACACAATCACACGCGTTGTAGCTTACCCCACATTCTCATCTACTCCCGACAGAACAAGGGCACTTTACAGAGGCCAATTAACCTACAAACCAGCACATCTTTGGGATGTTGGTGGGAACCGGAGGAACATGCAAACTCCATACAGACAACACCCAAGGTCAGGATCGGACTCAGACCTCAGACACTGTGAGGCAGCAGCTCTATCTGCTGTGCCACAATGCCGCCCAGTCATTCATTTGATTTTTTAAAATATATTTTATATTCATACGATTTAGCCTTAAAATATATTACAGTGTAAATCATTGTTATTTAAAAAGGTACGGCCATGATTTATGTCAATTTATTTTAAGGTTAATGGATTGAATACTAGTGTTTCAGTAATGTTTGTTGGTGCAATTCTCATGTAACCTGCTCCCCCATTCTCCACGGTTGCTGGTTGGCTGAGCACAATGCTGTGTTTTGCTTAATTAGTTAAATTAATGTATTTTTTTGTGAATGCTTGACTGAAACACAAGTAGGACACAACTGGGACACAGAATAGGCTGGTACTTAGCACAGCGGCTCCAAGACCAGTGGGTTTTTCCTCTATGTCTATACCGGGCACTCAGTGGCATCATCACACAAGAGTGATCATTGTGCAGTATTGAGCTCGAACAGATATTCGTAGCTTGGCCGCTGAACACGTCCATCTCTGGGAAAAGCAATTGCTCGTCTCACTCACCGATCACTGAAGGGGTGACTGTGGTGAGGGGGGGGGGGGGGGAGCAGGGACGGAAATCGCTATCAAAATATGGAGGGGACCGGGGGACAGGGGGGACACAATTTCTTGGCGGCCGTGCGCGCATGCGCACTCTCACACACACACGCGAGGCTTCGAAGGCTTCTGCCGTGAGCCCTGAGAATGGTAATTACAGCTAAATGCAGCTCAACTCTGCCTGTGCCGCCGGGTTAACCTACAGCCCTGCCTGGACTGATGGAATACCAGTCCGGAGCCGTGGAGCTAGCGCTGCTTCTCCGTGCTGGCTGTAAGCTTGGGCCATATTTCCCTGGTATGTTAACCTGGCGGGACAGGCAGAGTTGAGCTGGGTTTAGTGCTGCTTCTCTGCGCTGGCTGTGGGCCTGGGGGCACAGCTCCCGTCTGACTCCCGACGTCTCTGCCCACCCCCGGGCGTGGGCACTCGGGTGGGGACGGGGATGTTCCAGTGGCGGTTCGGCAGCGATTGCAGCGCCAGAGAGCCGGCCGGGATCGATCATGGCTGCAGATGAGGCACAGGTCTGTGTCCAGGGCTGCGGTTGTGACCCTGTGACCTGGGCACGTCTCCCTCCTCCAATCACCGCGCTCTATCCTCAGTCCCACCCCCTACTTTCGCCTCTGACTGACACCTCCCTCCTCCAATCATCGCACTCAATCATCATGTCCCGCCCCATTGCCTGCTGACTGACGTCTCTCTCTTCCAATCGGCGCCCTCGATCAGCAGTCCCACCCCCAGTCTCGCGGAAAGCGGAGATTTCACCGGGTTTTAAAATCCGGATTACAAAAAATTGGGGGGGATCTTCCCCCACCTCTCAAAACAGGGGGGGGGGACCTGCCCCCCCAGGATTTCCGCCACTGGGGGGGAGAACAAAGGAGGATCCGGCGCGGGGCACTTTGTAACTTTGACAGCGCCCCTTATGTGGTGACTCTTTGCGTACCTTGGGTACGCAAAGCAACGAATATCACTGTGACTTGTCATATGTGACAATAAAGTATTAATTAATTAATTCATTCATTAATTCATTCAGATGGAAGGCAGCTGATGTGAGAGAAATACTTATCAAAGGATGAGGGGAAACCTCAATGAAATTTACCAAATAGTGATGAGCTTTGACGGCATTGGGCATGTACTCGCTGGAGTTTAGAAGGATGAGAGGACACCTCATTGAAACTTAGCGAATAGTGTAAAGCCTGGATAGAGTGGATGTGGAGAGGATGTTCCCACTAGTGGCAGAGTCCAGGACCAGAGGCCATGGCCTCAGAATGAAAGGACGTACCTTTAGAAAGGAAGTGAGAATTAATTTCTTCAGTCAGAGGGTGGTGAATCTGTGAAATTCATTGCCGCAGACGGCGGTAGAGGCCAAGTCAATGGAAATTTTTAAAGCGGAGATTGACAGATTTTTGATTAGTACGGGTGTCAGGGGTTATGGGGAGAAGGCAGGAGAATGGAGTTGAGAGGGAAAGATAGATCAGCCATGTTGCATAGCGGAGTAGACTTGATGTGCTGAATGGCCTAATTTTGTTCATATAACTTATGAAATTATGTTCAAATGTTGAGGCAGAACGTGTGGAGAAGTTTGTGAATGAAGACAATGAGGATATGTGCACCCACAAAGAAAACGTCTTGCCTTTTACTTAGTTATTGAAGGCAATTAGTTATTAGTTATTGAAAGTACCACCATGAGGAAAAGAAAACCAATTAAATGCAGATAAAAGTGAGATCTGTAGAAATGCAGATTAAATGTAGAAAAAATGAGATATTTGATAAGGTGAGAGGAGTGAAGTTTAATGGAGATGTGCGGGGCAGATTTTTTACACAGAGGGTGGTGAGTGCCTGGAAAGGCTGCCAGGAGTGGTGGGTGAAGCAGATACTTTTGGATAGGAACGTGGCTATGCAGGGATTGGAGAGATATAGGTTATGTGCAGGTAGATAAGTGATGGTATTGGCATCATGTTCAACACAGACATTGTGGGCCGAAGGGCCTGTTTAGTTTAGTTTAGTTTAGAGATACAGCGTGGAAACAGGCCCTTCATCCCACCGAGTCCGCGCCAACCAGTGATCCTCGCACATTAAAACTATCCTACACTAGGGACATTTTTTTAACATTTATGCCAACCCAATTAATCTACAAACCTGTACGTCTTTGGATTGTGGGAGGAAACCAAAGTTCTCGGAAAAAACCCACGCAGGTCACGGGGAGAATGTACAAACTCCGTACAGACAATCTCTATGACTCCTTGCAGTGGTCTATATTTTATACGAGTAAGAAGGAACTGCAGATTCTAGTTTAAAGTGATGATTATGTAAACCGATTCAGACAGAAGGGTCTCGACCCCAAACGTCACCCATTCCTTCTCTCCAGAGATGCTGCCTGTCGCACTGAGTTACTCCAGCTGTTTGTGTCTATCTTATCTATATTACTAAAAGTCTGATCTTGACCACTTCCTGTTGTTCTGTATATTGATTTTAGAAAAAACGCTGCCACTTACGACTGTGATTTTTGGCCATCTTACTCAGAGTCCCCATCCGCTGAGCAGGACAAGAGGATTTTTTCTCATCGATGAAAAATAAAAGAGTTATTAGTGTTTAAAAAATGTTGAGATTCTCTCTCCTGAAGGCCACGCCCCTTCCAGAGGGACTATAAAACCCGGAGGGGTTGAGTGCCTCAGTCAGTCTCTGCAAGATGGGGGAGCGAGAGGGTCACGTCTCCCAGGCTGAGCTGTGAATAACACTGAACACATGTCTACTAAACTGTGAGTGGTTTTACTAACCTGTCAGTGCCCTTAATGTGGTTTGAAAATATAGTTTGGAAATGCTAAAACTGTGTTACCTTTGGTTTGGAAATGCTAAAGCTGTGTTGCCTTTGGGTTGGAAATGCTAAAGCTGTGTTGCCTTTGGTTTGGAAATGCTAAAGCTGTGTTGCCTTTGGTTTGGAAATGCTAAAGCTGTGTTCCCTTTGGTTTGGAAATGCTAAAGCGGTGTTGCCTAATTAAAGTTGCCTTGCTTAATTAAAGTTGCATTGTCTAATTAAAGTTACGTTGCTTAATTAAAGTTTCATTGCCTAATTAAAGTTCCCTTGCCTAATTAAAGTTGCCTTGCCTAATTAAAGTTGCCTTGCCTTCTATATAATTATAAGTCTATTCTTGACGACGTCTTGTTTGCGCTTTATATTGATTTTAGAAAAAACGCTATCACGTACGGCTGTGAATTTTGGCCATCTTACTCAGAGTCCCCCTCTGCTCATCAGGTGCCGAGGATTTTCCCCATCGATGAAAAATAAAAGAGTTATTAGTGTTTTAAAAATGTTGAGATTCTCCCTCCTGTCAATCACGCAATGAATGCCACACCCCTTCTGATGGGAGAGGGGGAGGGATTATAAAACCCAGAAGTGTGGGCGTGGCTCAGTCTCTGCAAGATGGAGGAGGGAGAGGTCACGACTCGTTGTTTTTAGTGGCCTTGCACCCTGCTTGAAATGGTATGAAACTGCACTTGAATTTGGTGGCCTTGCACCCTGCTTGAAGTAGTAAGAAACTGCACTTGAATTTGGTGGCCTTGCACCCTGCTTGAAATGGAATTTCAAGGAATAGCCGTGAGTCAACTGCCAGCACACCAGCCGTGAGTGAGTGAGCTGCCAGCACAACAGGCTTGAATGACTGAGCTGCCAGCACAAGAATCCCTTTGGCCCACAATGTCCATACTAGCCCTCTGGAAACCAGTCCCTTCAGCCCACAACACCCATACTAGCGCTCCAGAAAGCCCCCCCCCAACTCCCCCACTGGCCATCAATATTGGAATTGGTGGAGAGTATTGCGTTGGGGGACCAGCCCTCCCGTGTGATGCTGGGACCCAACGGGTCCCACTTAGTCTAGTATTTTATACGAGTCAGCTTGTAAAATAGTGAACAAGTCCACGTACATTCATAAGGTGGTCAATAGTGATTGGGAAGTGCATCCATGAACTGAAGCCAAAACTCAATCACAAGAGTTTGTTTTGAGAATGTCTAATGTCAATGAAACAGGAACCCATTTCTATTCTTAGAATTAGCTTAAGGCTATTGAACCTTGCCTGCAGTAAGTTCAAGAAAATAAACATCTAACGTCACCTATTTATCATCCAACTACAACGAACAAAAAAAAATCACAGATCCTTTAAACAGACTTGAATTTTTAATAATGAGGTTTTAATGCAATGTTTATCATGATGGAGAGAGAGTGGAAAAAGTCAGATTTATTATAATAATGTCATGGAGCATTTGGTAGTGTTTGTCATTCTTCTACAAACTGAAAATTGCCATATCACGTTATTTTTAAACAGGTTTCTTAACAAAAGATTTTTTAATAATGAGTTATTGAAATCCATTTATCATATAAATGGCAGAACAATTGATAACGAGCTGAATTTGAACTTACCGACTTTAATTCCATTTGTAGCAATTTAAAACTGAGCAATTTAATCTTCTCAGTTTTAGTTCTGAATAGTTCAGCAGGGTTATTATGCATTCAGATATTTTTTTCTTAAGAATTCACTGATCTGATTCAAAAGGCCAATTTTGTAATGTTGGGCTAACATGAAACAGCAGTCTTGCCTGGACAGTGTGATTATGTTTGGAAGAATCTTGCATTCATTCTGCCAATGTTATCTCAGTCCCGTTAATGTTGTCGTCTGTGTTCAGTATCAGGTGTGGCCCCATGTAACTTCAGAAGCAAAATCAAATTTAACAAGGTCGTGTAGTGGGCGGCACGGTGGCGCAACGGTAGAGTTGCTGCCTCACTGCGCCAGAGACCCAGGTTTGATCCTGACTACGGGTGCTGTATGTACGGAATTTGTACGTTCTCCCTGTGACCACATGGGTTTTCTCCGGGTGCTCTGGTTTCCTCCCATGCTCCAAAGACGTACAGGTTTGTAGGCTAATTGAGAGTCAAGGGTTTTTTTGTCAGATGTCCCAGTTAGAACAATGAAATTCTTACTTGCAGCAGCACAACAGAATATGTAAACATAGTACACTTTAAACAATATAATAAACGAGAGAGAAAAATAAAGTTGTGTGGGTGTGTGTATATATATACACTCACTCATAAATACACACATATATATATACATATATATACACTCATATATCTATATATACATACATATACATATATATACACATATACATATATACACATATATATATATACACACACATACGCACGCACACAAAAACCAAACAATAATAGTCTATGTAGTTGGGAGCTTATTTGAGGTTGCAGTGTTTAACAGCTGACTGGCTGTAGGGAAGAAGCTGTTCCACAACCTGGATGTTCAGGACATTGGTTTCTGTAAATTGTCCCTCATGTGTAGGATAGTGCTGGTGCACGTGATGATCGCTGGTTGGCACGGAGTTGGTGCCAAAAGGTCTGTTTCCACACTGTATCTCTAAAGAGTCAAGTCAAGAGTGTTTTATTGTCATATGTCCCGGATGGGACAATGAAATTCTTACTTGCTGCAGCACAACAGAATACGTGAATATGTTAACATAGGACATAACGGGGGAAGAGAAAAAAGAAAGAAAAAGTTCAATAAATAACAAATATAGTGCAATAATAATATAGTCTTTTGCAGTTCAGAGCTCAGAGCTTATTCATTGTTGTGTTTAATAGCCTGATGGCTGTGGGGAAGAAGCTGTTCCTGAACCTGGACGTTACAAGTGTGATGGGTGTTGAGTTTATGAAGTTGGGGGTGTGAGGGTGGGGTGGAATCCCAACTAGACTGCTGAGCAGTGGGTTACAGACAAAGTCGCCCCTTTAATTCAAAGAATATATGGCGCTAATCGGAACATTACTCACATCTGAAAATCAAATAAGGAGATGCTCGGCAGGTCAGTCACCATCTGTGGAGGGACAAGCAAAGTGAATCTTTCATGTCAATGGCCCCTCATCAGAAATATTCTAAGGAGAGGACATAAGAAATAGAGGCTGAAGTAGACTATTTGCCCCCTCCCTGCTCCAATCTTCAATTAGATTCTGGCTGATATTTTACCTCAGTTCCATTTTCCTGCACCAAGCCCACGTTCATTAATGCTGTGGATGTGAAACGTTGACTCTGCTTCTCTTTCCACAGATGCTGCCTGACCTACTGAGTGTTTTCCACCATTTTGGGTTTCTATGTTACATCGTGGAACTTCAAAGCCTCATCGAAGGTTATCCCTCATTTTAATTTGACCATAGTCTTCAATAAAGGTTTAAAAAAACTAAGTCTTGGAGGAACAAGGACCGGTCTCACCCTGGCCACTCCCTCTTCTCACCTCTCCCAGCAGGTAAGAGGTTGAGAAGTTTGAAAAAGCACACCTCTAGATTCAGGAACAGTTTCTACCCAGCTGTTATCAGGCAACCGAACTGTCCTCTCATCAGCTAAATTGCAATCCTGACCTCCCATCTACCTCATTGGGAACCTTTGAACTATCTTTAATAGGACTTTATTCGACTTCAATATTAAATATTTGCACTAAATGTTGCATCCTTTATCCATTGTCGTTGCACCGTGGACGGCATGATTATATTCATGTATAGTCTTTGATTGGATAGCACGCAAAGAAAAGCCTTTCACCATATCACATTACACCTGACAATGAACGAAGATAATCTAACCTAAGCAGGTCAGGCAGCATCTGCAGAAGGAAATGAACAGACAACATTTTGGATCGAGACCCTTCTCTCGACTGATTAGAGTAGAGGAGAGAAACCTAGGAAGACTAGAGTCGAGGAAACGATAGGTATAGTGGGACAAAGCCTGGCAAGTGATGGTGTTGTGTGGGGTTGGGGGGGGGGAGGGGAGATTGGCAGATGGGAAGTGCAAGTGATAAAAGCTGGAGCTGGAAAGGAGACCAAAGGGCATCAGATTCCATGGAACTGAATTGTTCTCTAACTTTCTCCACATTTGTCCAGCTGTCCCTTCCTGTTCACCTGCTCTGTTATTCCAGGGTGATGACTGCGGACAGCAGGTGATGTTTAATCATTTCCTATTTGGCCGAACCTTGTTCATGTTTGTCTGCTCCTTGTGAAAGGCACTGACACTTGCAGCAAGACTCGGGTATCATTCACCCTGCAGTTTATCCCAAAGGCCGTTCTTCAAGTGTCATCCTCATCTACACGGTCGACATTGGAAGTTTTCTTAACCACACCGGTAAGTTCAACACTGTCAGATCAACGCAGGTGTCTTTACTTTAGACTTTATTTTAGCATTAGAGACACAGCATGGACACAGGCCCTTCAGCCCACCGAGTCCACGACGAACAGCAATCACCCTGTACACTAGCACTATTCTACACACTAAGGTCAATTTACAATTTTACCAAAGCCAATTAACCTACAAGCCTGTACCGCTTTGGAGTGTGGGAGGAAACCGTAACATCCAGAGGAAACCCATGCAGTCTCAGGGAGAACATACAAACTCCATACAGACAGCACCCATAGTCAGGATCGAACCCAGGTCTATGCTGCTGTAAGGTGGCAACTCTACTGCTGCTCCACTGTGCCGCCCCAAGGTTTAGTCTCTGAAGCTCCAATTGTCTGCAGGGCCAGTAGTTTATCACTGACTCAGGAAAACCTCCGATCATTCCCCTTGAACAGAGGGGCTCTGGAAACAGGCCCTTTGGTCCACTGAGTCGGTGTCAACAGCGATCTATTAATCCTATCCTACACACAAAGGACAATTTACAATATTTTTACAGAAGCCAATTAATCTACTAGCCTGTATATGAAGGAAACCCGTATATGAACTTACAAATCTGTACATCTATGGAGTGTGGGAGGAAACCAGAGCTCCTGGAGAAAACCCACACGGTCACAGGGAGAATGTACAAAATCTGCACAGACAGCACCCGTAGTCAGGATCGAACCCGGGTCTCTGGTGCTGTAAGGCATCAACTTTACCGCTGCACCACCGTGCCACCTACTGCATCGCTGTCTTTTAATTTTCCATTGGGATTACAAGAACAATAGACAATATGTGCAGGAGTAGGCCATTTGGCCCTTCGAGCCAGCACCAGCTAACATCAAAGTCTAATGGAGCTAAACAGCTCTATTCGACTTTGGCTAGGTCACAATTGAAGCTGTACGTGCCGTTCTGGTTGCCTCATTACAGGTAGGATGTGGAGACTTTGGAAAGATGCAGTGGAAGATTACCTGGATTATGGGGTAGTAGCTAAAACTGGACAGACTTGGATTGTTTTCATTGGAACACCAGAGGTTGACGAGAGACCTGATAGAAATATATAAATATTATGAGAGGGTGGGTGGGCAATCAGAACCTTTTTCCCAGGATGGGAAAATCCAATACCAGAGGGCATCGCTTCAAGGAGAATCAGGCAAAGTTTAAAGGAGGTGCACGGGGCAAGATGTTTACACAGAGGGTGGTGGGTGCCTGGAACACATTGCTGGGGGTGGTGGTGGTGGAGGTACGAATTTGGCAGGCTTTTGGATAGGCACATGGATATGCATGGAATGGTAGGATATGGATTATGTGCTGGCAAATATGCGATGGTCTTGGCATCGTGTTTGGTACAGACATTGTGGGCGGACGGGCCTATTCCTGTGCTGTAGAATGGCGTCACCCCGAGACGTCACCCATTTCTTCTCTCCAGAGATGCTGCCTGTCCCGCTGAGTTACTCCAGCTTTTTGTGTCTATCTTCGGTTTAAACCAGCATCTGCAGTTCCTTCTTACACACTGTTCTATGTTCTATATTCCATGTTAACTCTAGCCCACCATCTGACTACTTTTCTCAGTATAACAATCAGGAGAGACGAAAGGAGGCAGAAGAGACTGCAATTGCTTGAATCTTGAACATAAAAGAAAACCGCTGGAGGAACTCAGCAGGTCAGGCAGCATCTGTGGAGTGAAGTGGAGCGATGACGTCTCCGATCAGGAACCTTCTTCAAAACTTGACAAATAATTGGATATTCTGATCTCTGTCATTTTATACCAGTTAAGTAATCAGAACTTTCCCACGGCACTAATGAACCATACCAAAGGAACGTTTCATACGAAGACCTGAAAGGTAACTGTGAAAGGGTAGACAGTCAGAACCTTTCTCCCAGGATGGAAACATCAAATACTAGAGGCCATAGCTTTAAGATGAGAGGGACAAAGTTTAAAGGAGATGTGCGGAACAAGTTTTTTTTACACAGAGGGTGGTGAGTGCCTGGAAGTGGTGGTGGAGGCAGATACGATGGTGGCATTTAAAAGACTTTGTGCAGATAAAGTAATATTGATTTGTGTTTGGTGGCTTTGGAAATACTGTATTCACCAACTAACGCTATTTAAAGATCAGTGAGCAAAAACTGCCATTTATTTAAATCCCACAGCTTGACAAAATGTAAAATAAAGCCAGCTGTCACGCACAAAACAATGATTTAAAGGCCCCTTGACAGGTTTCCGAATGTTGATTGCAGTTCATTATGACTTTTTTTACCAGCATTTACCGTACATCACTGAGTATTGTAGTGGCGTTGCCAAATTTATGTGGAATTATTGACAAGTTGCTTGCTTGTTTCTTACATTTAAAATGTACAAAATGCCTTGAGCTGATGGAGCCGGTGCCATTAGAATTCAATTTGTCACGCTCTGCAGATTTCCGAGAGCAATCAGTTGAATGGATGTGGCCATCTGTACACATAGGCACCGAGAAATGTCAGAGCTATGACTTCCCTGAGCCAGGCTCAGCTCCTGCTTCGTCAAGTCAAACATTGCAATCAGCAGCAAGCTGTCTGCGTCGTTAATTACATGGAACTGACCAGCCGTAATCCATCGGGTCCTGCAGTGAGAGCTGGCCCAGGGAGCAGATTTGTAGTTTAGGAAGGAACTAAACTGTGGCAATTCTATACCTAAAATGACCAGACAAATGGACAGAAATCTCATTGTATTCCACCATGTTATAGACCAGCGGTTCTTAACCTGGGGGTCGTTTGAGGTGTTTCCAGGGGTCATGAAGGGGGTCATAAATAACAAATCAAATAGTTGAGCCCATGTTTAGGAACCTAACAAAGGTACATACCACTCACAGTATTTTGTTCGCCTATGCGTGTACGTATACGCACACGGACTGTGTGTGTTGTGACCCATGTCTGCCAAGAAGCGGACGTATAGTGAAGCAGTTCTCAAGTTTGGCTTCACAAGCATTGTTCAAAAATCCGTGTCAAGCCACAATGTGTTATCTGTGCTAAGGGTTTGAGCCACGAGTGCATGAAGCCCAGCAAACTGAAGATCCATTTGGAGTATGTCACAGTGACCTGGCGGGGAAGAGCGTGGACTATTTCAAACAAAAAGAAGCCACACTCAAGGTTTCCCGCATGGATTCGACGGGACAGTGCGCTCGTCAAAATGAAGCAGCGCTGGAGGCTTCATACCCGATTGCTTATCGAATCACACTCCGATTGTCCATCATTTCACCCTTTTGTTATTTGTTAGTGTCAATAGTATGTTTTAAAGATTTCTTAGTCTCTTTTATGTGGAGGTTGGGGGAGGGGAAGAGGGGAAACCGTTTCCCAGTCATTACCTGGTCAGAGATGTGACTTTTCTCCGAGTCACATCTACATCCCCCCCACCCCCCCTCGCGGCCTACCATCTGGATTGGCGAGGCATTTCCTGCCGGAGAAGCCAACTAACCTACTATACTGTACACCTTTAGAGTGTGGGAGGAAACCAAAGCACTCGGAGAAAACCAACGTAGCTGCAGAATTTATTGAACGGGAATGTAAATGTAAGTTTACACAACACACAACATCTTGCCAGCCATGGAACAAGGCCATAAGTCTAACCCATCTCCTCCTCATGGTGACACCATGGTTACAGTTACTGCAGCTCCCAGCCAACTGTAAAGGGATATAGATCCACAGATCATAGTCATACAGCACGGTAGCAGGTCCTTTAGCTTTGGCCCTGCGGTGGAGGGGGCCGCCCAGAACAAAGGGGGGCCCGGCTGGGGGGGGGGGGGGCAGCAGGCGGATGAGAGGACTGTTCGGTACTTTTGTAACTTTGTCGGCGTCAACACGTGACAGTCTGAAGGAGGGTCTCGACCCGAAACGTCACCCATTCCTTCTCTCCAGAGATGCTGCCCGTCCCGCTGAGTTACTCCAGCATTTTGTGCCTATCTTCAGTTTAAACCAGCATCTGCAGTTCCTTCCTAGACACTTGTGTACTGCCTAGCTTGTAGGCAAAACAAAACATTTCACTGTATCTAGGTACCCCAGTTACACGTGACAATAAAATATCATTCATTCATTCATACGTCAACTCATCCATGCCGAACATGATGCTCATCTACCCTAGTCCCATTTGCCCATATCTAGTCCGTATCCCTCTAAACTAGGTACCTGTCCAAGTGTCTTTTAAATGCTGTTATAGTACCTGCCTACACTAACTCCTCTTGTTCCATATATCCGCCACTCTCTGAATGAAAATGTCAGACTAAGCTTCTCTGATAGAAAAAAGGTCCAAAAATAAATGTGTTTTCATCAAGGAAAGGTGATCCATTTCTGTTCCAACGGTGCCAGTGTTGATGGATGTCTCCTCTTAGGCAGGTGTACGCAGCTATATCCAACAACCAACAAAAGCCGAAGAAGAGAGATCCTTTCTTGATATAATTGCACCTTCTTTATTTCTTCCCATGTCATTCAGGATTATCTGTTACTGTATCTTTCTGGGTTTCAGCAACAGCATTGAAACTTGATACTAACCCTAAAGCAGGGAATGAAGTCCAGCTGAGATCAGAATAATATTACTTTCTGTTATCCCTTGAGTAACTTTGTTATCAGCTGTGTTTTCCAAGTCTTTCATTGTCTGTTGATCTAGGGACATTATAGTGCTCCTCAATCCTATGGATCAAAATCTCCCTTCATATCAGCATAAAAGATTCAAACAGCTAAATAATTTGATCTCGACCTCTGTGTGCAGTTTTCACGTCCTCCCTGTGATTAGGGCGGCATGGTGGCGCAACGGCAGAGTTGCGGCCTTACAGCGCCAGAGACCCGGGTTCGATCCCAACTACGGGTCCTGTCTGTACAGAGTTTGTACGTTGTCCCCGTGACCTGCGTGGGGTTTTTCTGAGATCTCCGGTTTCCTCCCACACTCCAAAGATGTACAAGTTTGTAGGTTAATTGGCTTGGTATGAATGTTAAATTGTCCCTAGTGTGGGTAGGGTAGTGTTAATGTGCGGGGATCACTGGTCGGTGCGGACTCGTTGGGCTGAAGGGCCTGTTTCCGCACTGTTACTCTAAACTGAAAAAAACATTCTCCCTGTGACCACGTGGGTTTTCTCCGGGTGCTCTGGTTCCCCCCTTCCCCCCCCCCCTCCCCCATATCCCAGAGGCGTGTGGGTTTGTAGGTAAATTGGTCTCTGCGAATTGTCCCAAGTGTGTAGGAAGTTGATGAGAAGGTGGGATAACGTAGAACTAGTGTGGATGGGTGATCAATGGTCAGTGTGGGCTCGGTGGGCAGAAGGGCTTATTTCCAGGCTGGATCACTAAATAAACTAAATAAAATAAACACATCAATCTTTAAAGGTGTTCTTGCTTATTCTAATAAACACTAATTCTCTAGCTAATACCTTTTCTCACTGCTGTAAAGTCCTGATGATTTTTCGGAAATTTTGAGGTATTTGAGGATCATTGAAGAAATAGAATTTGATCAATAAAACAAGTGTACAGCAGTGGTTTACATCATAACAGCAGCAATTACATCCAACAGAAAGTGTCTCCCTGCAGTTTATTGATATTCAGATTGTTGAGGTTTTAGTTTCATTCTTTCTCTTTCAATGAATGGAGATATACTGTAAGTGTTTGCTAAACAGATAGCTGTGGTTTTGCAAAGGATTCAAATTTTGAAATAGTCGCAGCTGGCTGAGTGATAGCATCTTGCCTGGAAGGTCATGCTTGACTAATCTTCTTGAATTTTTCGAAGAGGTTACTAGGGAAATTGATGAGGGTAAAGCAGTGGATGTTGTCTATATGGACTTCAGTAAGGCCTTTGACAAGGTTCCTCATGGAAGGTTGGTTAAGAAGATTCAATTGTTGGGTATTAATGGTGGAGTAGCAAGATGGATTCAACAGTGGCTGAATGGGAGATGCCAGAGTGTAATGGTGGATGGTTGTTTGTCAGGTTGGAGGCCGGTGACTAGTGGGGTGCCTCAGGGGTCTGTGTTGGGTCCACTGTTGTTTGTCATGTACATCAATGATCTGGATGATGGTGTGGAAAATTGGATTAGTAAGTATGCAGATGATACTAAGATAGGTGGTGTTGTGGATAATGAAGTAGATTTTCAAAGTCTACAGAGAGATTTAGGCCATTTGGAAGAGTGGGCTGAAAGATGGCAGATGGAGTTTAATGCTTATTGTGTTGTATTGTATTCAATTTTATTGTCATTGCACTTTTCAGTGCAACTAAATGGTTTAGCCTGCAGTCATAACATAGAATAAATAACAAAAACACACACTCAACACAGTTTAACATCCACCACAGTGAGTCCACCAGGCACCTCCTCACTGTGATGGAAGGCAAAAAGTCCCAAAGTCCATGTCTCTTCCCTCCTTGCTCTCCCTCTGCATTGAGGCGATCCAGGCCTCCGATGTTGTGACCCCGCCGGGTGATGGTAAGTAAGTCCCGCGGCTGAATCCGAACGGGCCGGTTCAAACTCCGCGGCCCAGGGCGGTCGAAGTTGCCGAAGCTGCCGCCCTCCAGTCCAGCGGACACAGCTGTTGTTGCGGGAGCTACGGAAAAACAGGTCACCAACCTGTGACCTGCGAGCTCCCGACGATGTCATCCACTGGCCCTCGCCGAGCCTCCGAGGCTCCGAAGTCGTGTCGGAAGTCGGGTCGCAACGCCACCACAGCCCCGAAGTCGGCCAGCCCCGCGCTGGCAAGTCCCGGCTGGCTCTGCCTCCCGAGCCCCGAGGTCGGTCCCAGTTGGAGGCCGGCAGCTCCGCGATAGGCCTCAGCGCAGACGGAGACGGAGACGGGGGATACAGCAAGAAAGGTCGCATCCTCCCCGAAGGAAGAGCCAACAAACATGCTTCTCCCACCCCCCCACACATACACAACTAAAATAAACCCAAAACAAACCGCAACAACGGGACAAAAGAAAACAAAAAAAGAAAAAGACAAACGGACTGCAGGCGAGCCACAGCTGCAAGGCAGCGCCACCACTTCCGCCATTTCTGACAAATGTGAGGTGCTACATCTCGGCAGGACAAATCAAAATAGGACGTACATGGTAAATGATAGCGAATTGAGGAATGCAGTTGAACAGAGGAATCTAGGAATAACTGTGCATAGTTTCCTGCAGGTGGAATCTCATGTAGATAGGGCGGTAAAGAAAGCTTTTGGTGTGCTGGCCTTTATAAATCAGAGCATTGAATATAGAAGTTGGGATGTAATGTTAAAATTGTACAAGGCATAGGTGAGGCCAATTCTGGAGTATGGAGTACAATTTTGGTCGCCTAATTATAGGAAGGATGTCAACAAAATAGAGAGAGTACAGAGGAGATTTACTAGAATGTTGCCTGGGTTTCAGCAACTAAGTTACAAAGGTTGAACAAGTTAGGTCTTTATTCTTTGGAGCGCAGAAGGTTAAGAGGGGCCTTGATAGATGTCTTTAAAATTATGAGCGGGTTAGACAGAGTGGACGTGGATAAGCTTTTCCCATTGAGAGTAGGGAAGATTCAAACAAGGGGACATGACTTGAGAATTAAGGGACAGAAGTTTCGGGGAACATTAGGGGGAACTTCTTTACTCAGAGAGTGGTAGCTGTGTGGAATGAGCTTCCAGTGGAAGTGGTGGAGGCAGGTTCGATGTTATCCTTCAAAAATAGATTGGATGTGTATGGACGGGAAAGGAATGGAGGGTTATGGTCTGAGTGCAGGTAGATGGGACTACGGGGAAGTAAAAAATAAAAAATAAAAAGTGTTCGGCACGGACTTGAAGGGCCGAGATGGCCTGTTTCCGTGCTGTTATGGTTATATGGTTATATGGTTATCTTGTTATTACACATTAATATAAAGCTGTTACCAATTTAAAGAGCATCCCAAGGAACTGAAATGACTAAAGCTCACTGTTTTGATGATTGTACTGGAACATGGGCATCAGTCACTGATCCAACATTGCATCTACAGCCCTCCCCAATTTTAACGTCATCACTTTTCTATGCTTCCAATTAAACATAAATAAGCGAGGCACACACGATGACTTCTTCATCTCATCAATTAAATGAGCCTGAGCACCGAAAGTGCTGACTTCACAGATTTGCGGTAGCTTTGACAAGTAATTAGAATCATACAGTCATAGAGTGATACAGCCCTGGGCCGAACTTGCCCACACCGACCAACATGCCCCATCGACACTAGTCCCACCTGCCTGAGTTTGGCCTGTATCCCTCCAAACCTGTCCTATTCATGTAACTGTCTAAATGGGGTGGAAGATTGCAACCTTCATGTGGTCCGGCCTGTTTCGACGAATGCAATCAACCCGGCGTGCACAATTAAATAAGATCAAATAGAACAAGTTGTCCAACAACTTTAGGCTGTGCATGCCATATGCAAGAAGAAGAGAACTGTCTAAATGTTTCCTAAGTTTTTCTCAACTACCTCCCCGGCAACTCGTTCCATACACCTACCCCTCTTTGTGTAAAAAAGTTACCCCTCAAGTTCCTATTAAATCTACTCCCCCCACCATTCCTTGTGTCAAGATTCAAAATAAATTTAAAAAATGGGATAAAATAAAATGTTAGCAGGTTGTGAATATTGGAGCCAAATTTAATTGTGCCCGTATTCACACTCACAAACACACTGCTCACAGCAAGAGTCGTTTGGTTAATTTTAGGAACAGACAGCTCAGTTTATCATTGCCTTCTTGGTTTGCATTATTCCTATTTGAGGCCAGTAAGCTCACACTGGAGATCAAAGACAGAGATGGATGCTCAGTGTTCCCCTAACGTGAATCAAAGAGGTCTCAGTCATCTCCAACTTTACAATCGACACTCTGGAAACCTTACTACTTCAATTCATGTTTGTTGTATGTATTCCATTTCCTTTATCCCGCCATTCGTGACAACTTCAAATTGCCATGACATACGGCTTATTGCTATACACTTGTACTGTATCTGAGATACATCTTTCTGAATAAGTTTATTGGCCAAGTATATTCACATACAATGAATTTGCCTTGGTGCTCCGCTCGCAAGTGACAACATGACACACAGTGACAATTAAGAATGACACATAAAACATTAAACATTAATAATAAAACATTATCAATTAAACATGTGAATTAAATAAAATACCAGAGCAAAAGGAGGCTACAGATTTTTGGTTATTGAGTAGAGCAACTACTCGTGGAAAATAGCTGTTTTATGTCAGGCTGTGGCAGCTTTGACAGTCCGGAGTCGCCTTCCAGAGGAAAGTGCTTCAAAGAGTTTGTGGCCAGGGTGAGAGGGGGTCAGAGATGATCTTACCCGCCCGCTTCCTGGCCCTTGCAGTGTACAGTTTGTGAATGGGGGGAAGGTTGCAGCCAACAACCTTCTCAGCTGATCGGACGATATCAAAGTGCCTATGTACAGTGATACTTGTACTGAACTGTGTACAATAATGAATCTCACTATATGTACAAGTATCACTTTTCATAAGCACCTAGATACATCTTAGATAAGCATCTCAGATGCAGTACAAGTCTACTGTATGCAACAATAAAGTACCATAGGCTGAGCAGTTATCTTCCAAAATATTTGTGTTGCTGTCTCTCTTCTTGAAACTTGCATCTTTGTCCAATCAATTGCACTTTTGATTATCTGCTCTAATGTTTCCTTTTGATTTTTTTAAATCATTTTATCAGGGTGTGGGTGTCATTGGCAAAGTGAACAATTGAGAAGGCAGGCTGGCTGAGTGGCAGGCTGCTTTCTTAATTCTCTGCAGAACTGGTTGTGAAATTGTTGAGGAGGGAGTTATAGAATTTAGATCTGGCAACAATTAAAAGAACTGCAATATATTTCCAAGTCAATGTTGTGTGACTAGGCAGGAACCCGCAGGCAGTTGTGTTCCCAAAAAAGACCTGCAAGCCTTTTCCTCTTGGTTGTAGAAGTCTCAGGTACCCACCCAAGTCACACCAGCTTCTCGTTTTCACCCAACAAACAGCTAACAATGCCCTGCTTCCTTTATCATCGTTACTTTTTTTGCATATCTTTCATTCATTGTTCTTTATCTCTCCACATCATCGTCTATATCTCTCATCTCCCTTTCCCGTGACTTTTAGCGTGAAGAATGGTCTGACCCAAAATGTCACCCATTCCTTCTCTCCAGAGATGCTGCCTGTCAGACCGACCAACATGTCCCATCTACACTAGTCCCACCTGCCTGCGTTTGGTCCATATTCCTCCAAACGTGTCCTATCCATGTACCTGTTCAAACCTTTCTTAAATGTTGCACTAGTCCCTGCCTCAATTACCTCCTCTGGCAGCTCGTTCCATACACCCACCACCCATAGTGTGAAATAGTTACCCTCAGATTCCTATTAAATCGTTTCCCCTTCACCTTGAACCTATGTCCTCTGGTCCTTGATTCCCCCACTCTGGGCAAGAGACTCTGTGCATCTACCCGATCTCTTCTTCCCGCTGAGTTACTCCAGCTTTTTGTGTCTGTCTCAGGTACGAGAGTTGGTCTAAGTAGCCGAGGCAAGTAACCACAGTGTGTTTTGTAAATGGTAACTAATTCAGCCACTGTGTGCTGGTGGAGGGAATGAATATTCAGGGTGTTCAATGGGACATCAGCACACCAACACCTCGACTTCCTTCGAAGGCTTAGGAAGTTCGTCATCTACAGATGCCCCATAGAAAGCATTTTATCGGGATGCCTCACAGTGAATTGTGGATGCAACTCAAACCAACCTCCCTTCCATTGACTCTATTTACACCTCACGCTGTCTCGGCAAGGCCATCAGCGTAATCACGGATGGGTCGCACCCAGGTCACTCCCTCTTCTCCCCTCTCCCATCGGGCAAAAGGTACAGAAGTGTGAAAATGCACACCTCCAAATTCAGGGACAGTTTCTTCCCAGCTGTTATCAGGCAACTGATTCACCCTACCACAATTAGAGAGCAGTCCTGAACTATTATCTACCTCATTGGTGATCTTTGGACTATCTTTGATTGGACTTTACTGGCTTTACCTTGTATTATTCCCTTACCATGTATCTGTACACTGTAAATGGCTCAATTGTAATCATGTATTGTCTTTCTGCTGGCTGGATAGCACGCAACAAAAGCCTTTCACTGTACCTCGTTGCAGGTGACAATAAACTAGACTGACCATTAATCAAGGATCTGCGTAGTCCTCAAGAACGCTGAATTTGTGTGTTTGTGTTCTGATATAGAGAATATTCTATCATGCACCTTAGAGGGCTTTGTCAGTTGTAGAGAGGCTTTGTAGGCTCAGCAGATAAATGACTTGCTGCATGACCTAACCTCTCACTTCAAGCTTGTAGCCACAGAATTCATTTGGCTGAGTTTCTGGTTCATTGTGTACGTCAGGATGTTAAAGGTAAAGCACCGGGTGACAGTAACGCTGCCTAACAACGCAATTGTGAAATTCTATATAAATGTAAATAGTTATTGATGTAGAGTAAATGTACTTTACCAAATAGGGCATTCTTTACAATGATAAATCATTTTTTAAAAGACAAGGAACATTACATCTTTAATTTGTTTAGTTTAATTTAGTTTAGAAGTATTTTGGCGGCACAGCGGTAGAGTTGCTGCCTTACAGCGCCAGAGTTTAGTTGAGAGATACAATGTGGAAACAGGCCCTTCGGCCAACCGAATCTGTGCCGACTAGCGATCCCCGCACACTTACACACACTAGGGACTATTTACAATTATACCGTGCATTAACCTACAAACCTGTACGTCTTTGGAGTGTGGAAGGAATTAGAGCTCCCGGAGTAAACCCACGCAGGTCATGGGGAGAACGTACAAACTCCGTACAGACAGCACCCGTAGTCAGCATCGAACCCGGGTCTCTGGCGCTGTGAGGCAGCAACTCTACTGCTGCACAAATTCTCTGTAATAAATCTGCAACCTGTAAACAATGATGCAACAAGGACAAGGGGGGTTTTCAACTCAGTGGTTGCATCTTGTTCAATCTATGGGATTGCTGGCATTTCACAGGACTATAGATAGTATTTTGCAGTAATATAAATGTTGAAGATGGGTGATGTACTGCCTCCTTGTCATTAGAATAATTTAAATCCCCAGGCTAATGATTCCTCATCAAACTCCCACTTGATATGTTCTAGTCATGAGAAAGACCTTGGTAATGCAGCCATGCCTGAGGCATTTATGATGTATGGCTCCTTCTCACCAGTACAATTACAGCAGAGGACATTCACCATCCCTGATACAAAGTCCTGTATTAGATTGTAATGAAACACACCATATTGATAGAATGTTGATTATTCAGTGTTATTCTCAAAGGTGTTTTGCAGAGATCATCAAAAGAACCTTGACACATTAAAATCAGTTTATTAATTCATGTTATTTAATTTAAATGTGTAAAAAAACAGCTATAGCAGTCATGAATATTAAATATATTGAGGGTGTTATTAGTTTGTAATTATTTTACACTTCATATCACCTTGATCAGTGTCAATAGGAACATCTCTATTTCACGTCTCTGTGCAACATTAGATCCTCTGTTACTCGAGACCCTTCTTCAGACTGATTTCAAGGGAGGGGGCGGGACAGAGATAGAATGTAGTCGGAGATAGTAAGACTGGTGGGAGAACTGGGAAGGGGATGGGATGGAAAGAGAGGGAAAGCAAAGGCTATCTGAAGTTAGAGAAGTCAATGTTCATACCGCTGGGGTGTAAGCTGCCCAAGCAAAATATGAGGAGCTGTTCCTCCAATTTGCACTGGGCCTCACTCTGACAATGGAGGAGGCCCAGGACAGAAAGGTCAGATTGGGAATGGGAGGGGGAGTTGAAGTGCTGAGCAACCGGGAGATCAGGTAGGTTTAGGCGGATTGAGCGGAGGTGTTCAGCGAATCAATCGCCGAGCCTGCGCTTGGTCTCGCCAATATACAGGAGTTGACACCTGGAACAGCGGATACAGTAGATGAGGTTGGAGGAGGTGCAAGTGACCTCTGCCTCACTGAAAAGACTGTTGGGGTCCTTGGATAGTCGAGGGGAGAGGTAAAGGGACAGGTGTTGCATCTCCTGCGGTTGCAGGGGAAAGTACCTGGGGAGGGGGTGGTTTGGGTGGGAAGGGACGAGTTGACCAGAGAGTTGCGGAGGGAACGGTCTCTGCGGAAAGAAGAAAGATGTGGAGATGGGAAGATGTGGCCAGTAGTGGGATCCTGTTGGAGGTGGTGAAAATATTGGAGAATTATGTGCTGTATGTGACGTCTGATGGGGTGGAAGGCGAGGACAAGGGGGGGGAGGAGGATTCTGGGTATCGGGGGAGTGGGAACAAGAGCGGAGCTGTGGGATATCGAGGAGACCCGAGTGAGAGCCTCATCTGTAATGGAAGAGGGGGAATCTCACTGTATCTCAGTACATGTGACAAGTAAAGCAGCATACCATAGTGGCGCAGCAGTAGAGTTGCTGCCTTACAGCGCCAGAGGCCTGGGTTTGGTCCTGACTACGGGTGCTGTCTGTATGGAGTTTGTACCCGTAACCATGTGGCTTTTCTCCAAGATCTTCGGTTTCCTCCCACACGTCAAAGATGTACATACAGGCTTGTCGGTTAATTGGATTGGTATAAATGTAAAATTGTCCTTGGTGTGTGTGTAGGATAGTGTTAATGTGCGGAAACTGCTGATCGGTGTGGACTCGGTGGGCCGAAGGGCTGTTTCCGCACTGTATCTCTAAAAACTTTAAAAAACTAAAAACTGTCCACTCTGACGTGCCCCATAGTGAGAAGGCTTTGGGGCATAAATGTGCTGTTCACTGTAAGATACCCAGTCTCCAACCTACTCATGAAACTACAGAACTAAATGTGGCTGATGTCAAGTTTCTGGTGTGGTGTTAATGCTGTGGGAACTACAGATAATGTCTGGGTGTCAGGAGTATGTGGTTTGGCTCTCTTGTCGATGGTCATAGTTGGCACTGTCATGGCGAGGTTGCTTGCCCTATATTAGATCATGAATATTGTCTAAATCTTGCTGTGGCAGCGATGTAGAGACCAATTTGTGGAGTTGTAGCAAATTGAACATTGAATTTATTAGCAAACACCCTTAACTCTGAGGATGTAGACAGAGGGAACTGCAGTTGCTGGTTTACAACAAAAGACAAGAGTGCTGGAGTAACTCAGCAGGTCAGGCAGAAAAGAAATAGGTAACATTGCTGATCTGAGGAAGGGTCTCAACTTGAGAATTTTCTCCAGAGATACTGCCTGACCCGTTGAGTTACTCCAGCATTATGTATCTATCTTCGGTGTAAACCAGCATCTGCAGTTCCTTCCTGCACATTATGTCCTCTGGTTCTTAATTCCCCAACTCTGGGTAAATGATCCTATCTATTCCTTTCATGACCTTATCTTATACTACAAGATCACCCCTCATCCTCCTGTGCTCCAAGGAATAAAGTCCTAACCTGCTCAACCTCTCCCTGTAGCTCCGGCCCTTGAGTCTTGGAAACATCCTCATAAATCTTCTCTGCATCCTTTCCAGTTGAACAATATCTTTCCTATAGCAGGGTGACTAAAATTGAACACAATACTGAAAGGTGTAGGAACTGCAGATGCTGGTTGAAACCATAGAGACAAAATGCTGGAGTAACTCAGCAGGACAGGCAGCATCTGAAGAGGGGTCTCGACCCGAAATGGCATCCATTTATTCCTTCTCTCCAGAGCTGCTGCCTGTCCCGCTGGTTACTCCAGCATTTTGTGTCTGCCTTTGCAATACTGAAAGCTGACATCTAGGCAGCATTCCAGCAAGGGCAGCCATTCTCACTTCACCTCTGGAATTCCTCTTGGGCTCATGTTTAGAGTAAAGGGCCCGTCACACTTGGGCGTCATTTGCGCGTCACGATTTTGTACATCCCAAAATCCTGGGGCACCGCGCGTCACTGCTTACGTCACCACGCACCCTGCGCGCATCACGTGAGCGTCATGACGCGTAAATGATGTCGCGTAAATTACACGCAAATGACGCTCAAGTGGGACAGGCCCTTAAGACGGCAATGTGTGAACTGAGTGCACCTAAACTAAATAATCTATGTTGTCAAGCAGGGACACTAGTGAGTATTGAATTGAATTGAACACATTTTATTAGCCAAGTATGTATACATACAAGGAATTTGCCACGGTGCTTTGCTCGCAAGTAACAAGAAGATATACAGTAAACAATTAAAAATAAAACATTATAATTTATACATGTGAAGAATTAAATAAAATACCAGAGCAAAAGGAGGCTACAGACTTTAGGCTGTTGAGTAGAGCTGCTCGTTGAACTTCAGTTGTTTTTATGTCTGGCTGTGGCAGCTTTGACAGTACGGAGTCGCCTTCCAGAGGGAAGTGATTCAAAGAGTTTGTGGCCAGGGTGAGAGGGGTCAGTAATGATCTAACCTGCTTGCTTCCTGGCCCTTGCAGTTTACAGTTCGTCGATGGGGGGAAGGTTGCAGCCAACAACCTTCTCGGCTGATCGAACAAATCGCTGCAGCCTCCGGATGTCATGCTTGGTGGCTGAGCCAAACCAGACCATGAAGGACAGATCTATGATGGCAGTATAAAATTGGACCATCATTGCCTGGGGCAATGATGGTGCTTTCTCAGCTGCCGCAGGAAGGACATCCCCTATTGGGCCATTTTTGACTGTGGAGTCGATGATGGCCTCCCATTTAAGGTCCCTGGAGATGATGGTTCCAAGGAAAGTAAATGATTCCACAGATGTGACTGTGGTGTTGTTGATGGTGAGTGGGAGGGAGGGAGGGGGAGCTCTCCTAAAGTCTACAATCAATTCCACTGTCTTATGAGCATTGAGCTCCAGGTTGTTGCGATGGCACCAGGATGCCAGCTGTGTCACTTTCTGTCCATAGGCAGATTCCTCCCTATCCTGGATCAGTCCAATCAGGGTTGTGTCACCCGCAAACTTGAGAAGCTTGACAGAGGAGTCTGCGGAGGTGCAGTCGTTGGTTCAGAGGGGAGAGTACGCAGCCTTGCGGTGCTCCTATGCTGAGGGTCTGAGATGTGCTTCCCCAGCCTCACATGCTGCTTCCTGTCTGTCAGGAAGTTGGTGATCCACTAACAGAGGGGTTCAGGTATAGTTAACTGGGAGAGTTAGGAGTGTAGTAGCTCTGGCACATTGGTGTTGAATGCAGAGCCAAAATCCACAAAACAAAATCCTTGCACAGGTCCCCTGGTGGTCTAGGTGCTGGAGGATGAAGTGCAGGCCTAGGTTGACTGCGTCATGCACTGATCTATAGGCCTGGTACGCAAACTGCAGGTCCAGCAGGGGGTCCTTGATATTTTTCAGGTGGGCCAGCACAAGTCTTTCAAGGGTCTTCATGATTACACAGGTCAGTGAGACAGGCCTGTAGTCATTAAGACCAGTAATCCTTGGTTTTTAAGTGGCATTTAAGTGTCATATCAAGGATACCTTCCATTGCTTGGTTTATGATTGTGGTTAGACTAACAAGCTGATAATCAACCAAATTTGCTTATTGTGAACAAGTAAAACTCCACACTGTCATGTGAAGGCTAGCGTTGTGACTGTAAGGAAGAGTGTGGTAAAGATGCAGCTACTTTGGAAACACAGATCTTTGGTCCCAAAGTGTATCCATTGTACCCGGTCCTTTCTTGACATTCGTAAGAAGTGAATCAAATTAATAGGTTTTGGAGACTGGGGGCCACCTTAGGTGGATGCATGGATGCATCGGGCAGAACACAATCCTGTGTTGGGTCACGAAAACAATAATGAAATAAAACATGCTTCCTACACTGTGCCCAATTGATTGGGATCTAGCTGCTTCAATTTCAATTTTTGCTTCCTTGAAACCTGTTATAACCATACGCTGGTATATCTAAAGTAGACACATAGAAAATAGGTGCAGGAGGAGGCCATTCGACCCTTCGAGCCAGCACCGCCATTCATTGTGATCATGGCTGATCGTCCCGAATCAATAACCCGTGCCTGCCTTCTCCCCATATCACTTGACTCCACTAGCCCCTAGAGCTCTATCTAACTATCTCTTAAATCCATCCAGTGACTTGGCCTCCACTTCCCTCTATGGCAGGGAATTCCATAAATTCACAACTCTCTGGGTGAAAAAGTTTTTTCTCACCTCAGTCTTAAATGACCTCCCCTTTATTCTAAGACTGTGGCCCCTGGTTCTGGACTCGCCCAACATTGGGAACATTTTTCCTGCATCTAGCTTGTCCAGTCCTTTTATAATTTTATATGTTTCTATAAGAACCCCCTCATCCTTCTAAACTCCAGTGAATACAAGCCTAGTCTTTTCAATCTTTCCTCATATGACAGTCCCGCCATCCCAGGGATCACTCTCGTGATCCTACGTTGCTCTGCCTCAATCACAAGGATGTCCTTCCTCAAATTAGGAGACCAAAACTGTACACAATACTCCAGATGTGGTCTCACCAGAGCCCTATACAACTGCAGAAGAAATTCAGACTCTGAAGAAAGGTCTCGACCCGAAACGTCACCCATTCCTTCTCTCCAGAGATGCTGCCTGTCCCGCTGAGTTACTCCTGCATTTTCTGTCTATCTCAGATTTAAACCAGATTTATCTGCAGTTCCTTCCTACACATGTTGGTATATCTATCTGTGCATTTTCTATGATGGTGTGAAACAGATTCCGTAAACAATTCAGTGTATATTAAATGCTACTTTTATTGTTCATTCCTGATAACACATCTTGGTGGTGCCTTTAGAGTAGGGTTTTACCAATTCACCAAGTAATTATCATGTTGCACACGTGAAAATAAAGACAGTTCCCTAAATAATGCCTCCATAAATGGGCCTTGAACATCAATGGGGAAGATTATGAGATCCAAGAGCAACTAAAAAAACAAGCAATGTATTAAAAATGTTTACAATGAAGAAACAATAAATTGACATTTTTAGAGCAGTCTATCAAAAAAAATCCTATTTGAACTAACCAAAATGTGAATACCACTCTGAGTAGAAATATAGTCATAGTGATACAGCATGGAAACAGGCCCTTCGGCCCAACTTGCCCAGACCAGCCAACATGTCCCAGCTACACGAGTCTCACCTACGTTTGGTCCATATCTCTCCAAATCTGTCCTAGCCATGTACCTGTCTAACTGTTTCTTAAATGTTGCGATAGTCCCTGCCTCGACTACCTCCTCTGGCAGCTTGTTCCATACACCCACCATCCTTTGTGTGAAATATGTGCACTCAAATATTACTGCCAATGACCAATCTGTCAAAGACTCCTTTGGTCACCTAGTCATGACTGGCTCAGATCTTCACGACTTTCATTCCACTTACATCCATTTAACAGTAAATAAAGATGGCCGTAGCATGTTCAATAATGGTAATAAATAAAAAAGGGTTCACAAATTATCCATACTTTATTGTTATAAAGTTTTTCTCCTATTGTACAGTAATATTCTGCATGTTCTTGTGACTGAAAGTTAAATAAAATATGCAATAAGCTAGTTACATTTCTTTCTAGTTTTGTTATATAACAGATTTTGGAACAGATGGATGCTTGGCTGCTTTGCAAGGTGTGGATGTTTAGGATACCAAATGGAATCAAGAAGCTCAAGATCAAACAGAACTGACAATACGGGAAAACGTGTCACCAAAAGAAATGCAGTCCTTATTAAACGCATGTATATACCATGATTAATAGTCAGCTCAAAGATTGAAATAGTAATTGTAAAATTAGAACTCAGCCTTATGATCTTAAGAGAAAAACTGGGTTGATCCCTACAATAAACAAATGATAAATCCAAATAACCTATTTTATAAAACTGATGATTGGAAGCACATTTTACAAAAGGAAAATGGCAAATAAAGTAGATCTGTGTCTCTTTTTCAATGACACAAATTTTTGTTTTTACAGATAATGGCTTGCAAGCTCCATAATGCTCTGACTGGTAACTATGCCAAGCAAATCGATACAAGACATTGCTATGCAAATTTCCTAGTACTCTCATACATACCAGGGCCTTTAATACTGCATTTTTATTACTACATTTAGTACAATTATTTAGACTTTTTTAAAATAATCTGCTTTGAAAATTGTCTTTACTGGATGAGAATTTAAAAGCTGAATTTATCCTATACCTCCAATCTCATCCAAATGTAATTAATTCGTCATCCTTAGATTGATAAATTAGAATTTCCAAATTTGAAGTTAGCATCAATTCAATTTATTTTTCTCAGCATTTTGAAAGAAAGGCAGCATATGAAGTTTATATTGTGTCAACCACAAATATAACAATCTGAAATTCAAACAAAATTAATCCACCAGATACTTACCCGGAAAATGGCAAGTAAATTTAAATGGATCATATTGTAAAAAAACAGGTTTGATTTCTTTGTGTAAACAGAGTTTCTATACACAGTTATCAGTATGACAGACTCTCAAGAGATGAATTCTTTTCAGGCATCTAAACACTCATCACATTATTTTATGCCTAATCTGTAGGAAAAGCATCCCTGGCAGAAGAAAAGCTTCTTGGTGAATCACTAAGTGAGACCTGGCTACTAAAGCCTGACAAGTTAGTAAAGTTTATTCAACCTTTAAAGAATAAGGATGATAATCATATGACTATCTGGGAACAGAATTTTCAATTAAATGATTAAATTATCAATGCTTTTCACGGCATAACTTATTTGAAGTGAATTTTGTTGGGATGAACATGGTGGTGCTCTGATTAACCTGGTCGATTCTAATTTACGTAGCTGTCAGTTCTGTGTTGTCTGGATGCATCAGCTTGACGATTCACCAGGCTCTCCCAAGCACCATTTTGTTTTGCAGAGTTGCTTTTACATTGAATACTTTGTGTATGCAAAAACAAAATAAAACAAACTTCAAGAAATTTTACATTTACAGTACATAAAAATTTCAAAAAATACATGGGTTTTGGTAAAATATACATGCTTAAGTTCTGCCAGAACCAAAAATTTATGATGCCTACCTATACAAGGGATTGCTTAACCTACAAACATATTTACACAAAGCACTATGTTAGAACAGTACCACAAAACCAAATGAATTCATCCTTTAAAAATATTATTGCAGCACTCTGCATGTATATCATTGTTTTGGATGGACCTACAAAAGCAGCATCACCTGTACAGAGTTCAGTGCAATTCTTTCCACAAGTCTTTTTTTTAAATTATAACCTATAACTTATACAAAGATTGTTGTACTTTACAACAGCAGTGGGAATAAACATTTTAATCGCAAAGATTATAGACATTTTATCGCACACATTTTAGACACCTCCCAAAAATTCCATTGCTACACCAAAGCTAGTTTAACTAAAAATGTGTTTGAGCTTTGAGAAGTTACAATAAGGCTTCTCCGCGCTTTTGTTTCAATACACGAGGGCCCCAAAGTCTGCTTCCTCTCGTTCACAATTCAAACTTTTTGCTGCATTTCCCACGTCTTGACTCTCCAGCTTTGCTTGCCCAAATTTCTTTGGCATGCCACTCGAAGTAGGACCTCCATGGGTACCATTTACTTTACGATCATCGGTACACAGACCATGTAGAGCCTTCATCGTTATACTTCACAGCCACTGATCATAAGTTATGGGATCCTCAGTCTCAACATCCTTTACAAGGACCCTTGCATCACACAAGTTTCTTCCATCATCATATCAGTATGCACATCACAAGGATTCTACAGAATTAGACAGATTGACAAATATAGGCATTTCTCTCTGTGTTATGGTGGGAGCGAGCAATGGGATAAGGAGGCTAAATCACTGAATATAATATTGGTGCACTGTGTCATTAATAATTAAGTTATTTAACCTTGCTTTTTTTTTTGAGTAATGCACTGATGAGTTTTGGGACATCCACATATTTCATTCGAATACTTGCTTCTATAAAGAAAATGGAAATCCCTGATATTACAAGCACAGAAAATGCAATATATTCTTGGGCCTGAGCCTGAACTCTTTGGCTGTTGGAAAAAAAAAATCAGTCTGAAATGCACCAATGTAGCATCTTCGCACCAGACTAACTGTTAATCGACTTAGTGAAATGAAGACAGATGTCATTATTTTCATTCCCTGCAGCTTGCTTCAAGTGCCGTGACTGGGAGGATGCTGGAGTTCCTGACTTGAAAAGATGGGGTGGAGGAAAGGGTGGAGATGAAGAGCTGAAGCACCCGCTCCTCCAGGCCGGGGGGCAAACAGGGCTGGGTAGAGTGCGTGTGGGACGTGGTGGAGGGCCAGGGGACCGGCGTGGAGGGCCGATGCAGGTATTATGTGTATTGGGTGGCTCGTTAGAAACGTGGCAGGGTGGCCTGGGTAAATGGATGGCGTTAACTGGGACAGAGAGATTGGGGTTAGGTGAGGCTGGGGTATGTGGTGGATCTGAGCAAGGGTCTGGGGGTGTGCGTGCGGGTGAATGCCCATGGCCGCGGCGGCAGCGGCTTGATGCTGCAATATAGCGTGGTGGACAGTGGTGATTGAGGTTGCTGTCGCCGCTGCTGAAGGCTGCTGGATGTGGAACTGCTGGAGAGTTGGGGCAGGAACAATGGCAGTCGAGGTAGGGAAAGACTTCACTTGTTTTGCTAGAAACTGCTGTTGGATGTGCTGTTGAGCTGCCTGCTGCAATTTGCTGTATTTCTCCATTTCTTCAGGAGTGAATGTTATGGGCTGTCTGTCAAGTGGAGCCACTGATGAATCTGCACCTTCTTGGGAATCCTCTTCAAACTCTGTGACTTCAGCTTCTGGAATATAATTGGAGAACGGTTCTGGTTCTGGATCTGGTGCAAAATGCATCATAACCGCTTCATCGGCGTCGGGTGGTCCCGCTTCCGCATGTGTCGTGATCACTTCGGTTGGCGTGCTCACATCAGCAACATAGGATTCTGAGATGACTTGAACAAACTGAGTTTCACCAGAAATGGTTTGGATTTGTTCAGTTACACCCAACGTTTCTTCACTGTCACACTTTTCTTCTCTACTTGGATTCTCCTCCTCCATTATCCACACCTGACTGACTTCCTCCTTTGCCACTTCTTTAGGCTCTGCTAGGTACACCTCCTCTTCTTTGTCCACCTTCTCTGAGCAAAGATCTTCCAACTTCTTCATTGCGGGCTTTTTGACTGTAGGTAGTTTTCCTATCAAAGGAAGCATTGCCTTATTGCCCAGAGCTGGGGGAAGTTTAGGCCCAAAATAACCCTGTGGGGGATCTTTCAATTTAATTCCTACTTTATTATATGTCGATGTCGTCTCATTACTCGATTCGGGTTTCTTTTCCAACTTTCTAGACTGGATTTTTTCCAACAATTGCTTAGCTGTTAACGAGTTCCTTTCTTGTGGCGTGCGTTCGCTCTCTGAGTGCACCTTTCCCGTACTGCTTGAAGTGCCACCGAGACTTTTGTGGAACGAACTACCTGATTTTGTCCCATCTCCTTTCTTTTCCTCTTTTTTCGAATAGTCATCCTTCTTCCCCAGCATTCTGCCCCTGCTGTAACAGGGAGATTTTGATCGATATACCCGATCTCTTGAGAAAGACCTGCTGGAGGTTCGTCGACTGGAACGACGATCGCCAGAGCTGTCATGGCTGTGCGATCCTTTATCCCTGGACACGGACCTCCGGGAGGTGCGGTGCCGCCCACTGTCCCGGCGCGTGTGGCTGTAGCTCCGGCTCCTCTTCCAGACCCGCTGCGTGGTGCTATGACTGCGCCGCTTGCTCCGGCTCCTGCTGTGACTGCTGCTCCGATTTCGGCTCCGGCTGCGGGTCCGAGCACTTTCTCTGCTGCTACTCCGGGATCTGCTTCTGCTCCGCCGATAGTCGTCATCCGAAGAGGAATATTTATGCTTTTTCTCACGGTGCCTTGACCTTCTGTAGTCATAATCTGAACCATGAGATCGTTTAGAGTGACCTGATCTACCACTGTAGTCACTGTAACTGTCAGAATAGCTTCTTCTCCGACTGTATCTACTGCAGTCCGAGGATACATCAGATCCAGAAGAATATGACCTATGAGATGACCGCTGGGATGATGAGCGATGCCTTCTTGATCTTCTGGGGTAGCTTCTCTCACTTCTTGAATCATATTCATCGCTGTAGTGAGAGGATGACTTTTGCCTGGATCGTTTTGCATGAGATTCATCGTAGCTGTCAGACTCTTCATCTCGACTGCTCTCCCGGCTCCTGTGCCTGCTTCGGCTATCTTTCAGACCGGACATCCGTTTCTTTAACTCGCTACCAGATCCAGTCTTCTGTTTTTTACTCACAGGTTCCTCAGAGACATCTGCCTTCCTACTCGTGTCTTCAACAGCGGCAGCTGAATGCTGACAATCTTGTGACCTGTGCCTTTTCTTCTGCGTGTTGCTGCTCTCCTCTGTAGACTTAGTTGCGGCCATTGCAACAGAGAGTTCTAAACCAGTCTCTTTGCTTTTCTCATCTAAGTTTTTGCTTTTGTGTTTACGCTTTTTTCTTTTTTTTGATGTCTCTGCGTGCGTTTCACCATCCTTTGGCTTTTCCTTTTCCTCACCGGCTTTTTCCTTCAAATGTTTTCCTGATTTCTTGTGCTTCTTTTTCTTTTTATGCTTATGCGACTTCGCACCCTTGTCTTTCTTATTGGTACTTTTGTCATTTTCTCCAATTTGGGCTTCACCTTTGCTTACAGTCAGGGAAGGCTGGTCTAGAGGCTTGACGTCACACTCAGCTACTACCGTCTTTGATGGAGCTTTACTGGTGTTTATGTTCATTGTCTCCTGCGACTCCTGATCAGTACTTTGTGCATTTTGCTCATGCAAATTCTCCTGGCATCTCTCTTTGTTTTTACCTTTGGTGTCCCTATTCCTGGTCAGTTTAAATTCAAAGTAGAGTGGATTGCAACTATAAGAGATGCATGGCTCACTCTTTGTAACCATCAACAACTCTGAGGGCCACTGAAGAGTAGTACTGTCATCTTTACCCAAGACGGGGAAAAATGGCCCCGTTAGCTGTTTGGGTCTGGTGAGGATTTCTTTGTTTACTAAATGTTTACTTGGTTTTCCTTCCTCACAAGCACTAGGTTTTGATGGCGTGTTGCTGCAGTTCTGTTTGCTTACAGCTTCAGGAAACTTGTCTTCTTTGGGGTCGGGTTGTAGGCCGGGACTACCATCCACAGTGTCACTGCTCTGTTGTAAAGCAGGTGTCTCATTTTTCTCAAGCGCTTCAATGCTTTCCAGAAACCTCAAAGTAGTTTGTAAATCAGGGTCATTTGTTTTGTTTTCTAAGGTTTTCTTACTATCACTTCTGTGCAACTCTTCTGTTGCTTTCATAAACAACAGAAATGGAAAGTTGGGCTTCACTTTACAATGTGCCGGAGGAATGTAGTGATAATACTCTGGTTCTGACTGACAGGCATCATCCTCTTTCCCCATCATCTTTTTCAATGTTGATAGTGTATTATTTATGGAGTCATTTTCGCTTTCGGATGGACTAGCTGCTTCAACCTTATCAGATACTGTTGTAGTTTCGGCCTCCATTGACTTGGGTGGCTCTTGACCAGAGGACACATTCTCTTCAGGGGTTGTGGCTTCAGATTCACTGGGCTCTTCTGCAACATCACTGAATACTGACGCTGAAACGTCAAGCTTGACTGCTGCCTTTTTCGCAAAAGAAAATGACACTCCCAGCTTCTGAAAGGGAGTGCCAGAATTGTTCTTAAGCTGAGCGATGTTAAAGGGTTGGACTGGTTGGTTGCTTTGATCCAACCCTGCAGAGTTTCCAGTAATACAATAGCTTATGTTCTCATCCTCTCCTCTGTAATCTTCCACTGTGTTGTCAGGCACAGTCCTGTTAACAGATGGTGATGTGGGACTGCTCGTCTTTCCTCCAGTGCTTTCATCTGTGCCGAAAACATTTCTGTCATCATCTTCTTCGTCAATGGCCACTGTGGTAGTTTTAAACATTGGACCACTTCCTGGGGCACTGTACCAATAACACAAATCACAGGTAAACTCATTCACAGGGATGTAGTATCAACAAAGAACAAAACAGACCATTTATTTTGACAGTTAACAAAAATGAGTCAAGTGGCAAAGTTAAAAACGCCAATTAGCTAGAGGCAAAAAATAAAAATTGCAAAGGTGAAGCACATAATGTTAGAATGACAGAAGAGCTCCATCAGCATGGGGAACAGGGGACAATGTTTCAGGTGTGGCCCCACCATTTGGACTGTTCTGACAAAGCAGCGCACACCTGAAACACCTTGTCAGTTATTGATGGACCTGTTCTGCACGTCCACGTTCTGTGTAGTGACTGCTCACTGGAGGCATGTTTATGAGACATTGCCACCTAAAGAAAAGCAGGGGCAGCAATCCTTGACAATTACAACCAATAATAACAAAAGAAAACCAAGGATAATGCAGGAGGTCAAACAGTTTGAAAAGCTACAACAACAGATAAAGATTTGTCATAACGGATCAAAACATCTTGGCAGAAGCACGAGACTTGAAGAGTCCACCCAAAAGGCACTTCCTTGACCTAGCATCGTTCATCTCTATGTAAATCAGAATGACAGAGGAAAACCCCAATATATTTAAGGCCATGTGGTTTTAAAAACTAAAGATAGCTGCCACTTAAACATTACTCTTCAATCACATGTTTTTCAACTAAGAATTGATAATTTGCAGAATCTTAGCTATGCAAAAAGTTGATGTGAGAAAATACAGGTAGTTACAGGAAATTCAGATAATGGTAACACAAATAGATACTTTCCCACCATTTTGGCAAGCCAATTAAATTTCTAACAGCAGATCACAAGATCCCTCTGGCCATAGTTTCTTTTGATGGATAGGAAAGTAGACAAAGAAGACACCAATTTTCTGGCAGCAAAAGTTGGAGCAATTGATCTCAGAATCATAAAACATGTTTTTGCATGACAGGACCCCACTGAAATGTAAATATTCAATAAAAAAAGTTTGGCACAATGGCACAACTGCTGGCTCACAGCGCTGGACACCCCGGTTCAATTCTGACCTCTGGTGCTGTCTGTGTGGAGTCTACATGTTCTCCCTGTGACCACGTGGGTTTCCTCCGGGTGCTTCGGTTACCTCCCACATCACAAAGACGTGCGGTGTTGTAGGTTAGTTGGCCTCTGTATATTAGGCCTAGTGCGTAGGGGGTGGATGAGAAAGTGGGATAACGTTGAACTAGTGTGAACGGGTGATCGATGGTCGGCATGAACGATGGACTGAAGGACCTGTTTTCATACTGTATCTCTTCACTAGACTAGGATGTCACCATTTATTATAACTTGTAGAAATGATGGGAAGGTAGCTCTGGACAATATAATACTCACCATTCCTGCTGTTTACGCAGTTCTGCAAGCTCATGGAGGCGCCGAAGTGCCCGCTCCTGCTTTTTCTCGTCTTTCCGTGATCTTGAGGCAACATTTCGAGCATATTCTCTCTGTTTTAGGTCTTTTAATCTCTGTAATATCACAAGAGTGAAAAAAGCACATCTCATTTAAAGTTTCCTAAAATTAAAACAGTGCTGTTGAAAAACATTCCAGTGAAGTGCACCCTTCTTTAAAAAGCTATAGGTCCATCATCGATTCGTGGTCCAGCCCCGATCGGCGGGTTTTATTCAGTACCAGTGAATTGGAGACAAAGGCAGGGTTGGGATTCATCTGATGCCGAGGATCAGTGGCCCTACAGATTCATTTCCAGAACAAATTCATCGAAATTATGAATTGTAGTGAAGAACTATACTATCACTGTCAGTTTGTACAACTTACACAGCAATCACTCTCTGATTCCAACCATGTCTCGACATACAATGCAGACTGGAAACAGAAAACACAGAACAGATGAATCGGTCAACGATATTTACTACGAACGACAGCAGCCAAGGGCAACTGTGGAAAAGAGGGTTTCATTATTATATTACTGGACAAATTGTATTCGGTACTGAATTGGAGGAAATGAGTGCAAGTACATTTATTTACACATATTCCATATTTAGTGGTAGTATGAATTTCAGCAAGAGTTGTAGAAATTAGGGTAGAATTTTGAAAGTATGAAAAGTCAGTTTAAGTGTTCTGACAAACAGGACAAATTATTATCTTATTCTGATTTGGATGAAGGAACTACATGCGATATACCTGCATTAAGGAGGCAATTAAAAACACCTGAGCAATTACAAACACCTGTGAAGCCATGTGTCCTAAACATTATGGTGCCCTGAAATGGGGGAACTATGTATAAACACTGCTGTTATTTCTACATGGTGAAACCAAAATGTATAAAAATACCCTTTAATAAAACCTGACACTGTGCACTTTAACCACATGTGATTTTTTCTATTACAAATCTCAAATTGTGGAGTACAGAGGCAAATAAATAAATGATGGGTCTGTCCCAAACATTATGGAGGGCACTGTATAATAGTTAACTATGAATGGTTTTGTTGAATTAAAATAGTTTAGACCCGGTTTTCAAAGCACCAACATAATATAAAACGTTTTCGTTTTTATCATTCTATAAAGTAGATCTCTATAATGAAATGTGTGTGAGCAAGTTACAATACATTTAAATTTCATTCTGATTTCAGCTGCTCACATGAAAAATAGGAACGTGAACAAAGAATACCCCAAGAAAATTGAAATACGGTCTGATACTTTGTGAGTAAGCTCATAGACATCCAATCAAGGAAGGAGTGCCACATGAAGAAAAAGGGGATTATATGTTCAATATCTGGACAACAATTTATGCAGAGGGTTTGGGATAAAAGGAAAAATATCACAAATGTATTCCAAAAGAGCAGATACTTTTAAACTGCAGATGCTGGTTTATACCAGAGATAGACACAAAGTGGTGCCACGGGCAGTACTGTGGTGCAGCAGTAGTTACTGCCTTACAGCGCCAGGGCCTGGGTTAGATCCTGACGATGGATGCTATCTTACTCAATTTGTACGTTCTCCATGGGTGTTCCCTGGGTGCTCTGCTTTCCTCCCACTTTCGAAAGACGTACAGGTTTGTAGGTTAATTTGGCTTTGGTAAAAAATGTGTAAATTGTTCCTAGTGTGCGTAGGATAGTGCTAGTGCATGTGGATCACTGGTCCGCCTGGATTCGGTGCGCCGAAGTTTGCTGGTACAGTCATTTTTAACGCCCTTTTAAAGGACGTTTTAAAGCCATTTACTAGTGCCAAGTGTTGGCTAGTTATGAAATATTATATTATTTATGTTTCAGTCATGCAATTTTTCCTACTGCTTGATTTTTTTTCTTTGAAGGAGAAGAATCATGAGCTCAAAGAATTTGGAGTTGTGGATGGAAAGGCGAGTACCTACTTCACTTTGGTTGGGGGTCATTTTAAGCTCAAGACTCTCATTTTAAGCTCAAGACAGTCTGAAGATAAATGTGATGAATGTGCTTAGGGGAATTTCTTCTGAGTTGTGTCTTTAAATATTAATGGCATATATTAAGTATACAGGTATTTGTACCAAGGTACCATTAGTGGTGGAATGACTGAATTAGCACTGCCCGTAATTAATTTGTGCTCTAATTGATGTAGCTTCAGTCTTGTTTCTTCCTGGCATTTAGCTGCACCAGCTTCCAGCCATTAGCCATAGCTCTGCAGACCTCCCTATCTCCCAGGAGGAGAGCTTAAAATAGAACATAACCTACATTAAAGGCGACATCACCGGCAAGTCATGTAAAAGAAACCCTCAAAAATCAGATTGCTTGTTGGAATAGATTAGCAGATGTGGAGAAATGAAACGATGGGAGAACATCAACAAGAAATGCTGACAGGAGCTCATCATACAAAGAATCCACAGGGATTTTTGTCTTTTTTTATTTGTACATTTTTTATAAAGTATTAGGACAACTGTTCGCAATGGTGGCTTATGTTTGCTCTTTATCTGAAGGCAAAACAAATTAAAAACTCAAAACTATTCACAATTAAATAAAAAGGTCAACAGTCAGAGTGCAACTTAGCTCACAGCAAGAGGTAAGGGGAAGGGGTAGGACAAGAGCGATGGGGTAAGAACTAGCAAGTGACTGGTGAATCCAAGTGAGGAAGTGAATCACTTCTTTAGGGGGGAGAGACGAGAGGAGATGGTAACCAACGCTGGAGTTGGAGAACACAAAAGGATGCAAGTGTTGGAAACTGGCAAGGAAGTAAAGGGGAGAGTGAAATGTAGAACCAGAGGGAGGGATGCTGAGTACAAGGGAATGGGGTGGTGGGGGAAGGAGAAAGAAAAATGGGGGACATGGAGTATGGAGGAGTGGGAGATGAGTGGATGCAGATGGAAGGAGGGAAAACAACTGGGTGACAGGAGTGAGGGAAGTGGAAATAAGATGTGCGCAAGTGATGTTTAAGAAAGTCCTGCAGATGCGGGAAAAATCTACGGTAGACATAAAATGCTGGAGAAACTCAGCGGGTGAGGCAGCATCTATGGAGAGAAGGAATAGGCGACATTTCGGGTCGAGACCCTTCTTCAGATGTCGGGGGGGGGGGGGGAAAGAAAGGAAGAGGAGGCAGTAGGACTAGTAGGGGAGGGGAAGGAGGGAGAAAGCAAGGGCTATCTAAAATTGGAGAAGTTAATGTTGGTACCACAGGGGTGTAAACTACCCAAGCAAAATATGAGGTGCTGTTCCTCAAGTGCGCAAGTGATGCTGGGTAGAGAAGGGGGAGGGGATATTCAAAATTCATTTTTATGCCAGTGGTTTAAAGGCTTTCTGGGCGGAATAGAGCAGCTGTTCTTCCAGTCTGCGTGGCCTCACTAGAGTTGCAAAACTGGAGAGACAGGGTGAGGGGATGTCCCAGAGTGGCCTCACCTGTCCTTCATTTTGACAGCAGATCCAGCAGAGATGAAGAAATTGTGAGAAATGGCATTCTTGCAAGAGACAGAGTGGAGGAGATGCGGTAATGGGCCTGTCCCACTTTGGCGACTTTTTAGGCGACTGTAAGAGACTCTGCGGTTGCCACATGGTCGCCACATGTTCGCGGGTGGTTGCCGGGAAGTCGCCTTCATGGTCGTGAGGAGTTCCCGCATTCTGGGAACTAGTCGCAGCCTCATTATGGTCACCGCGAATTTTTCAACATGTTGAAAAATTAGTGGCGACCAGAATGAGGCCGCCATGGAGAGTAGCGAGAATTCTCGTGCCGTAGGTGGGTCGCCAGGAGGTTGAAGGTTCTTGTAGGTCCTTGTAGGTTGTAGCTGGTACTGACCGGTGAATTTCATTGGCTCATTGGGAGAAAAAAAACATAAGCAGTAATTTTCAGAACCAAGGATAACCGATGTTAATGTTAATGTCCGCCAAGCTTCACAGCCGTGTATCTCTGGCTTCTTAATAGTTGTCTCCACTCCTTATCCCCTTCTCTCCCCCCCTCTTTTAAAGGCCTTAACGTACACTGTGCTTTAGCCGTCTTAATTACAGCGCCAACCTTCCTGTGAATCGCGGGGTGTGTCTGTATCACATTGGCTTTGCTCCGTAGGAATTTCACTCAGACAGCGCTCCCCCAGCGTGCCCAAGTCATCCACTCAAAGTGACTAAACTAACAGATTTTCTGGCAGCTTTTTGCCTGGACAGTTATCCTTGTTATCTTTGCCAATACTTAGCAACTCATACCCATCTTATCAACATACTTGACTGCCAATTCTTGTTGGGGCAACCAATGCATCCATTATCTTTGCAGCCAACTGTTACAAAACTCGAGAATGCAGGCCTTCTTAGATCATCTGATATTAATTCTCTCTACATCGCTACATTAACGTCTCTACATCGGTGAGACCAAGCGCTGGCTTGGTGATCGCTTCGCCCAACACCTCCGCTCAGTTCGCAATAACCAACCTGATCTCCCGGTGGCTCAGCACTTCATCTCCCCCTCCCATTCTGAATCCGACCTTTCTGTCCTGGGCCTCCGCCATGGCCAGAGTGAGGCCCACCGCAAATCGGAGGAGCAGCACCTCATATTTCGCTTGGGTAGTTTACATCCCAGCGGTATGAACATTGACTTCTCCAATTTCAGGTAGTCCTTGCTTTCTCCCTCCTTCCCCGTTCCCCCACAAGCATACTATCTCCACATATTGGCCTTTATAACAAGAGGAGTCGAGTATAGGAGCAAAGAGGTCCTTCTGCAGTTGTACAGGGCCCTAATGAGACCACACCTGGAGTATTGTGTGCAGTTTAGGTCCCCTAATTTGAGGAAGGATATTCTTGCTATTGAGGGAGTGCAGCGTAGGTTTACAAGGTTAATTCCCGGAATGGCGAGACTGTCATATGCTGAGAGAATGGAGCGGCTGGGCTTGTACACGCTGGAGTTTAGAAGGATGAGAGGATATCTTATTGAAATATTAAGGGTTTGGACACGCTAGAGGCAGGAAACATGTTCCCGATGTTGGGTGAGTCCAGAACCAGGGGCCACAGTTTAAGAATAAGGGGCAAGCCATTTAGAACGGAGACGAGGAAACATTTTTTCTCACAGAGTTGTGAAGCCTGTGGAATTCTCTGCCTCAGAGGGCAGTGGAGGCCAGTTCTCTGGATACTTTCAAGAGAGAGCTAGATAGGGCTCTTAAAGATAGCGGAGTCAGGGGATATGGGGAAAAGGCAGGAACGGGGTACTGATTGGGGATAATCAGCCATGATCTTGTTGAATGGTGGTGCTGGCTCGAAGGGCTGAATGGCCTACTCCTGCACCTATTGTCTTCCTTTCTTCTTCCCCCCTCCCCCCCCGACATCAGTCTGACGAAGGGTCTCGACCCAAAACGTCGCCTATTCCTTCTCTCCATAGATGCTGCCTCACCCGTTAAGTTTCTCCAGCATTTTTGTCTACCTTTAATTCTCTAGCGATAGTTTGCACATTCTTCACCCTTTAGTATCTACTATATTTTTGGCATGCTTTTCATGTCTTTGCTGACATTTGCTGCCTTTTCATGTCAGATGAAATGACTGAAGGCTCTGTCACATTGATAGCCACCATGCCTAAAAGTAAATTAACTATGAGAAAACAATGCTTCAGTTATAACTCAGGCAGAGACTTGATTACTCTCACACTAAGCTTTTTAGAGTTGGTTAATTAATTTCATAATCAAATCATTCTCAGGATCATAGCTGAATAATGAAAGCTTAATTATTAGGACAGCTGAGAAAGAATAATTTCATTTCAACAATATTTTCCAGAACAATTAAACCATACAAAGAGTCAGAATGTATTATGAAAACAATCTAAAATCCCAAGTACCAATGTTCAAAGGCAATTATCACAGTATGAACAGTTCAGATAGACTACAAGGCCAATAAGAACACCAGCTACTTTCATTTTTAAAGAAAGGCTAAGGGAGCCTCCATATCCAATGTTATCAAACTACTTATGTAGGTGAAAGAAAAAAGGTGTGTGTGTGTGAATTTTGTTATATTCCAGACGGCAGAATGAAGAACTAAACTTACACATTGGTTGCCTGCATCACGTGATAATTCATGGCGTCGATTATGGAAAGGCTTCAGCTCTGAGTTCAGAACCGAGTTCAATCACCTATCGATTTCAGTCCAACCGTTCAATGTCTGTTCATAGACTCTTCAGCACAGTGTCTTTCTCTGTTTCTGCTGCAATTTCTGACGCAGTCACTGGAAAGTCTTCATCTACAACTTGTGGTGTGTAGATTGAGTTCTCACTTCCCATGACAGAGTTCTCATGGGGCAACCGGGACAATGCATCTGCAACTGCGTTGCACTTGATATATATGATGGCTTGTGACCAATTTCCATTCAAGTTATTAAAAATCATCATTAAGCCAGACTGGGAAGCAAAATGGCAGTAATGAAGGAGTTGGCAAAGTGGGTTCGTAAGCTACCCTAGTCCCACTTGCCTGCGCTTGGTCCATAACCCTCCAAACCTGTCCTATCCATGTACTTGTCCAACTCTCTCTTAAACGATGGGATAGTCCCCGCCTCAACTACCTCCTCTGGTTGAGGGCTTGACTTAGTTGATGTCCTCAGCAGTTGAATACATTGGTTGAGGTGAAGGAAATCAATTACTTTAGTTTAGAGATACAAGTTGCTAATGTTCTGAAGATTGAAGTGATAAAGGTGGTTAGAAAGATGCAAGGATTTGAACACAAGTTTGAGAACTTTATACGCAAGGCACTTTTTAATAGGCAACAGATGCAGATAGGAGAGCATTGTGCTAATGGATGGACAGGATTTGGTGCAAGGGGCAAAAGAGCTTCAGATAAACTAAAGTGTACAGAGGATAAAATACAACATGGATTAGAATACAACTGAAATACTTGCATCTGCAGATAAAGCATTGATGAAAGTTTCAGCATGAGGTAGGCTGAGGCGGGGTGCAGATAGGCAAATGGAGGTGGAAATTGTTGGCTTTGGTCAACAAAATCATTAAAAGAGCAACCTTATTGTTTGCTTTTGTACTGACCAACTGTAAATCTTGGCATTCTTATTTTTGACAACATATTATGGATTGATGTGGAAATGTCATGGAATCTGGCTTTTCTGCCAGGTATGCGAAAAAGCATCTGAAACAGAACAAACACCGAAAGGTACTTCCCACCTCTTTCAAGTTGAGTAAAACTGATTCAGCTATCCCATGTCCCAAGTCAGAATCAGCAGCAATGGGCACTGCTTTGTCACAGCTCTATTGAAGTACTGTATCTATATGGAGAATGCATATCAGGGAAATGAGAGATGTGGAATGGGACGAATTGAACCAATTTTGGGAACAGATATGGACCCCACAGTCCAAACAGCCTAAGCCAGTCAAGATATCAGGTTCAGTTAAAAAATCAAATCAAATATTACTTGTTGGTTCAAAGTGGTTTATACCTTTTCCAACAAATTTTCCTTAGCTCAGATCTGAAACCTTTAGCAACTGACGGAACACAAACTTTTTCTATTAATCCCGAATGATAAGTTTCAGAATATTGGTTCTGTGCATTGCATCAATTTACCTGCTTATGAGCATGGTCGTAGGAATTGATGTGGTTGTCAAACTCATGATGTTTTTGGTACTGCTTATCACACAATTCACAGTAAAAATTTGCTCTCAGGTCTTCTAAAGCTTTTGCAATTGCCTTTTCCTTTTCAGCATAGTCCTAGGAATAAGAGAAAGATGGGAAAACATTAATATGTGAAACTGAGAAGAAAGTCATAAGTAACGCAATTGAACTTTGCAAGTAAATACGCACTGGACCTTGGCAGTGTATCTAATGTCATTTAGTTCCTTACAGAGATGGTACTGGGTATATAAATTGATGATTCAGGACTTAATTTAGCATCAATATGCCTATGTGGACTAGATGAAATGATGCTATTATGCAGGTTTTATGTCCCTGATTCACACTGGCTGTAATCTATTTTGAAAAATGTGTATATTATCAAACAGGTCTGACAATAAGACAAATCTTTTGGGGGGGGGGGGGGGGGGGGTGGCAAGCAGTGGGATACGAGTATTTCTATATATTCGATAACATGGAGTCTGTATCAAGTTCCCTCAGGACAAATTTACCATCCCTGGAAGCAATGCAACTTTACTACTCCACCACAGAAGAGTAACATAATCTTCATAAAAACAAGAATATTTGTTTTCTTGTTTCCAGCTTCAACAATTCATAAAAATCGGCAATTCAATGTTATTTACCAAAAGTGGCTTTGCATTAAGAGCCTCCAGCTACTAGAGAATTATTGAGAATGTTCAAATATCTAATGCAGAATCCTGATGGCCAGCACAGGGAAGTAGGTGAAACTCGCATACAAGTCACTTGAACTAATTTGACACAGATTCAGAGATAAAAAGATTAACTTAATATGTCACAATTCATGCAAGCGAAAGGAATCCTAGTTAACAGAGTCCTAAATACAACATAATTTTCACCAACTCAGATTTAAGACTTCAGAAATAGCTTTACATATAGGTAGCATTTTAAACTGCTGCATGAAGAATACATGGAAATCATTGCACTTTCTTCAAAATATTACGTTATTTTTTAAGAATGGTTCTGATAAATGCTGTCAGAAGTTGAAATCTGTCACTCAAATAATAGAAGTTGTCAGACTGCTGACGTTGAGGAAGACCGCATATAGTTGTGCAAATTTCTAACTATCCAATGCTGTGATAAGTCTGTAGATAGACTTTAGCTCATTTACAACTCTAAAATTAATTTTACTGCAAGTTTGCTCAGGAAATCTTGATTATTTTTTTAATCTCAGGAAATCTCAATTATTTTTTTAAACTGCATGCATGTTCTATCTTCCTGTAAAAGTAACAGACCTCTCCATATATTCAGAATGATGCTGAACCAGTGCTTCCACACCTCAACATTTTTTTCCTGAAATAGAATTCCAAATTACCTGGAATTTGATGGTATTTTGCAACCCCAACTGCGCATGTGCGACTGCAACCCCAACAGCGTACGCGTGGATACCGGGCCCACTGCACATGCACGAGGAGACCGCGTCAGTACCATGTCACTGGCGCCATTTTCAATTGTGACGCTGCTGAGGGGGCTCCCCCAACTGCGCAGGCGCGGATGGTCGTAAATATACAGGTGCATACCTTTTTTCCACAAATCATCCCGCGGGCCTGATTGGACCCCTTCGTGTCTGCCCGCGCGTGCGCAGTGGGCCCGTAATCTGCGCGTGCGCAGTTGGGGCGGCAGTCGCACATGCGCAGTTGGGTAAGGCTTACACGGCTGGGAAATTTCCCGAAATTATTATTTCATTTCCCTAACATTACCTGAAGACAACCAGAATTTCCCGAATTTCGGGTAATTTCCTTCAAAGTGGAAACTCTGTGCTGAACAGAACTTGCGGATAAATGTAAAAAAGGAACTGCAGCATGGTTTACATAAAACGCAATAAAAGACACAAAGTGCTGGAGTAATTCGGCGGTTAGTCAGCATCTTTGGAGATCACAAACATTCCATCAACTGCTTCTCACGATAATTCTCCTTCCACCCTGTGATCTACACTCTGCCATGAGCCGTCAGGCACCAGCAGGCCCTCGCTCTGCCTCTCCTGCAGCTCCAGGCCTCACTCACCCAGACCAGCAATGGACCTCAACTTTAATTTATTCTCAGCTGGATCCACATTAGAGTCTGAAGAAGGGACCCGACCCAAAACGTTACCTTCCCATGTTCTCCAGAGATGTTGCCTAACCTGCTGCGTTACTCCAGCACGTTGTGGTCGTTTCTTCACATAAATACATCTTTGGCAAGAACTATACGACTGTTGTTATAACACGGCAAGATCTTTGAAGTACAAACCTGAGAATATAATCTTCTCGTTACTTAAGAGGAATTTGCACTGCTTTCAGACAGAACCCAGAGTTCGAAAAGCAAGCAAACATATTAAAATAGGCACAACTGTTTATGTCAACAGCCCACACTGGCAATTGTGCACACAAAATAATATGCTTGCTGAAACAAACGGGTCAAATAGAACAAAAATATTGAAGGCAAAATATATAAAGTTGAAAAAAGTGTTATAGATATCTGCTAAATCAATTCAGAAATCACTCATTTTTGATCTTCAGTATCTGCCATTTTTTAAGGCCCAAATGTACACTTTTAATGCCTTTTAGTGCAAAAAGCTACATTATGCGCACCCAATAACGCGAGGATCCAGGAATCCCTGTGTGGCATACGTAAAATGCACGTAGATAACTGATGTGCATGTTTAAGTAATATGTTAAACACATAATAACCAACTTCACACTTAGAACCAAGCACAGGGTGGTCATTTGGCAATGGTTATGAACCACAATTTGTACCAGCGTGCAGACCACATTTGAAACTGGAACATGGGCAGCAAGGTGAAACTGCCTCGAATTATGCAGCATTTCATTTTTAAGAAAATCATTCTATAGTATATACTGCATTGACTGCACACATGATTAAAACTAGAGCCTCCCATTGATTATTAATCATGCATGATTAAACTCACATTAATACCAAACCTATAAGAGCATAACATTTCATTGCTCAGCTCAAAAATATGTGCAAGCTTTGCGAACATCAAGTGCTCACTTTCAAGCTGTGTCCCAAGTACTCTTCTACATGCACTCCACGCCTGGCCAATGAGTCCTATAAATGTAAATTACATTGCAGTGTTCATCTTTGTGCAGCATGCCAGAGATCCATTCACTGAGTGCAGCTGAAAATGAATGTTCTTAAATAAGTCAGGAGATTGATGCCTTAAGATCGGTCTGTTATCTAGAATTAACAGTCCGCTGTCTGTCACGCTATTTTCTTTCACAAACTAAGTCAGTGTGACTTAAAACATTGGTTGCAGGTGATTGGGAATGCTTGAAAAGCAGCTTACAAAACTTTCAATCACAAATCTGAGCACTCTGTAAGGTTTCAGCAAAATGAACCAGTTTGCTCATAGCAGCCCGAAAAATCTAAGCAGAAATGCCACCATAAAAATACTTAAACACTATTTCCTCCCCACTGTAGACAATGGATCTTGTCTACATTGCGCTACAATGCTGAGAAATAATATTCTGCACACTGTAACTTTCCTCTTTGCTCTATCTACTGTGCTCAAATTTGACGTGTTTATACTTATGTATAGTATTAACTAAACTGATTGGACAGCATGCAAAACAAAGCTTTTCATGTACCTCGTGACAATATTAAACCTAAATCTTCTTTCACTAGCCTATTTAAATGTCAGTTTTCGGCAAATGCAAGTTTTTACTGCATTATCAGTTTCAGATCAAATGGATAAAACCTTGGGGGCTCTGCTGACTATCTCCAACATTGGTCTGTAAAAAAGTTATACATTTTGATAACATTCATATGTAGATTTTTCCACTTTATTTTGGATTATGAACTAACTTGTAAAACTAATGAAATGTCACCATTATTAAAGGCCTGTCTCACGAGTCTGCGGTAATTGGCGGTGATACAGGAAGTATCTACCGCTCGTAGACCGCCGGTTCGGTCAAACGCACACTGCCGAGTCCGTGCGGCGTTGGTACCAACACCGCACGGTGCTCACAAAAAGTCAACAATGTCTAAAAATAATTTCTTACCGCACAGCCGCCGCCAGTGAGGCACGGTCACCGCCACAGCCGCCGCTAGTGAGGCACGACTGCGGCACGGTCACCGCAACAGCCGCCGCCAGTGCGGCACGAGCGCCGTGAGTCGAACTTTCACCTCCACAGCCGCCGCCAGTGAGGCACGTGCGGCACGGCCGCCGCCACAGCCGCCGCCAGTGAGGCACGCGTGCGGCACGGCCGCAGCCACAGCCCCGCGATCCGAAAGACGTCATCGCGTAGCGTGATGGCGTCATCACCCGACGCCGCAAGCTCGTGGAACCGGACGTACGGAGATCACTCGGCCCCCGCGCAGCATCCGTGCGGCGCTCTCGTGGTTGCCGTGCGGTCCCCTCTTCCGGCGACGCCGCGCTTCACCGCCAATGACCGGCAACACCGTGAGACAGAGCCTTTAAGCTTTAACTAAAAATTTGGCTTTGCAACAAAGATGCATTTTAATTTGACAAAGAAATAATCACAATAATGTTCCAAACAATGAGGTAGCAATCACAAACTAAAGTTTTCAGCGACACTAATGGCCCTGTCCCACGGGCAGGCGGTTACTGGCGGTGAAGCGCGGCGTCGCCGGAAGCGGGGATCGCGCGGCTACCACAAGACGCCGCGCGTATGCCGCGGGAGCGCCGCACGGATGCCGCGCGGGTGCCGAGTGATCTCCGCACGGCAGGTCCCACGAGCTTGCGGTAAGTTAAAAAAAATTAAACCTTACCGGAAGCTGTTGCCGCGCGTATGCCGGGTGGTCACCGCACAGCCTGTCCCACGGGCCGACTGGAAAGGATGTTCGCGGCGTCGGGTGAAGATGTCATCGCGCAACGCAACGCGCTACGCGATGACGTCAATTTGGCTCGCGGCGCTGTGGCGGTGCTCGTGCCGCTCGCGGCGCACTGGCAGCGCTCGTGCCGCATTGGCGGCGGCTGTGCGGTTAGGACAACATTAGATTAGATTAGATTAGATTTTATTCTTGTCATTTGAACCTCAAAGAGGCTCAAACGAAACTCCGTTTCCACAGCCATAGAAACAAAACAATTCTTACACGACACACAAACAATTCAATTTATAGAAAACATCCATCACAGTGAATCTCCTCCTCACTGTGATGGAAGGCAAAGTCTTTTCTCTCCCCTGCACCATTTTTCTCCCGATATTGAAGCCCCAGGCGGGCAATGTGAAGTCCCACGGCCGTTGAGGCCGTGCCGGGCGGTGTACGGCCTCGCTCCGGGCCCAAAAGTCACAAGTTGGAGCCCCTGGCGGGCGCTGGAATATCCCGTGGCCATTAAAGCCGCGCCGGGCGATTTACGGCCCCGCTCCGGGTCGATCCAACCCCGCGACTCGAGCTGGAGAAGTTGCGTTGCAGGAGCTCCGGAAAGCGGTCTCTCACTCGGACCCGCGAGCTCCCGATGTCCCAGTCCACCGGTCTGCAGCTGCAGCTTGAGCTCTGGAGTCGGGCCGCAGCAGCGAGCCACCACCGCTCCTCACGCTCCGAGGCCGGCCAGCGGATGGTAAGTCCGCATTTTTGAACGTTTTCGAATTTTTGTGAGCACCGCGCGGTGTTGGTACCAACACCGCACGGTCCCGGTGGTGTGCGTGGGACCGACCCCGCGGGCCATGCGCGGTCTCTGGCGGTCCCGACTTCCTGCTTCACCGCCAGTAACCGCATACCCATGAGACAGGCTTTTATCTCCTCTCTTTTATTGCTACATCTTACACAAACTTAGACAAGCACAAAGTGTCCAAGTAATTAGCAATTATGAAAACTCTACCTGGATTTCACCGGATCATTCAACTCAAGAATAAAGGGGCTGCCTTTTCTTATGATTTAAAGTGCTGGGTAGAGCTGTTTCTTGTTCGAGGCCCACAAAATAGGCCATGCATCTTTAATTGTGCTCAATACCAGATCCATTTCGCAATTTATGTATCATCGTCCCACTGGGGAAATCTATTCCGATAAAGTAGTTATTCTCATGGCTGACATATGATTCCAGAAATATTTAATCAACCTTTGCCAGACCAAGTAAAAGGAACACCTTCCATTTTCTGGTACTCTGAACAAGGTAAAACATCCTATGATGCTGCATAAAACAAGGTGCAAAAGTACAATATCAAAAGTACTGACCGAAAGATGTAAAGATGTAATTGTTCAGGAACTGTTTGTGAAAAGCACCAGGGAGAGATTTAGAAAGGGGAACCATGGCCAGCAGAGTTTTAAACAATGATGACTTGGATGGTGGCTTAAATTGCAAAAAAATAAGAACAAGGATATAGAAAATGAATCAAAATTACAATATTGGTGAGACAGATCTGACTGCTGTTACAAGGAAGTAGGAGGTCAATGGTAGATTTAAATGAAAAGATGTTAAAATATAGGATGAAAATCAGTGAGAACGCAAATGATATACAAGAGTTTGGACAGAATAGATTTGGTGAGCTGGCATTTAGTGAATAATGGGAAGTTGGGCAGAAGTGGATTGGAACAGTTCGATCTGGAAATAGCAAGGGGAAAGAATTATAGCTGATGAGCTGAGGTATTGGAGAAATTAAGTTATCTTTCATATGTAGTAGTAGGTAAGAGCTACACCAGGTCAAGATACAAGACATGGATTTCTGCCACAAGGACAATGCGTTGAACCCAACACAGAAAAATCCTTCACGTTAACTGCTATAGATTTGACAAATACCAAATTGTGTTGCTATCACTTAGAAAATAAATTTAGCATGCTGAACAGAAGACCAAAAAAAGGATTGAGTATTTGACCACTTTTTTTCCCCCAATTGATGGCATTCTTAATTTCAGATGTTACTAAAAGATCAATTGCTATTACATTATTGAACCAAATGATAAATATTCTGTTATGAGATCTATTGGTCAATGCAGACACACACAGCAATCATTGCAATATTTCAATCTGGGTTTTTGGACTTTAATTTCTTTGTTGTGTGTTTTAAAGTTTAAATAGATTGTAAAACCATGTTATAAATCAAAGGGCCACACAGCAAGTCGTGATTACACATAATTTTATGAAGATTGTGTGCACAAATGCCTTTGCTATAATGAACTCAGTGTAATGCAAGCTTGTTAAAACCATTTCTCATTTAACTAGACCTCAAACACGATCAGATAGCTGCCATCTATTTCACATCAATGATCTTTTGCACAACAAAATATCAAGGTCAAAGAAACTTTGCTGGAAGATTCTAATTTTAGAAATAACAAGAAACAAAATAAAGGAAGCTGAATATCTTAAATTCGGATGTTGTCTTTTAAATATGAAGTACATTATAGATGTCAATGTTTTAGCTTCGACCTATTCTTTCGGAAGACATGCCCATCCCAAACTAAAAAATGAATGTCTTGCTCAAAAGTTAATCTCCGAAAAAATAGTAACTTTGCAATCAATTTGGTACATCTAACACACCCAAGTACATACTCTGCTATATTAAGCACAGCTGTAATATTAATGTTGACCCGAGTAACTCTTTCTTCAAGTGGGTGCATTTAAGAAATTGTATGTGAAATTTAGTCCACTGTCCAGCTGTTTTTCCAGCAAGGACACCATCGTGCTGGAAGTCAGTGTCTCAGCTCCTGCTCCTAATCCCATTCATGAGCTGCTCAACCATCAATGATTCCCTGGGGAAATTCACAATGTGCTAGCACCAGTATTGGTGCTTCACATCTATCATAGGACTGAATATGTGCCAATCTTTCATAGGAAGATGGGTCATATGGGAGACATCGCACCATCAGATATTCCACGACAGAGGACACAAAAAAAAAGTATTTTCTTCCACAGGAGTAAATTATTAGCAACTGTAGAATTCAGAAAACAAATCCAAAATTCAAAAGGTTTCTTCAGCCGAAATAAAGTATAAAAATATCAGCTTGGAACGGCAGACACAAAGAAACCATGTTTGATCAGACCAGTGTGAAATCTTTATGGATGCTCATTAGTGTGAGCGGATAAGGGAAAACACCAAATTGGCTCTACATTCGGATTTCATGACCTGGTTATGCCAGGATTCCATCTGGAATCTAAACCAGGGCATGAAATTTGAATATTAAATCCATTGCAAAAAAAAATCACAGAACTTACTATTTTAATTTATACCTGTTGGTTTGAACTCTGAATAACTTACAAAAATGCATTTGTGGCATTGTTCACATGGCAGTCCATACAAACTTATGCTCAAGTTGAAGGAGATGCAGTGTAAATTAAAGGTGAGGGCGAGAAAACAAAATCAACCAGGGTGGGATAAAAAAGACAAACCAAAGGGGTTTGATTTCAATACTGATGTAATAGGCTGGGTCCTAATGTAGAACGTACTGAGGATTTTGGTAACATCTTGATTTTCCAATTTTTACAAGATACAAGATACATTTATTTGTCACATGTGCCAGAAGGCACAGTGAAATGTGTGGTCACCAAACAGCCATACAATCAAAAATAAGAACACAACACACGATAGAGTTCAACATAAAAACATCCCCACACAGCAGAATCAAATTTTCCCACTGTGAGGGAAGGCACCAAAGTCAGTCATCTTCCTCTAATGTTCCCCACTGTTCACCCGTGGTCGGGGCCTCCCCGAGCCCACCGTAGTCGCCGCTACGGGCGGTCCAATGTTCAGACCCGCTCGCCGGGGTGATGTAAGTCCGATGTCGGGGCTGGGGGACAGCCCACATACTTAATCACAAACTATGGTGTGCTCCTAATTATGGAATGTCACAAACTCGAGTGGTAAGCAGAGACCATAGATACCCACAGATGGTGGATTAGTGGAACAGGTTACATTTTCACAGATACCTGCAAATACTCAAACAACTAGACCATGCAAGTCATATTTATATTTAATACAAACTAGTTAGCAAATCTGAAGAAGGGTCTCGACCCGAAACGTCACCCATTCCTTTTCTCCAGAGATGCTGCCTGACCCGCTGAGTTACTCCAGCTTTTTGTGTCCATCTTCTCCCACATGATAATTTTGTTTTATCACATCTGCTGATTTGGGGCAGCAAGCTTTGGTGTGAGAGTGTTCAGCTGGTTCAGGAAGATATGGGAGGCCCCCAAACTACTTTTACGATTTGAAGAAGGGTCTCGACCCGGAACGTCGCCTATTCCTTTCCTCCAAAGATGCTGTCTGACCCACTGAGTTACTCCAGCTCTGTGTGTCTATTATAATTTTGTTTCTGCTTTGAACACTACACTTGAAATATGAACCTGCATTTTTTGCTGGCTTACATTGTACTGTACTTGCCTCCTACAGAAGAGTATTAGATATACTGAATGAAATGGTGATGCTGAGTAAAGGTGTATGACTTTGAAAATAGAAATCAACGATAGGTTTTGGTCTATTATGGTCTAGATACCTAATATTTTTGATTACTAATTTATTGACTTCTTGATTGTATATTTATTTGCTGTGTTGTGTTGATGGGCCTGTTTAGCTGCAGGAAGAGGCATTTCATTGTTGCAATCCTGGTACATATGGTAATTAAACACACTTCTCTAGGTATGATAAAATGGTTTAGCATGATAACAGTACTGGCAGTTAACATTTATTGGGGGAAAAAACGATCAAATGAGTTAAACGCATCCAGAAATGACCAGACAAATTTCCAGAATGGCAGGATTCAAACTGCAAGCAAGACAGTGGTTACATTGCACACTGAAACCTGGCTCTGATAACATTGTGAAAAATGGATTAACAATTGAACTGACGATCAAGTACTTCTTTTGAAATTGAACATTCGGAGTAGGAAGCTAGAATATTCAAGCAGCTAACTAGATAAAACAATTTGAAGCTTAAGTGGCAATGCTACAATCCACCCATGGGGTTAGTTTTGAATAAAACTCAAAACTGTTGAAAGGTACTGTAAAAAATATAAAGTGTTTAAGAAAGAACTGCAGATGCTGGAAAAAATCAAAGGTAGACAAAAATGCTGGAGAAACTCAGCGGGTGAGGCAGCAACTATGGAGAGAAGGATATAAAAAATATAAATAGCTGATTTAATTTAGACTCATCAAGTGAACCACAAATATTAAATGCTTTCATAAAAGGTTCAAGAGAATGTAGATATGCCCGTCTCTGCTATTTTGATCAACAATTTGCCTTCATTTGATTCAATTTGAGAAAACAATCTGATTGTTGTTGAAATTCAAACAATCCAAGTGATGAGTGCCAGCTTTTGTTCTGCCTCTCACTGTTTGATCTAAACAACCCTGTGAAGTTCCCACTGCAGCATAATAAAGGCATTGGTGCACAATATCATGAATTCAAGCAATTTCTATGCAAATTCAATTAATTCGGAACTAACATATTACTGTATGTTTTTAACCGACTGGCTAAATAAATCTGCCTGGTATGAAAGTGCATTCCTGCCATTGACAACAATAGTAGCCAATATTAGACATCTTCATACAACATATGCATTCTGCAGCTTCTCTCTGAAGTGTAAGCTATTAAAAAACAGCAAGTGCACAAACCATCAATTCATCCTTTCTCAGGCACCTCCCAAAGAGTCAATTGCAAAAGGCTGACTTTAAATGAAAATATTTTAGTTCCCAAAGTAATTTAAAACAAAGGAGCAATTACTATTTGATGAAAATTAACTCAAATGCATTTAAATCAATAATCTTACTAATCAATGCACTCAATTTATTTTCTAAACTGTATCAACATAAAAATAAACATAAATATTTTTAATCTGCATTTGTAACAATAGCATGCAACAAAAGCTTTTCACTATACCTCGGTACGCATGACAATAAACTAAATTGAAACTGCTTATGAACAACAGCCTTAATTATTATGTTAATCAAAAATTAAAAGTCAAAAATATAAATGTTGATGAAATATCACATCAACATTGTTTTAGCAAGTGACAATGCACCATCAAAGATTCCATGAAGGTGAAGAAGTTCAAATCAAGACAGATTTTTTATCCCAGATCCCATAAATGGTAAGAATGCAATGCAAAAAATTAGTTTGTAATATTTGTAAACTGATACATAACCTAGAGCAAAATAATATTTTATTGTTGATTTTAGTCTCAGCCCAAAAGATAATAAGACACAAGATAACAAAACATTTAGGGCAGTTGAAGCAAATGAATAGTTGTCGAGATATGCATAAATGATTAAGTGGGAAAAATGCAGGGTGAAGTGGGATACGTGGCAGCACTCATCTTGTGGGAATTGTGATGCAAAGATTCTTCAGGCTGCAGATAGGCTGAAGGAATTTTGATGGTCCAATAAAATGTCCCATCTGAGCAATGGGTACATTTATAGTGGACAGATGACTACCATCTTGGGAATCAAGGAAAGGAATGATTACGTGGAGGGAAAACAGTAAACAGCTGATTTCCCCTCTATCCCCACTCTTTGGGCTGATATTGTAAAAGCAAAACCAGCGATGATGATGAAAACCTATTGGTTCTTGTTCCTATGATACGGCTTCATACAAACATTAGTTCAAATGGAACATCTGCATTGATGGGAATACTGTAATCACAATCCACTTGACATTTTTCAATACTGGGAAGTGTTCATGGTTCATGGCAATGAAGTTTAGATAGTATCGACCGAGAGGTTTAGAGGGATATGGGCCTAGAGGTGTAGAGGTTTATGGGCCTAACGGTTTAGAGGTTTATGGGCATAGAGGTTTAGAGGGATATGGGAAACGTGGATAAGAAGGACGTGTGGATGGGGCATCTTGGTCGGCATGGGAATGTTGGGCTGAAGGACCTGTTTCCATGCTGCATTACTCTATGACACATTCAAGAGACCACAAATATGACATTAGCAAAATAAACAAGTTCATGTTAATTAATGAAAATGATCAGCAGGGATTTGTTTTTAGGAAGGAATTAGATTTAAACATTTAAAATGTCTGATTTAGGTGGTAACAAATGACCACAATAATACTGTTTAAAGATTTGACTAATCTACAGAGGATTACATTAGTAGAATAAGTTAATGCATGCTGTCCACTATTCAATGTTAAGATAAGGATTCACACTATCTGTTTTTAGTTCTGCGTAAGTTATGATTTCTTGTTTTCCGATGTTGAGAGAATGGTGGAAAGAAATTGTCCTGTACAACTTTTGTAGAAGACACTACCAATTTCCAATTTTCATAAAAACATGAAATCCTATTGATTCTCCAACCAAAAGGTGATAAGATTTAAAAAACACACTTTTTTATACTAGTTCCTTATATACAACACATTCAAATTTCCTGACTAAAGAAAATTGTTTTGGAGCAATATAAAAATGAAAACAAATGGCAGGTCAGCAATGTAACTTCTTCTAACAAGGAATGCAAGGAACAAATCTATTCACTCAACATTAAAAAAAATACAAACCAAAAGTATTATAATAATGGAGTAATAAGGTACAGAAATGTACCAATGAAACACGTAGTTTAACGCTTCCTGATACAATTTCCCAGATCCATACTAAAATGGGCCTGAACATCGGGCCGCTGTAGCGGCGACTGCAGAGGGCTCAAAGGCCCCGACCACGGGTGATCAAAGAGGAAGATGACTGAACTTTATTGCCTTCCCTGACAGTGGGAAATGTTGATTCCGCTCTGTGGGGATGTTCATGTTAAATTCTATCATGTATTGTGCTATCATCTATTCGTATGGCTGTATCGTAACTCAAATCTCACTGTACCAATTGGTGCATGTGACAACAAATGTACCTTGAACTTGAAAGCTCCCTTGGACAATGCCAACAGGTCTGTCACGGACATGATTTACAGAAATTGCAGTTTCTTTCTATTCTATGTTTTGCTTAGCCTGGAGAACACAATCTAGTGAATAACCTTTCGGTAAGTCTTATTTACAATAATTCTCAGTGAGAGAAAGAAAAATCAACGAAGCTTGCAACAAACAGTCTCCCTGAAGCATTCCCACAATTGAAAGGCAAAGCTGTGACCAGTCTCCATTTTGTTCTCGTTTGATGGAGACTGACTATTTGATCAGAATCTGTCCATAATCAATCTTGCACTAATCAGAAGTTTCAATTAAGGAATAATAATTTTCTAAATGGCATTTAGAAAACTTCGAAGCATCATGTTTCACCCAATATTCCCTACATCAGGCTTATTTATCATTCCCTTTCAAATGTTGCTATAATACAACAAAAAATTAGGATAATTTTATAGCATAGATTGGGGAATGGTTGATCGACAGGAGAGGATAGGAACAGATCAGGTCACTTTCAGTTTGAGAGTTTGTGATTTGTAGGGTGCCACGGGGTGTTGAGTAGTCGTGTGAAGAAAATAAACTTCGGGGAGCTCTAGAAAGATTGCGTGGGCTAGGATATGACCGGTTGATTATAACGTTATAAAAATGTGGAATTATTTACTCCAATACAAAAATAGGAGTACAGTAATGGTAAATAAATGGTGAGAAAAGAATGCAAGACCATTGTGTTCAGAGAACCCCCAGCATCCTTGCACACAAATCAAAATTAACATGCAGGCACAGCGAGTCGTTAGGAACGAACACTATATGTAAGTCTTAACACAAGAGGATTTCAATGTGAGAGTTATTCCAAATTTATAGAGCCCTGGCAAGACTGCATCTGGAATACTGTGTACTGCTCAGATCTCCTTATTTCTCACTATGCAAGTGATAGAATACAGCAAGACTTTCCTTTATCCAGTGCAATTCAAACTGCAGTGCCATTCTGCAGCACATCATTTGAGCTGTTGTGCTCTGATTAATACTGCAGTGTTATCAAATTTGTTTTTCACTGGGTAATAAACTCGGCATTACAGATGAGCTCAGTGGGGTAGAGACAAAGGGACAGACCATAAAGGATCCAACTGGAAATGTAATAACTCACTCAATTTATAAATAATAGTTTTCATAATCTCTGCCTTCCTGTATATTACCATTTTTCTTACCCCATTGTTCGAAAATAAACAAGGGCAAGTTACTAACATGACATTTAGAGAGGTAAAATACGTATCATTGAAAATGAGTCATGAATTATTACTGCTGCATTTAATCCCAAGAAATCACTGAGCCAGTAAAAAATCCGCAATTTAAACTCCATGATGTATAATCCACACCGTTTATTTGATTATGCTGAAAGCTTTGGCAATATTTCTTCCTGATACATTTATGCAAAGCATGAGCTCCAATGCATGTGTGAAGCAGAAAACACCAATGCCAGTTAAAATGTAAATAGATACTGCTGAATAAAGTCTTGAGTTTCATTTTGAAATTTACTGCATACAAAATGCTAGATCACAAGACTGGACCTAAACATTTGTCATCAGCAATTAATTGAAGAAAACCTACACAGTTCATTTCATTGGTTTAAATTTTGATAACTTTTGTGCATATTTTCTGATGCCATTGCAAATAGTTTTTCATTGTCATATATCACAAAATGGCATTCATTCCTTATGTTGCAGGATTCCAACAGAATTGTATAACACATTAAATTCAAAGGACATCACCTCAATTGGGTTGATGTATTTTCCCCAAAGATACACAATATTATAGATCAACGATTTATAGTTCCAGACTCTTACAACAGTTCCAATAGAGTGATTTCACGGTTGACGCTTGACCCGTACTGTTGCCACGCAACGGCTTCTGGAGGACAAGCGGTGTACTGGAGGCAAGCACGAGTGTGTTGATTACTATGGCTGCCAGTACAACGGGACCGTCTTCGGTCCCAGCAGCCGTTGAATTGTCGCAATATTAAAGTTTAATATTAAAGATTTTGATCTGTGCAGAGTTAAGCATGAGTATGCTCCCTTTTGGCATAGGGACTGTTATGTTTTAATTTTAAAATGCACCAAAGTAATTTGAGTGTGCTCTCTTTAATTTTAAAAAAGTGCTTTCTTTGATTTTAATGCGGTGTTTAAGAAAATATGGTGTTTCCTTAAAGTATGCCTAAGTAAATTATACATGTATGTGAGCTTTTATTGAATTAGCAGATTAATGGTGCTTTATTTGAAGTATAAACTTTGTGCCAAAGGTACATCAAGTATGTGCTGTTGAGGTAAACTGTACTTTCTTTCGAATGTGTGTGAAAAAATAACAAACTGTCAAATTATATAAGTGTGCTTTCTAAGAAAAATGGGAGAAAAAAAAGCTTAATTTCAAGTTTGCTTGTTGATGTCAACATTGCCAAGGCAAAAGAGACAAGACAAAATTGCATGACAAAACATTTTAAATGAACATGAATGGAATTTGAGTTGGTTATCATCTTAAAATTACAAAGTGTGCTTTTACTTCTGTGTGTGTGATTCAATGATTTGCCAATTTCTTACAATTTCATTCATAGTAAATGCTGATGAGCCAAGTTACTTTTTTTGTGTTGATTGTTGGTATATGCCCCATACAAAAGCACAATTATCTGCACCCACTGTGAGACTATGGATTCATTTAAGTTGAAAAGTGCACAACAGATCCTTGCAATTTTATCCATTTTTGTTACTTGAATTTCAGAGTTGGTTATCATGTACTCCAGTGATACGGTATGACTTAGAATTAGGGATTTTTGCCTGACGGCACCAATCACATGCTCTACATGAATGCGTAAATGTGCAATTTCACAAGTTGCAAATGCAGGAATTTCTGCTTCACAACTGTAAAATCCGGCATCATCTTTTATGGTAAAACCTCGGTCGGCTAAAAGGACATCACCAGGGAGCAGGTGGTCAAAAAAGTTAGATGAAAGTGTGATTGGTTTATCTGTGCCTCTGCTCCCCACATGCAGCAGATAAAAATGAAATAACTCCACATGGTGTTACACCTATCAAAAATTTGATGGTGTTATGGTGTTTATAGTTCGACCGAGTCTGGGCACGTGGCTCTAAACTGGTAGGTCTATAACAAAATACTTCGAGGCAATCTATAATCATTGTCACACGCTTTCCAAATGTCTGCCGAAATTGCATGGGCATGGCGTTTAACAGCACAAAAACGGACCATTTTGCCGGTATTTTCCAGGTAAGAACGAACGTGTTGCGTGGGTGGCGAGTGTATGCTTGCTTGTCCTACAGAACGCTTCATAGACTCCATGGGTCACTGACCTTTTGATCTACCGTGTAATCACTCTATAAACCAGGAGGTTAAAATTAAACTACCGTATATCCTTTTTCATTATTTCTATTTGCTGACACTTTTGGTGGATTTTCTGTGGGGTTATGCAGGCCAGCTATAATTTTGATCTGATCCTAGCACATGTGAAACAGTAACACTTTGTAACTGTTATCCATGACACAGTCTCCGTAGTTGAGGGACAGCCCAGTTGTCTATAGTTGGGATTGGAAATCTTTTTGTATTACAGTAATCAAAGTATTTTATAGAGTGTGGAGATTTCACTTGCGGACTCTGCTTTAATTCTCCAATCTCCCACTTTACTCAAGTCTAACGTCATCCAAAACAACTATTTCATATCATTAAATTCGTAGGTTTCTACTTGATTTTAAAATTGTCACCTTTGTTATCAATGACTTTGCTTCAGCAATCTCCACAAACCGTGTAACCGGCTAAAATACACACTTATTTTGCACATGTATATCCCCGATTTTAATCATTTTAGTATCTCGATGTAGCAACCGTGAAGTTACAAGCTCTAGCACTCTTTTACCAGGCATCTCTACCATTTTCCTCCTTTAGGATCCTCTTTAAAATCTATATTTTCAGTTTCAAGAGTTTTAGTTATGAGTTCTGAATTAATGCAAGTTTGACTTAATTTAACAGATGAACAAATTCAAATTGATCAAGCTTTCTTTAAGAACCTTCTATGGGAAAAGTAATTTTGTACTATTTAAGTATACTCTATGCTTGTAAAAATTGCATTTCATTCTCACGATAATTGCTTAAACTGAATGGCTTAGAGCTGGTCCAGATTCCGTGCACATATTGGGTAGTAATAAAGTGCCTGTCTAATGCATTTAGAAATTTAATTTCACCTCAAGAGTTCAGCAGACGATTAATTTAATTCTACCCTAAAGCAACTGATACGAAACACAATCCTAGCCACCTACCAAATATAGTAATTGAGCAAATAACACGTACTTCTGCAACAAAGGTTAACAGAGTCTCAATTACAAGCAAATTTGGATTTCCTTTTGAGTCCGTGTAGTTTTAATGATGTCCCAATCAATAGTAACTTGCCATAATTTGTTTTATTTGCAAAATAATCTTTTGCTTGACAGTAGCATGAAGCCATTTCCAATGTAATGAGGTATTAAAAGAGATCCTGTTGACCATTATTAAACTATTTAAATTATCAAAGCCAATGTCACATTTCACAAGTGTTTGCTTTCCACACTAACACTGATGATTGTTTATTATTCATGAATCAGAAGAAACAAAATCATCTTTGTCTCTATTTTAAAACTAAAACACTTGCGATATTTAGATATTTATTTCCAAACGTGTAGAGCCCCGGCAAGATTGCATCTGGAATACTGTGTGCTCTCAGGTCTCCCTATCTGAAGGAGGAATAGCAACGTGACAGAGAAAGTTTATTCAGACTGATCCTTGGGATAAGCTGTATAGCAACGTGACAGAGAAAGTTTATTCAGACTGATCCTTGGGATAAGCTGTATGAAGCACATCTGCATATACTTACTTTCATTTAGAAGATTAAGAAGTGTTCTCTTTGGAACAGATAATATTTTCTTGGGGCTTGACAGAGCAGGAGGATATTTCCCCTAAGTAGTGTATCCAGGACAATGAGCCAGTCGTACATTCAGAGGTCAACCACTCAGGACAGAAATGAGAAATTTGGTTACCTAGAGAGCAGCAAATCTTTGAAATTGTCTGCTTAGGTGGATTCCAGAGGCTCAGTCACTGGGTTTAGCAAAGGCAAAGCTCAAGAAGTTAAGTAAAGGAAATTGAGAGATATTAGAGTGGAAGACCTGAGCTGTAAGGAGAGACTAGAATAGGCTGGTACTATTTAAACCCCGGAGTGGAGGTGGAAGAGTGGTGACATTATAGAGGTTTATAGATGGATGATCAGTCTTTCTCCCAGGGTCAGGTTGACTAAAACAAGAGGGTATAGCTTTAGGATGAGACGGGAATGATTTTAGGGAACCTGACTAGCTTAGGTAGGCACCTTCTTCAGATTTGAAGTTGCGCCAAAGGGCATTCTTTCCGTGTTGCATAAATCCGACTCCATATGGGTTTAATGCTGGAATGTGGCGCTGAAATAGATCAGTCACCATCTTATTGAATAATTGGGCAAACATCGTGATCTGAATGGTCTAATCTGGCTTTTATGCTGTATTTTATCTCTACTGATCAAGTATTGTGAGCAATTTGGCTTTCACTTAAATTAGCTGAAACGTTATTGTGATTACAGATAAACAATAGCTGATACTATTATCCCCCGTACTTCGTCAAAATGCATTTTCTTTCCAGGAACATAATAATATTTCAAGAGTGTTTAATTGTTATATGCAATGAAATTCTTACTTGCAGAAACATAACGGGCCTGTAAACACACTACTCATAGATAACATGATAAATTTAAAAAATAAAAATGCTAATATTAGTGCAAGCAACCCCAAGTACAATGCCACCTGCTGTCAAGATATCTTGACAAGCAAATCATTCTAATAAAGTCATATTACTGAGACAATATGCAAAATGTCATTCACATAACATATTTTTGACATTATGAAAAACCTGCCTGTATTAAAAAGGCAAAAATGAAAGCAGAATTCAATGCAATATTAAATATAATGAATAACAAAGTGCTGGAGTAACTCAATAGGTCAGACGGCATCTCTGGAGGACATGGATAGGTGATGTTTCAGGTCAGGACCCTTCTTTAGACTGATTGGTGTAGATGGGCAGGGGTGTGGAGAAAGATGAAAAAGAGGTGAGGGCAGGGTAAAGCCAGGCAAATGATAGATGGCTACAGGTCAGTAGGGTTTTGATTGCCATCCATTGTGCAGGCCGTCAATGGATATTTTTAAGGCAGAGATAGATAGATAAATAGATAGATAGATAGATTCTTGATTAGTACGGGTGTCAGAGGTTACGGAGAAAATGCAGGAGAATGGGGTTTGAGAGGAAGAGATAGATCAGCTATGATTGAATGGCAGTGTAGACGATGGCCGAACGGTCTAATTCTGCTCCTATAACTAAAGAACTCATGATTGGGAGATGGGCACAGATTAAAGAAAGGAGTGAAGGGTGTGTAAGATAGAGAGGAGTAAAATGAGAAGAGGAAGGTGTGGAAGTTAATAATGATTTAAAGATACAAAATGGATTCCGCTGAAACTAAGACAGCTTTCACCGTCTTCTATTAAATTGCTAAGCTAGCAAAAAAGGCACTAACCCTTGCTTTCAGTACATTAACAAGGTCAGCAGACTGTCGATGTTCCTCTTTCCAATAACATAAGCGAGATAACAAGCACAACTTCATCAATGTCTCCTCTATAACATAAACATAGGAGAAAATTCAGACTGACCCTTGTTCCACAAGATTATGATGTGCGTCATAAGTAGAAAAATCCAAAATGGTTGTTCTGCAGAAATATAACCTTCTCATATAACCATATATGGCTAACCCTTCCTCTGTCAGAAGAACCTGTCAATCTTCTGATGCTGTCAATCTTAAGGGTCTGTCAATCTTAAGAAGCAAGAGGCTGTACTAAACTTTATAGATAACATATTGCTGATATCATTGTCCCTGTGTGTGGGACTTCTCCGTATAGTCTGTTATCAGCATACTCTAAAGAGTTTTTACCACATCCGCCTGACGAAATAAAGATTACTGCTTATACTGATTTTATTTGCGTTTCTGTCTGTTTAACAATATTTGGACCAGGATAAAGGGATCAGGGTGAATAGGGAAATGGGCGGGATAGAGGGAGAAATGGGTGTACGCCCAGGTGGGTTACAGAGAAGGAGGAAAAAGGGGGGGGGGGGGGGGGGCGTTGGTTACCAAAAATTTGAGGTCAGTGTCAATTACCCTAGAGGAATATGAGCTGCTGTTCCTCCAGTTTGCATGTAGCCTCACTCTGGCCCTGGACATAAAGGTCAGTATGGTCGGAAGATAAAATTGTTAATAAGCTGACAGAGCATGTATTCGGCAAAACAGACATCTGGTCTACACTCGGCCTTGCTGATGTAAAGGAGGCCACCTTGGGTCCACTGAATGCAGTAGATGGGTTAGAGGAGGTGCATGTGAACCTCTGTCTCACCTGGAAGTGTCCCTGCATGGATGAGAGTGAGGTGGTGTAGGGGACAGGTGTTAAATCTACCTAAATATATCTTCTTTAACATGCAGCAGAGTCCAGTATCAAAGTGGACAACCATAAAGACAAACATAGTAGCTTCAACTTCCTTCCAGAACCTCAATCTAATTTTCAGAATGATACACAGCACTCTGCTTCCACAAAAAAATCCCATCTTATTTTTCTGGTCAGATGAATCACATCCACATATTTATGGATCCTATGTTTCCAAGGAAAAATTGAATAATTTAGCTTGCGAACATATTTATAGTTAAAATCTAGTGCTAGACACTGCCTTTTGGAATGTTGCATTGTACATCACTGATTCATCCTCCAAATAATAGTCAACCATCGGTAATTATCCAATATTGTGATCCTAGCATTAATTTACTGTGTCTAGACTTCCCAGGTTATTCACATTGCATGCTAACTTAGCTCCCGACTCCTCCAAGCAACACAGCTAGAGGCCGGTTAAATATATCACAGCAACCTTCAGAACAATTATAGAGAAAATAATCCCAGAGTGCCTAGAAATTCCATATGTGGTGTAAGAATATCAACTCTTTGCATTCTGCCTCTGAAACACATCTCCTTAGGTCCAAAGCAAGTTGTCAATTTCTAGGCAACTTTCTCACAAGCTTCAACTCTTCATTTCCAACTCCAATATGAATCACAAACTATTCGATATCCCCATGGATAAGCACCACATTTCAGCACTCCAATTGCCCACTGCAACTTTTGCTGGTCATCCCAAATTTCTTTCCCAGCCTTAGGTATTCCACTATCTTTGTTCAGTGCCAGACTTTATTTCACTCTCGCCATTCCCTGCCTACAACTTTCCACTGCCTCCCTGCTCACAACCCAATTGCAAGTCCAAGTTTCACTACTACATGAATATTCTGTGGTGGCTCCGTGCATGCAGCATCCTCCTATCCCACTCAAACCCATGAACCTTGCTCATAACTTGCTAACACAGAACCTGTTTCTTGCAGGATAAATAAACTTTGACTTTAATCCATCCAAAGTCTCAGATACTACTATTCAAGTCCACACCTGCACCAACATTTCACCCTGATCTCTCTTTCATTCAGCCTCCTGCTATTTCGACACAACTCAAACAATCCATGGACAGCATTGCAAAGACAAAGTGGTTTTGAAAATGAACAGGTGGGAGGCAAATTAATGGTTAAGTAGCCTAGCTCCTCAAACATCTCCAACACTGATGCAGAAAAACATATTAAAAATTATACATGAAGTACAGGAACGTTAGAAAAGATTGTAGATGTATTGCAGCAAGAGCCCATGGTAAGAGATAACCTGTCCCTATTTGGCTTAAACAAGCCTGGCTTACAAATCAGGATGCCAATTGCAACAGGAGGAATAGTATGCTGGGAGTACTAAAAATAAACTGCATTGGTTTTCCGCATTGAGTAGTGCATTCAAAGTTGTTTAGAGTTGAAGGGAGTATTGGATGGGGTGGAATCCTTTGATCTGCAAAGGAGTGCAGAGCAAAATTAGACTGATTGCGATGCTAAGGGGCAGGTAAGGTTAGTGGGAAAGGACGAGTGTAATTACAATTATACCGAGGAAGTGTCTATTAATTTAAATGAAGAGGCAATGTACTATAAAGTAGAAAGCAACCATGGAAGACACTATCATTACCTGCTCTGAGAATCTATACGACAAGATCTAGTGGATGGAGGGCATTGGATGATGGGCCCATCCAGACCTTCAAGATGTAAAAACACATGGTGGAATAGGAGCAGTATTGCAATATTGAGGATTGATCTTGTACCTTAACCTCCTTAAACATACCAGCCTCTATATCAAATGTAGTCAATAACTGGGCACGCCAGACCCCGGGGCAGAAAACTTCAAAGATTTACAATCCTGATGGTTTTGGTCAACCCATGCCTCCTCAGCTCCACTCACCAGGTAGGAGAATCAGTCAAGGTCCTTTAAATATTTTAATGAGAATATCTATCATTCATACAAAATCAAGGCACACTGATCTAGTTCATAGTCTCCCTCAGGTCAATTCCTTTTCAGAAATTAATGTACTACCTTCATTCCATTTCCTAAGACTAATATTTAATTCCTGGGGTAAGGATATCAAAGCTGCGCAGTACATTCATATATTCCTTTCTAATTCCTTTGTCTTAAAAACCAAAATTCAATTTACTTTCCCCATGTGCCGTTCCACCTGCATCTCAACTTCTTTTGATTTCTGCAAAAAGACTTCCGTTCTTCTCATTGGCATGATTTTTCAGTCTTTCCCACTTTAATCAATACTTTGCTTCACAATGTTTCCAATCAAAGTTAACGGGTGCTCATTTCTCCACATTGCTGTGTGCCACATTTATGTTCACTCACTTCAACCCACCTATAACACCCACAACCCCGGATACATTTTTTAACTCCCTTCACCCATAATGTCAATACAGACCCCAAACATTAGTCCTTGTGGTCGTCTGCCAGTATTCACTGCCACGCAACCAGAAAATGACGTATTTTTCCTACCCAACGTCGAATAACCAATCTTCTGTATATTAAACCAACATTGAGAATTTTCTTTTTGGCAAAAACTTCACACACTGCCGACAGCTGAATATTGTTTGAAAACACAAATACTTAACATCTTGTTTAAGAAGGAACTGCAGATGCTGGAAAATCAAAGGGAGACAAAAATGCGGGAGAAACTCAGCGGGTGAGGCAGCATCTATGGAGTGAAGGAAATAGGCAACGTTTCGGGTCAAAACCCTTCTTCAGACATAACATCTTAACATCTGTTGACACTCTTATACATTTATAAACTATAACATTCAAAATTGTCCAACCTATTTGTCAAATATGATTTCCCACACAAATCCATGATCACTTTATCTAATGATATCATTTTTTAGGTGTCTTGTTACCATACTGCCAAGAGTACCGGTGAAATCTTGAGGAGCAGCAAAGCATGGTCCTGACACAATTCCTGCCGTCCACCAGCATGCCCACGATGAGTGGATGGGCTGCATGTTAGGGCTGCTGTTAGGCTAGCTAGGGCAAGCAATGCTACTATTCAGCACTGAAATGTGGGCCTCAGGACTGCACGATGGCTGGCACAGTGGCCTTTGCCTGAAATTGGCCTGTATCTCAACAGAATTTCAGGATTCTATGCTGTCTCTCTATTCTGTGCAGTCATCCCTTTGGATGCATTGAAAGCTGCTGTCCAACCTTCTCCTTGTTTAGCTACAAGACTCAACCAAATCCAGAGATTTCTTGGTCCCATCAAGAAATTCAAAGATAAATGACCACCCATTAAGCTAGCTACCAAAGAAAAATCTCCAATTTGGGTTAAGATGGGCATTGAAACAAAGGTCAGGATGCAGAAGGTTTATTCATATCCAACAGAAGGTGAAGAAAGAGAAGTAAGACCCAGGCAGTCTGTCAACATATGGAGGAGATGCTGCAAGTCCCCACCAATGGCCAGCATTCATCATGCTGACCAAGTTATGTCGGGATAATTTACACGAGACGTGAGTGACAGTTAACTGATTATTTATGTGCAATAATTTGTCAGACAAGGACAGTCATGCAAGAGACTGTTCTTTAGACACAAAGCAGCAATTCAATGATACTTTATTGTCACGTATACAGTGAAATGCTTTGTTTTGCACACAACCCGGTAAAATCATACAGCAGACCTCACCTGGTACACGTTTTCAGTGCCAACAAAGTTACAAAAGTTCACCAAACATATTTGACTGGGCGGTGGGTCACCTACATTTGTTCCGACGGTTGGATAATGCAATCCAGTATTCTGCCCTGACTCCTAGCAGAACAGCCTATCACTACTAAACAAGATATGCATGTGTCCAATTTGTTGACTTCGTGACTGGTATAACCAGACAAGTTTAGCGTAGCACAGAAAGGAAACTTTACTGGATTAAAGTTCAGTTCCTACAGTACAAAGTGCTGCCCATGACCATGGCAAGATGGAAGAACACTTCCGTTCCCACGATTCCCACAGGCACTGCCTCAAGACCCATATCTCAATGCCGAGTGGCCCAGCACACAACACCAACTCTCCTGAGCAGCCTCTCCACAAATGAGCCAAGAGGCAAATCATGACTGGGTTTGCAATATGACAGAAGTTCACACCAGGATGTCTGAACTACAGCTCTGTCTGCAGCTCATCTCCACATGTATATTGCTATAATGAATCCGTGAGCGCTATTTTCTGGAAATGCATGCCGACCGCAAAGTGAGATACCACGGCAGAGAAAAAGATATGTGTAATTAGTGCCAATGGGATCAAAAGATTTTTGACAGAGAATTATAAGGCCAGTGAACAACCATCTGCGAAATCAACCAAAGTACACTTAAATGCTGTGATTAAAAAGTCAATGTAGTGACAGTCATGTATAATTCTGCTATGTCAACCAAGCATGCAAACAAATGATCAGAGAACACTAGTCAAAAAAAACTATTTCTCACAATTCCTCGTGGCATAGAATTGCACTTCTCAGCCAAGAGTCTCTGCCCACTCCGTTTATTTCCCTGCAACCTCTTTTCTCTGTTGATCAACTCCCCCAATTCTCCTGCTACATTCTACACATTTTACAATAGCCCATTAACTTAACCAGCATTTCTTTAGAATGTGAACCAAAGCAGAGCACAAGAGAAGCTACATGGTCATAGGGAGAATGTGCAAACATTACATAGAGCACACAAAGCCAAGGTCAAGCCTGAATGGCTGGAGTGGTGGAATAATACCACAAACTGCTGTGCTGCAGTGCTGTCTAACTAACTGTCCAATTTAGTGGAAAACATTATCAATGGAATAAGAGAAAACTCCATACAATTGTCGTTCTCTTTTAAAAGCCAAACTTCTCTGCTCAAGCTGGTGAAAATGTTCTATGGAAAATGTGCATACTAGTGATTTGTTTTCATTAAAAAAGTTAATATATCTAATTTTGACTTTATAACAATTCTAAAAATGTTGACGGTTTGAACAAGTCGTATTGTCGCAGCAAATTTAAGTTGCTTTATTTCTTTTTGATCCGAACGTTGTCATATTTAGAAAGGATCAGTTGCAATATTACCATTTGATCGTTCCAAATTGTCTGAAAAATCCTCATTTCTGTCAATGGCAAATCAAACTAACAACTTTCCCCTTAATCACAGGTATAATTTAAACATTTCTTCTCCAATTAATTAATATTAAACGATTTGTAGATCACTAAAGATATCTTTAAGCTTAACCATTTCCTATAATAAGGGGAAAGCAGAAATAAAAAGCTTTGGGTAGCCCTTGCAATTTTAATAACTTTTCATTTTCTGCACAAACTCCAAATTTAATTAAATCTAAATAAATTGTGGGGGTTTTGAATAAAAATGAATTGGAGAAATAATACAAACGACATCCTGAGAAGAAATTCGAAATTCATTGTTCATGAACGCAATATTAATAAAATTTAAAGTTCAATTCAAATTTAATGATCAATATAGTACACAATGTTAACTGGATACAATCTTAAACAGGTCAACAACCCTGCTGAGAGGCAATACTCATTTTGTGAACTTGTTAACGTTTCCTGACCCTGTTGCAGAACATTAGTTTGACAAAAAAGCTTGAGCAGGTGAGTGCAAGATAAAATTAATATTAATTAATAAACATATGAATTAGAAACATTATACAGTTGATTTTAAATACCTGTATGGTGTATTATACAACATCAAAAGTACTGAAGTGGCAAAGTTTATTTCACAAAGTTATAGCAGGGTTGAATGGTATTTTAAATTCAAAATTAGGTTCACGTACCTTTCAAATCGAAAATAACTGCAAGCTTTCATGGCAATGAGAGGATGCTCACAAGAATATATCTTAATCAAAACAATAAAAAACATATCCAGATTCTATATTAAATATGAGCTAATTATATTAGGCATAATATTCAAAATGCAAATTGTAGCTAGTTACAGACTATCAAAAGTCCCTGGAAATAACAGCATCTTATTTCATACTGAATATTCATCTGTAATTTTAAATGTGCACGATAAAGCCAAAATATATTAAATACCAGCTCCTTGCTTCCTTTCTTGAGAATCGGTCCTCTGAAAACACCTTTGATATTCCTGAGATGTCCATTGATGAGATGAGTTGAACTGATGACTAAATAACAGCATGCCATATGCTTGCAAATCTATTGTGCACAGCACATACGTACAACAGTTTGAACAGTCAGATCAGCAGCAGCGCGACTGCCCAGCAAACTGATATACAGTAAATCCTTTGCAACAAAGCAAATGCTCCCATCACTGCACACATCTCCGGTGAAGAAAATCCAGAAGAGACTGCACGTGCAGCAATGCATTTATTTTTCTCATAAATGTACAAAAATGAACAAAATTTGACCAAATTTCCGCTAGCATTTTAGAGGGGGGGGAATGCAGACAGTAGCTCGTAAAATACACGCCAGTGTAAGTAACTGACGAGGCATCTCACAAACACACCTCACAGGGGAATGAACAAAATCCTCTGGACCAGAAAGGGCTGATAAAACTCTGATTTACTACCTACTGCCTCAGGCAATATAGCAATGACAGACCTTGCCTGGCAATAAGAGTGTAAAAGAAAGAAAAAGTTATTTTCTTCATAAAAAATGACTGAATACAGTAAAAATAAGAGAACATTATTCTGATGCACTTGTGGCTTTGATATTCAGGAATTGCAAAAACAAGGGAAAATGCAGTCTTTGACAAACTCAAATTATCAATTATTTTTTTAAATAAACCTAAGCAGAAATATATTCAATTTTACATTCAGCAATTTGAAGATATACACACTGGAATTTGTCAAACAGTGGTCACACTAAATAACCATGGAGCACAGTTACTTAAAACAATTTTGAGCTGGATTATTGAAATGTGAGAACACCATCACATCAGCAAAGGACTCGTATTACATCAAACTGGTTCCAATTTTAATTTAAAAGACACTGTGCCCAGTATATAACATTGACTGCTATAAATGTCATAATCCTCAACTTTCAGAGCAAGTGACAAAACTCGACTTACTCCAATAAATAAACCTCACCCCTTAGGTCATAAAATCCCATGTAAAGGAATGATTTATACAATAAATTGCACAGTAGTTCTATTAATGCAAGGCAAAGCAATCAAATTCTCTCTAAACTGAAGGACAAAAATAATGGCCCAAAAACCTGTCAAAATAACGGCTGAGCTAATGGCACTTGCTGTTATTTACGTGAAAATTCTCACATGAAAAATCGGCAAATATGACGTGTGATTTCTGAAACTATGAAGTTGCAGTTTCAGATGCTCAATTTGGACAGTTTTACATAAAAACTACAGCACTGTCTGCTCACAAAATTGGTTGAAAATGTTTTTATTATTTTTTTCCCCCCTCCGTAAAAACTTTCTTTCTAAAAATAACTTGACATTGAATTTACAATTCTAAACTGCATTTCCTCGCCCAGACATTATATTAACTTCAAAATACTTCAATTTGACCAGTTGCTTGCCTTGCTAATGAAGTTTGAGATGACTTACAGTTTCCATCTTAAAAATTGCACCAGAAATTATTATATAGATTAAATGAGTAAGCACAAAAATTTGTGGCCGGATAAGTTATGGGAATTAGTTATGAGAAATTAAACCTTGGGTGACATGTTCCAAAAGTTAATTTCAGTTTTCTACATTGTGCCCCCAACTCTAGGGCAATTTCTTGATTATTGATTGGGGGGGGGGGGGGGATGGAGTCAACAACGTGGAAGTGTATCCGTGCAGCTAACGGGAAAGAGAGTGTAGGAAAGGTCACGTTTAAACTAACAGGGCAGGGAACCAATGCAAGGAGACAGTGGGCCATAAAAAGAGGACAGAAGCAAAAGGTAGAAGGGAGATAAGAAAAATAAACTTGAATGCGACGAGCATTCGAAATAAGGTGGATGAATTGAATGTGCAGTTAGTAGTTAGGGGGACCAAGGCTGGGAGCTAAACATGCAGGGGTATTCGATATTCAGGAAGGGCAGACAGAAAGGAAGAGGAGGTGGGGTGGCTTTGCTGGTTAAAGAGGAGATTAATGCAATAGCAAGGAGAGACATTAGCTTGGATGCTGTAGAATCGGTATGGGTAGAATCGCAAAATAACCAAGGGCAGAAAACGCTTGTTGGAGTTGTATACAGACCACCAAACAGCAGTAGGGAGGTTGAGAATAGCATCAAGCAGGAAATTCGGGATGCGCATAGTAAAGGTACAGTGGTTATGATGGATGACTCTAATCTACATATAGATTGGGCCAACCAAATGGGTAACAGTGCTGAGGAGGATTTCCTGGAATGTATACTGGATGGGTTTTTAAACCAATATGTAGAGGAACCGATTAGAAGGCAGGCCATCCTAGACTGGGTATTGTGTAATGAGGAAGGATTAGTTAGCGATCTTGTTGTGCAAGGCTCCTTGGACAACAGTGACCATAATATGGTAGAATTCTGCATTAGGATGGAGAGTGACACGGTTAATTGAGAGACTAGGGTCCTGAACTTGAACAATGGAGACTTTGAAGGTATGAGACGGGAATTGGCTAGGATAGACGGGCAAATAGACGGGCTAGGATAGACGGGCAAATGCATGACAGTGATGATGCAATGGCAAAGATTTAAAGCGCATGGATGAACTCCAGAAATTGTTCATCCTGTCTGGCGAAAAAATAAAACTGGGAAGGCAGCTCAACCGTGGCTGATGAGGGAAGTCAAGGATAATGTTAAATCCAAGGAAGAGGCAAATAAATTGGGCAGAAAAAGCAGCAAACCAGACGACAGGGAGAAATTTAGAACTCAACAGAGGAGGACAAAGGGGTTAATTAAGAGGGGGGAAAAAGAGCATGAAAGAGAGCTTGCGGGGAATATAAAAACTGACTGTAAAAAGGAAAAGATTAGTGAGGACGAATGTAGGTCTCTTACAGTCAGGCAGGTGAATTTATAATGGGAAACAAGGAAATGTCAGAACATTTAAACAAGTACTTTGGTTCTGTCACAAACAAAACACAAACAATCTCCCGGAAATACGAGGGGACCGAGGATCTAGTGGGAGGGAGGAACTAAAGGGAATCCACATTAGTCAGAAAATGGTGTTAGGTAAACTGTTGGGATTGAAGGCAGATAAATCCCCAGGGACTGATAGCCTGCATCCCAGAGTACTCAAGGAAGTGGCCCTAGAAATCGTGGATGCATTGGTGATCATTTTCCAATGTTCTCTCGACTCTGGATCAGTTCCTGCGGACTGGAAGGTAGCCAGTGTAACTCCACTTTTTAAGAAAGGAGGGAAAGAGAAAACAGGGAATTATAGACCAGTTAGCCCTACATTGATAGTGGGGAAGATGCTGGAGTCAATTATTAAAGATGTTATAGCAGGGCATTTGGAAAGCAGTGACAGGATCGGTCAAAGTCAGCATGGATTTATGAAGGGGAAATCATGCTTGACTATTTTTTTGGAATTATTTGAGGATGTAACAAGTAGAATGGATAAGGGAGAGCCAGTGGATGTGGTGTATCTGGCTTTTAAAACGCTTTTGACAAGGTCCCACAAAAGAGATTAGTGTGTAAAATTAGAGATGGTATTGGGGGAAGGGTATTGACATGGATAGAGAACTGGTTGGCAGATGGGAAGCAAAGAGTGGAAATTAACAGGTCCTTTTCAGAATGGCAGGCAGCGACTAGTGGGGTGCCGCAAGACTTGGTACTGGGACTAGTTGTTTACAATATATATTAACGATTTTGACGAGGGAATTAAATGTAACATCTCTAAGTTTGTGGTTGACACAAAGCTGGGTGGCCGTGTGAGCTGCGAGGAGGATGCTATGAGGCTGCAGGGTGACTTGGATAGGTTTGGGTGAGTGGGCAGAAGCATGGCAGATGCAGTATAATGTGGATAAATGTGAGGTAATCCACTTTGGTGGCAAGAACAGGAAGGCAGATTATCTGAACGTTGTCAATTAGGATAAGGGGAGGTGCAACCAGACCTGGGTGTGCTTGTACATCAATCACTGACAGCAAGCATGCAGGTAAAGCAGGCAGTGAAGAAAGCGAATGGCATGTTGGCCTTCATTGCGAGAGGATTTGAGTTCAGGAGCAAGGAGGTCCTACTGCAGTTGTACAGGGCCCTGGTGAGACCGGACCTGGAGTATTGGTCTCCTAATTTAGGAAGGGCATTATTGCTATTGATGGAATGCAGCATAGGTTCACTAGGTTAATTCCCGGGATGGCGGGACTGACATATGATGAAAGAATGGGTTGACTGGGCTTGTATTCACTGGAATTTAAAAGGATGAGAGGGCATCTTATAGAAACACCTTCTGCACCCTCTTCAAAATCAGCACATCTTTCCCGCATTGGGACGACCAGGCAAGATGGCGGTCTTTCCTGCAAGATGGCGGCGGCAGCAGACAGACGAGAGTATCTGTGACAATGAGCGAGCTATGCCTCCTGCACCCTCAGAGGGGCTATGAGCGGTTCTGAGGTCGGCTATGGGAGGCAACCTAGGGCACAGAAGCTGAGCGGTGGCTGCGGGGGGGGGGGGGGTGAACGGATTGTGGTATCAGCAGAGTGGGCCGCTGGAGGCCTCGCAAAGGTTGAACGAGCACTTGGATCAGACGCGGCCAGCTGCGGCACGGAGAGGCCGAACAGCAGTGGACGACATCGACAGCATTGCCAGGCCAACCCTGCAACACTGACCGAGTGCCGCCGCCAGGACAACAGGGCCTTTAAGGCCAAGATAAGACTGTACTCTTAAGAACTTTGGAACTTGAAGGGCACCAGTTGGCGCCAGAAACATGGCGACTGTATACTGCCTTGAAGTCAACTATTCTTACACCACAAAGCTTGCATTTTTGTGCTTATCTATGACCGTGCTTACCTATATTGATTTTACTGTGTTGTATGCAAAACAAAGAATCTCACTGTACTTGGGTACATATGACAATAAAGTATCACTAAATTCAACTCTACTCCATATGTGGAGAGAACATATTCTCTTCCTGCTACTTCTGAAGCATAATACCTATTAACTGGAATGGTTGCGAAACTCTGCCATTAAAATAAATAAAAATTGATAGAGATCAGTACTGATTCTTTAAACATGAAAACATTTCAAAAACATAAGTTTTATCATCCACCAGATGAAAATTTAATTGCTAGTTTGGAATAATGCTAATTTTCTTATCAACACCTCTCCACGATGTGCATGGATAGAATTTGAAGCAACTTTCCTAATGCTTGCAGACAGATGGCCAATGTTCCATCATTGGGACATCCAAATGTAGAAAGTAAATGAAGACATGTGCTCATTCCAGGTAATTGTAGGGTCAGTGCACGGGATGTCACTGTTGGCTGCTACAAAAATAACTGACATAATTCTACAAATTGGCACAGATATCAAGGGAGTGGCAAATATTGCTGAGAGCAAAAGTGAGATCAATATGGCATACACTAGAGGGCATTCAGTCTGAAGAAGGGTTTCGGCCCGAAACGTTGCCTATTTCCTTCGCTCCATAGATGCTGCTGCACCCGCTGAGTTTCTCCAGCATTTTTGTGTACCTACAGCATACACTAAGGCACGTCAGGTACAGCTGGTGAAAATGCCTGGAGTAAAGGGAAAAAATGATCAAGGTGGTATAGACAAATCAGGGCTGCCATCTCTCACGCATTGAGCGTGAGAGTCACGCATTTCACAAAATTCTCACGCTCATACGCTGATCACAAATTTCTCATGCTCAAAAATCTGCAGGTGCTGGAAGTTCAAAATAAAGCAAAAATTGTTTTAGAGGTGAGTAAAAAACACGACGGGAATATATAAGGTGAATGCATAGTCTTTTTCCCGGGATATGTTATTCAAGAACTAGAGGGCATTGGTTTAAAGCAGGGCTGTCAAACTACCGGCCCGCGGGATGATTTTGGGGGAAAAAAAGTAGTTTAGTTTTTCCCGTGCAGACACGGCGGTGGTCCCAACACCGACCCCCCCCCCCACCCACCCCCCAAGGCACCGCTCCCACCTCCCACCCTCACCTCCGGCGGCTGTGTCCGTCGGCTGCTCTGTCCACACCTCATGGAGTTTTAACCCCGGCCCGGAGCCAGGAGCGTTGAGGGTCGGTGCCGCCGTGGGGATGAATCTCGGGCTAAGGCTCCGCTCCGATGCCCGACCCCTGGTCACTGACCCTCACCTCCCCCGGACCCCAGCTGGACACAGAGCACCTGGGCCGACCTGCAGTCTGGGGGGGTGGTGGGTAGAGAGAGGGAAACGCTCCCCGGGCATCGCTATGAACATTTCCATTTTCTATGTTTCTATATCAATGGATGGATTTAAGAGAGAGTTAGATAGAGCTCTAGGGGCTAGTGGAATCAAGGGATATGCGGAGAAGGCAGGCACAGGTTATTGATTGGGGACGATCAGCCATGATCACAATGAATGGCAGTGCTGGCTCGAAGGGCCGAATGGCCTCCTCCTGCACCTATTTTCTATGTTTCTAAGTCTCCGCTCACTCCGGATGTTGTCGCCACTTCACTGACACACACTCTCACACACACACAAGGTTTAAAGGGATATGGGCCAAATGCAGATAAATGGGACTAGTTTAGATGGGGCATCTTGATCTGCTAGAACAAGTTGGGATGAAGGGCCCGTTTCCATGCTGTAAGACTATGACACATTGTAGAAAGGGAGCAATTGCTCTGGAGAGGATCCAGGATGATTTATGAAGATGTTGGCTGAGCTGGAATTTTTTTTTTCAATTTGAAGAAAGATTTGATAACTGGGATTGTATTCTCTGCAGCAACGGAGGTGAAGAAAAAACTTAGTTGAGGTGAATAATATTATGAGAATAGGACCAGTTTTGCTTAACAAAGAGTGTAGGAAGAAACTGCAGATAGTGGTTTAAACTGAAGATAGACACTAAAAACTAGAAAAACTCAGCAGGACAGGCAGCATCTCTGGAGAGAAAGAATAGGTGATGTTTTGGGTCGAGACCTTCAGACTGAAGAGGTTGAAAACCAGCCATAAAACACAATGACTGGAGATGTGTGTTATCCAAGTAAGGGCAGAAATCAGAATCATGTGTTCATCTTTATTGACGTGACATCATAATAAATATATTACAGAAAAAAGAATTTAATGGGATGGCACAGTGGCGCAGCAGTAGAGTTGCTGCCTTGCAGCACCACAGACCCAGATTTGATCCTGACTACGCGTGCTGTCTGTACTGTATTTGTACATTCTCCTTATGACCACATGGGTTTTCTCTGGATCCTCAGTTTCTCCCACATCCGAAAGAAGTGCAGGTTTGTAGGTTAATTGGCTTCTGTAAATTGTCCCAGGCATGTAGGATGGAACGGGTGTATGATAAATTGCTGGTCTATGTGGAGTTGGTGAGCCGAAGGGCCTGTTTCCATATATATGTCTTATATATATCTTAATTTCATTGAACCATATACGATTGAATATTGGCATTATTTTTGTCTTGTTTCTATAATCAAAGGGTAAGGTTGATTGATTTATTTGTGCAGAACAGTGATGGAAGTCCGACTTGCCTTGTTTCTCTGTTTTTCCCCCTATATATATGCATAACAGCATGAATTATAATCTGATTTCCATACATGAATAAAGTCATGTGCTGCACCTGTTGTTCAGAGCCTGGCTCTACTGTGGAATGTAATTAGGAATGTAATTTAGCCTAACCTTATTCATACCTAATCCAATTTAAAGCATAAATGTTGCATTCAAGTGTAAGTTAAAAGACTCACTACAGTATGCACCAGATTGCACAATTTCAAGCAGAAAAATGCGAAAGCTCCCTACCGTGGGAGGGGGGATACCCCCCCCCCCTCGGTCGCTATGCACCCTCGCAATTTCTTACTCTCAACTCTCATCCAATGTTGGCAACCCTGCAAATGAGCCAAAAATTGTATTCTTCCAATGCTCTTCTCAATTAAAGCTGCTATCCTAATGTGTAAGAAGCAACTGCAGATGCTGGTTTAAATCTAAGATAGACACAAAAAGCTGGAGTAACTCAGCGGGACAGGCAGCATCTCTGCGGAGTAGGAATGGGTGACGTTGCAGGTCGAGACCCTTCCAAAACGTCACCCATTCCTCTCCAGAGATGCTGCCTGTCCCGCTGAGTTACTCCAGCTTTTCGTGTCTATCTGCTATCCTGATGATGCCATACTTCCTAAGAGCCATTGTTCCACAATTCACCAAATATTCCTCCATACAAAATGCCTGGCAAAATCTATTGGTATGCAGTTCCTCCTATAAAATGAACCTTTGAAAATAGTTATGCTAACAGTGAGTGAGGTAGCAGTCATCACAAATATTCACTGGAGTCTACATGCTCAATTTATACCTACCTTAATTTCGTGAACATTTTGCAAACTTGAAGGGAATGCTTTCCTGCAACTTTTATAGATAAAATCATGACTATGAATCATCTCAGCTGCATATAGTTTTAGACTTAATGAACCAAATTACAGTGGGAGCTGTCATTTTTAAATTAATGTTGTGTTTTAATGTACATCTCGGTGGAAGCATATTCTTAGCACATTAGTTGCAGGCCACAAACTGAGGTTACAAAAAACCCCAACCTAAATGACTATTTTAAGGAATAATTAATTAATACAAGCAGTCATTGTGCATTAACATTGAATTGGCACCCACTGATAACTCCTACGGATAAGGATCCTTGGCAGCCTTAATGTAGCACCCAACAGTTAGCATAGTACAAGATTGCAGAGGAGTGCAATACTATACTCGAACTGTCATACAATTCATACGCTAATTTTTAGTAGATGGTGTTAATGGCCAAAGATAACAGATTCACATAAATCTTTCAAACATAACCAGGTCACGTAGCAACAATGGCATTTTTTTTTTTCAACGCTTTTGTTTACTTTATTTACAATTCATGAGGCCCCTGTGCCTGACCCCAAGAGTCAAGACTTCCGAGAGAACATTGATTTTCAGAGCCGATCTAACAACTTTAAAACAAGCTCCAAAAAAACCCCAATTACAGTGGGCTCCAATCCACTGACAGGTTCTTAACTGACCTAATCATTAATGGTTCGGCTTCCAAGTCAGAAAGTCTACAGAACTGTTTGGCATCTGTCATGGGCAATCACTCTTCATAAATTCACAGCATGCATGCTCTCTGCTATCATTCCAAAAGTACAGATGATCTTTTTGCATTATGTTTGTGCACATAGAGCATCACGTAGAGAGATGGGAAGTGGCCTAACTGTACTAGATAAAGACAATAATGGCCATAGAGAAAAAAATGTAATAATCTAAAAGATCGACAGAATTCACATGAATTATTAAATAAAGTCTTTACCTTAATAAGGATATATACTGTGGACCAAATAACTTAAAGGGCCTGTCCCATTTGGGTCGTCACTTACGCGACAGGCCAGTAGTGACGGTCGCGCAACGGTCCCGCGAGAGCGTCATCAAACGCCCGCACAGCCGTCTGGAGCGCGTGACGTCATTTGAAGATGGACACAAAATGCAGGAGTAACTCAGCGGGACAGGCAGAATCTCTGGAGTGAAGGAATGGATGATGTTTCGGGTTGAGACCCTTCTTCAGTCTGAAAGAAGGGTCTTGACCCGAACCGTCACCCATTCCTTCTCTCCAGAGATGCTGCCGGTCCCGCTGAGTTACTCCTGCATTTTGTGTCCATCTTCAATCTTCTTGGCCCCGCTCTGGGAGTAGGGGCGGATCGGGATCTGCAACGGCCGTGAGCCCCAGGCCGAGCTCGGCGATCGTTTGCCTGCTTCTGCTGCTGTTGGAGTTGAGACGTTGCCCCGCGCCAGGTTCTTGGGCCTGTCCCACTTTGGCCGTCAGTTACGCGATAGGCCGGTGGCGCGCGAAGATTTCGTATAGGACGAAGTCCACACTCCTCCACGCCACTCCATGGCACATGACAAGTAGTAGATAGAAAAAGATAATGGAAGTTTTCAACCACATTCAAATAAACGTAGGTAGAATAAAAGGAGGAAAGGGGAAAAAAGACCTGTTAATCAATGCTTACAGCACTCCCAAAGTAAAACACTGCAAATACTAGAAATCTAATATAAAACAATGAGCTGGAAATGTTTAAAGAAAGACAAAAAGCAAAAAAGTTCAGATGCTGGAAATTTAGAGCTGGCAAAAATGCTGGAGTCCAATGCTACTTCAACGCTTTCACTACATTCAAACCAACTCAATCTAGATAGATCTCAACGTGAAAGGTTCAGCTGAAATATTAACTCTCTATCTCTCCACAACTATCTCTCCACAACCTGACCTGCTAAATATTAACAACCCTTTTTTTTGCGTACAAGTCTCCTTATTCTCTTTAGGGTATAATCAGCATTTTGTTTTTATTTCAGATTTCGGGGATTGTAGTTTCTTGCATTCCAATTACCAGCTATTGAAAGGTTCTGGATCTGAAATATTAAACTGTTTCTTTTCCTGTAGTTGCTGCGTGACCTGCTGAATATTTTCTATTTATTCTGTTTTTATTATCTGGCATCGATGCTTTCTACGTTGCAGTTGAAACATTCCCTGAAAGCAGTGGCATGGCCCACCCATGAGTTTCAATACTTGAAATCACTTGCGTTTATTCTATTCTGCATGGGTCAAGAACTATTTTATACAATCCATATATCCATCTTGCTATATGCATGTTACCTTCTGAATGACTGACCAAGTCACCATTCACAAGCCCAAATGGGTTACAATATACTCTTCTGATTGTTACTATTTTTAAAAAGTTGAACAATTCGACTTCATTCTCATTTAATTTACAGGTTCCTTCTTCTTATCTCATTCTAATCCTACATTTAACTGCATTTCATCTTGTTTCCTTCTCTATTATTTGCACTAATTAATTCTCCGTTCTTTTTGTGACAGGGAGATCGCCTGTTTTTACCAATGGCCACAAGATCCCATGAGTGACATTAACATCCATCTACTATCATTGGATCGTAGTTACAGCAATTTGCAGCGCAAATACAGTGCAATGTTGATGGTAAGAATAAAAGTTTAATAATGTCATTTGGCACAAAACACCCTATTACAGCAATTTCAGGCCCATTAAATCTAGCTGTGATATCTGTAGAAATCCCCACTGTTTACTGCACAATCCTCCTTCGTCATCCGCAGCACTATATGCAAGATGTTATTTAAATGTTTATCTCAATGCTAAGATCATCTTTCAATTGTATAAAAAACCTTGAACTAATTTCTGAAAACCAAGTCATCAATATTTTGCTTCTTTTTCAAACACCATGAACTTATTCTTACAATTTCCTGAATTTTGTTAGAAATTAATTACAATACAAGAGAGACAGAGGAGATGGCAGATGCTGTAAGCTCGAGTAAAAAAATAAATAAACTTGCGAAGGAGCAGTGTGTTGAGTAACATCTGTGGAGGGAAAGGAATTGTCAACAATGTAGGTTGAGATCCTGCATCAAGACTGAATGAAGGGGGAATGTTTAGTTTGGAGATACAGCATGGAAACAGGCCATTCTGCCCACCGAATTCATACTGACCATCAATCACCCATTCACATTAGTTCTATGATACCGCACCTTCACATCCACTCCTTATATACTAGGAGTAATTTACAGAGGACAATTAACCTACAAACCCATACAATAGACAATAGGCGCAGGAGTAAGCCATTCTGCCCTTCGAGCCAGCACCGCCATTCAATGTGCTCATGGCTGATCATCCCCAATCAGTACCCCGTTCCTGCCTTCTCCCCATATCCCCTGACTCCACTATCTTTGTCACACGTCTTTGGAATATGGGAGGAAGCCAGAGCACCCGGAGGATACCTGCACGGTCACATGGAAAACATGCAAAGTCCACACCAACACTACCCGAGGAGGGGATCGAACCTGGGTCTCTGTCGCTATGAGGCAGCTGCTCTACAAGTTGTGCCAGTATAAAGAGAGGAAGATGAGTAAGGAAGGGCCAGTAGGTGGTAATAGATGAAAGAGGGGTGAGGAATGATGGGGGCAGATGGAGCTAGAGAGGGGAAAAGGTTGGGGTAGAGTTTGGAAATAAAGGTAAGCGAGTGAGAGGTGAAAGCATTCAATTGAAAAAAGTAGAGGCACAAGGAGCCAGGTTGAGGAATGGGAGGGTGAACGTGTTGACAGAGACCGGAAGGCGATGAGCAAGAACAGAAAGGCATGTGTAGAAATTTGATAAATAAGGGATAATTGTAACCATTTAAAGGAGAGATGAGCAGATGGAAGGGGACAAAAATGAGTGATGAGGACCTAGAGGGGGAGTACAGGAAAGGGAACTCAAATGATAGGACCTGAGGAGGATGAGAGGGGGGAAAGAGAGAAAACAACACAAGGATTAAGGATTAACTGAAATTGGAGAATTCATACATGGATACATAGACAATAGGTGCAGGAGGCCATTCGGCCCTTCGAGCCAGCACCTTCAATCAATCAATCAATTCAATCAATCCACAATCAGTACACCATTCCTGCCTTCTCCCCATATCCCTTGATTCCACTAGCTCTAACTCTATCTAACTATTTTTTGAATACATCCAGTGAATCACTCCATGCCTTCTGAGGCAGAGAATTCCACAAATTCACAACTCTCTGGGTGAAAAAGTTTTTCCTCATCTCAGTTCTAAATGGCCTACCGCTTATTCTTAAACTGTGGCTCCTGGTTCTGGACTCCCCCAACAACGGGAACTTGTTACCTGCATCTAGCGTGTCCATTCCCTTAATAATTTTATGTTTCCATAAGATTCCCTCTCATCCTTCTAAATTCCAGTGTATAAAAGCCCAGTCACTCTATTCTTTCATCATATGACAGTCCCGCCATTCTGGGAATTAACCCGGTGAACCTACGCTGCACTCCCTCCAAAGCAAGAATGTCCTGCCTCAAATTAGGAGCCCAAAACTGCACACAATACTCCAGGTGTGGTCTCACCCGGGCCCTGTACAACTGCAGAAGGACCTCTTTGCTCCTATACTCAACTCCTCTCGTTATGGCCAACATGCCATTAGCTTTCTTCACTGCCTGCTGTCCCTGCATGCTTACTTTCAGTGTCTGATGTACAAGGACACCCAGGTCTCGTTGTACTTCCCCTTTTCCTAACCTGACACCATTCAGATAATAATCTGCCTTCCTGTTCTTGCCACCAAAGTGGATAACCTCACATTTATCCACGTTATACTGCATCTGCCCACTCACCCAACCTGTCCAAGTCATCCTGCATCCTCAAAGCATCCTCTTCACAGTACACACTGCCACCTAGCTTTGTGACATCTGCAAATTTGCTAATGTTAATTTTAATTCCTTCATCTAAATCATTAATGTATATCGTAAATAGCTGCGTTCCCAGCACCGAGCCTTGCGGCCCCCACTAGTCACTGCCTGCCATTCTGAAAGGGCCCCGTTAATCCCTACTCTGTTTCCTGTCTGCCAACCAATTTTCTGTCCATGTCAATAGCCTACCCCCAATATCATGTGCTCTAGTTTTGCCTACTAATCTCCTGTGTGGAACCTTATCAATTTTTATACTATTTGGGTTGTAGCCTAGCCAAGCAGAATAAAAGGTATGAAAGAATAACTTGAATTTAGAGAAATCAATACTCATACCGCTGGGTTGTAAGTTGCCTAAGCAAAATATGAGGTGCTGTTCTTCCGAATTGCATTTGGCCTCATTCTGACAATGGAGGAGGCCCAGGATAGAAAGGTCAGTATGGGAATGGTAAGAGGTGTTAAAGTGTTTGGCAACTGGGATATCACATATACCAAGACAGACTGAGCGAAGGCGTTCAGCTAAACGATCGAACAATCAAACAGTCTGCGCTTGGTCTCGCCGATATCCGTGTCGGAAATGGTTCGAGTGAATTGGTGGAAGTTAGTAGTGGAGGTGAGAAAATTGACAAGCTCTGAACAAGAGCAGGGAGCAGCATCAATGCATGAGTTGATGTAACAGAGAAAGGGTTGGTGAGAACGTTAGAATACGGACTGTTCCATGTAGCCAACGAAAAGACAAGCATAGCTGGGGCCCATGTGAGTGTCCATGGCTACATCTTCGATTTGTAGAAAGTGAGAGGAATTAAAGAAGTTATCCAGGGTAAGAACAAGTTCTGCCAAGTAGATAGAGTTAGCATTGGAGAACTGGTTGAAACGTTGTGGCAGGGAGAAGCATTGAACTTTAAGACCTTCTTGATGGGGGAATGGAGCTGAATGGATACTGCCATTCACAGTGAAGATGAGGCAATGGGAGCAAGGGGATTTGAAGCTTTCAAAATGACGGAGGGCATGGTGGGTGTCCCAGATATAGGTGGGAAGGGGTTGGACAACGCGAGAATGGATAGAGTCAAGGTATGAAGAGATTTCAGTGGGCAAGAGCAGGCAGAATCAGAGGGCTGACCAGGACAGCACTGTTCATGTGGACCTGGGTGTACTGTAACAATCAGTATAAACAATAATAAAACAAGTATTTGGCTTTCATTCCCTTTCATAAATATTAGAGTAAATCTACGGATTCAACTGGCTCGTATTAATCAAGCCGTCTCTTAAATCCAAGGCTGTAAAATGAGAATAGCAAACAACCAATTCCTGCAGTTAATCTTTCACGAAGTTAAGATTTCTAGGTTAATAGTTTTGGTTAACTACAAATGATTGAAAGCTTTTATTTTAAGTTACATAACAATTTATCCACATGCAGCCATATGTCAAGTTTTGCTATTTTCCAGCATGAGCTAATTTTCAAGAACTCAGCTTTGAATCAACCTGCTTAAAGAAAGGTCAGGTTCCTCAACAATACCATAATGACTGCATTATTCCCCCAACAGTAATAGTCAGTACAAACTATCATAAGCAATTGGCTTTTACCCAATTAATTTATCCCCCTTTAATAAATATTGAATTACATCTATTAATATGATTGATTCCCGTTAATCAGTTACTTAAGTCTGAGTGGTATTCGCACCTTATCAGTTGGCATAGCAAAAATAAGCATGAAAATTACATCAGCTCATTTTTGAAAAACCTAACAATTCATTTGAGTAGAGAATAGATAGCGCCACCTATTGGTCAATTTAAATCTACACAAGGTAGGCTTTTGTTAAATAAAGTAGAGTTATTTTATTAGTCTCAAACTCTATCTTTTTATACAAAGAACAGGAGAGCACAGAGCACAAGGACACACTCGTAACAGACAATAATTTCAGCAGAACTTTCAAACGTCTATAATTTCCCATCAAATAGTTTCATACGATACTTCATATTGAGCCTGGATTTCAAAACGTAATGGGAGAATAATGATTTCAGCAACTTTTGAGAGCAGCACATTTTTCATTCCCATTTGACGCAAGCAATTTAATTAAATTCTAATCAAAAATATTACTTAAACAATGGAATTGAAAGAGTTTCAGCAACATGGACAAAAGCAGTGAAGTGACACCACTTAAGGGACAGGCACATGATAAACACCTGTATTGTAAAATGAATCACATAGGGAAAGTGTGCAGAGTACAATTACGAGGATATTGCCAAGACTTGAAGACCAGAGCTATAGGGGAAAGTTTGGGCAGGTTATGAATTTATTCCCTTGCAGCCCAGGAGGCTGAGAGGTGATCTTATAGAGGTGTATAAAATCATGAGGGGAAAAGAAAGGTTGAACACAGTATTCCACCCCGAGTAATCAGGAACCAGAGAATATAGGTATAATGTAAGAGAAAGGTTTAATATGAACTCAAGGAGAAACTTTTTCCCACACAGGGTGGTGGGTATATGGAATGAGCTGCCAGAAGAGGTAGTTGAGGCAGGTACTATAACGACATTTAAAAGATACTTGGACAGATACATATGTGGGGCATCTTAGTCTGCATTGATAGTGGGCCGAAGGGCTGTTTCTATGCTATGTATGACTGAATCAATGACTCTACAGTGCATCCACTGATCAATGTTAAGGTGACTGGACTTTTCACATATAGGAATGCCTTGACTCATGAATGTCCTATTTAGACATTTTCACTATGGATGCTTAAGGTATACACCCTTGATTTATTAGCAATTGAAATCATAGGAAATTCAAACGCAAAGTCAGTGAAGACTGAAAAGCCGTGGGAAGGCTGCAGGAGGAACATGGACGTAGCAAGAGGCAGGTCTGTGATTCAAACACGAGTCTCCCAGCCCGCAAATGAATCTGTGGTGGAGATCAGTCTCAACTTCGTGGGCTCTGTTCTGCTCCACTGGATGGCACAGTGGCGCAGCAGTTAGAGCTGCTGCCTCACAGCTCCGGCGACCTGGGCTCTATCTGACCTTGTACGTTCTGTGTGCGACTATGTAGGTTTCACCGAGATGTTTCGGTTCTGGTTCCTCTCATGTGCCACATTGTGCTAATCGGTAGATTAAAGTTCACTCTGTTTGGGTGGGTGGTAGGAGCTTGATACAAGGGGGATTGATGAGGAAAAATGGCAATGGTATTGATGGAGATTTGATAATTGACACAGTGGGCAAAAGGGTTTGTTTCTTTGTCAGATAACTATGGTCACTCAATAACTTCATGGCTAATGTGGTCTAGGTCTCAACTTCATTTTCCAGTCTATTCTTTACAACATTAAATTCTCCGCAAATCCAATCAGTCTTAAATACATTCAGCTCATATGGGTACAGAATACATTCAATTCATGATCCTCAAAAATTCCCTTCTCTCTGAAATACAACAACCCTGCCAGAAATGAGAACTCCTATATGTAAACCATTATTTCACTTTCACAAAATCTTATTGATTCTACCTCACTGTATTATGATTTTCCAAGTATCATGTTGGTACTTCCAATAATGGATTCCCTACATCTTCCAAATGACAAATGTTAATTAATTTTTGCTTTCTCTTCTTTAAAAGGTACATTAACAATGTGCTACTCCACTGGGATATTTCCAGAATCTCGGAAGCTTTAAGATTACATCTATTAGGTCTCTCAACTTTGTAACGAGATGCAAGGTATCAGGTGCAGAGAACTTGTCAGTCTTTAATTCCATTAATTTGTTTTGTACTTTTTCCTCTGATGGTTTTAATTTCCCCCTTAATCCTTTACAGTTATTAAATGCTTTCAGTGTTAAATAAGTATTTGTTCATGGTCTCGGCCATTTACTTTCCCTAATTGGTTAGATCATTCTGGGCCAGCCTGCACCTTGCATACAATCCTTAGCTGACCTGCGTCGCACTCGTGTGGCTACTAATATCCTCCAGGGATTCTAGTCATGGTCCTTCCTTTAAGTGGTGTGGTCCATGCACAGTGACTTGGCTGCAGACAGCCGAAAAGATAACCCTGCCCACAAACTGTCCATTCCTTTTCCGTAAAAAATGCTCTTTCAACTATTTGTTTTCAATTCGTTGAAAAGCAACTAAAAATAAAATTGCAGATAAGGCTCACTTAAAATCATGTAAAAAATGTAAACTCTGAAAATATTAATAAAAGAGGAAAAAGTAACATACCATCACTGCATTTTAGTGAAGATTAGTGACTGTATTTAAATGAAACCCAACTGCCTGTAGCAGCTATAGTTGGTGTAAAGCTGGGTAGCCAGATACAAAGTGTGCCTGGTCCCTCCGCTCAGCGCCTTACAGGACACCTCTAAACCCAATCGCGAATCCAGGAGCAGGGTGAGGCACCAGAAGCACCTTCCAACCCATTTCATATTTATCCACAAGAGTACCCAGACATAGCAATCTGGATAGCACATTTAGGATTAACAAACTCATCAGGAAGGCTGGCTCCATCCTGTGGGCAGAGTTGGATTCATGGGAGGGGATCTTGGAGGGGAGGATGCTCCTCAAACTGCGGTGCATCTTGGACAATACAGCTCACCCCCTCCATGACACACTGGTCAACCTGAGGAGCACCATCAGCAACAGACTGGTTCCACCAAGATGCAGCACAGAACGCCACAGGAGATCCTTCTTCCCGGCGGCTATCAAACTGTACAGCTCCCCCCCCTTCTGTCGTGGGGTAGACTGACCCCAACCCCCCCCCCCCCCCCAATCTTTGCACATCCCCAATCTTTGCCACTCGTCACTTTAATTTCATGTTTCATGTATTTTGTGTTTTATGACTGTTGGCAGATCAATATCCCTCCTGGGATAAATAAAGTTCTATCGTATCACATCGTATCGTGCTACATTTCTTGCGGGCATACTCTGCCATCTATTTTGTACCTCTAATTTATTTTAGCTACCTTTTAATGGCTTTAGAATTTTTCCAGCCTATCACTGTTCTTATGCAACACCATCTGCCTTTCCTTTTGATATCATTGTAAACTAAACAAGTTAAGTTTAGTTTAGAGATACAGCGTGGAAACAGGCCCGACGACTTGCCGAGTTGGCCGACTAGCAATCCCCACACACTAACACGATCCTACACACACTAGGGACAATTTACAATTACACCAAGCCAATTTGCCTACAAACCTGTACGTTTTGGAGTTTGGGAGGAAACCGGAGATCCCGGAGAAAACCCACACAGGTCATGGGGAGAACGTACAAATTCCATACAGACAAGCTTTACCATTATCTTACCTTTAAATCTATTTTCTCCACTATCCACCTTAGTAAACAACTATTTTTAAGACATGATTGAGATCCCAGTTTCCCAGAGTCAAACTGAATGTATAATTGTGTGTGTTTTCAATAATCTTCCCGAGAAAATTATTGAATAATCCCTTCTAATGACGTGACAACATCTAAAACAATTACTCTATGAATTAATAAAAAATCCCCCCTCAAATACGATTTAAAACTCCTTCCTCTCACCTTAAACCAGAGCCCTCTTGATATTGATACCACTGCCCTGAGGAAAACGATTTTGACGAACTAACCCACCTTATAACTTTATATACCTCGTTCAGGTCACCACTTAGCTTCCTTCACTCAAGGGAAAACAAGCCCAGCCTATCCATCACTCCCCATTACTGAAATCCTCCAATCTAAGCAACTCCTTGGTGAGTCTCCTTTGCACTCTCTCCAGCATAACTACATCCTTCCTATACTATGGTACTCAGAACTACTCACAATACACCAAGTGCAGTCTAACTAGTGTTAAGCTGCAACAAAATGTTCCAAATTTTATCTTCTCAGCTGCATCCTATGAAGAGAAAAATGCCATATACCTGCGTCACCATGTTATCTGAACTTGAAGCCCCAGCTTCCTATGTTCATCAGCACTGCTTAGTGCCTTCCATTGTGGGTGTGGATGGATATATTATATACCTACACACGTACTTGACTTCCAAAAATGCATTATAATATTCCTTAATATTACACTCTTGGAATAAAAATGCAAAATTATTCACTACCAACCTCAATTAACATTGCAGAAAGAATCTTCAAGGATTTAATGACATTTCGATGTAATGTAATGTTTCGTTGTGGCAGCAACACAATGTTGCGATGCTATCTCAAATAAATACCGTTATTTTTCTTGCAATAAACGTCCAGTCAAAATTCAACCAGGTACAATTTGTACAAAATTTTCATTATATCTCAATCTTGAAGGTAATTCAAGATTTACTCAATCGTAACCACCTGAAACATGAAAATTGACGTACAAATGATATTTGAAGATACAGCAATATAAAATATTTGGCAAACTAGCAGAAAGTGTTTTGCAATATCTGGCAAAATCAGTACACAAACCAAATAAAAATGATTTTTATTTGGTTGATATACATCTGATGTTCTGTCAAGTGGTGATTCGTGATAGTTAAACTTCCGACGTATACAATTGAAAGGATGAATTGATGAGACAAAACAGAAAACAGATTTCAATTTAACTGCGCATTCATCCAGCTACAATATGTAATGAACAGAATTAATAAGTCAGTATGTCCCTTCATTAATGATATCTGTCTTAAGCAGTTTAGACATTCCAATAATTAAAACAGTCCAATAACTAAAACAGTTCTGACATCCTGGTGAGGCAATTAGATTTATTGTAATCAAACTGAGTATTTGGAGAGTGGTAGTTTTGTTAAATTAGTTAACCTATTGAGTGTAGTTTATAGACAAAATGTACTGCTCTGTTCTATATATCTCAGGGTCTGAAGAAGGGTCTCGACACGAAATGTCACACATTCCTTCTCTCCAGATGCTGCCTGTCCCACTGAGTCACTCCAGCATTTTGTATCTATCTCAGGGCATTTTCCAAGTTCCATAACATACATGCATGTAGCTGACAAAAGTGATGCTCAAAGCTTTCAAGCTCAAAACAAAAGCATAGGTCACACCTACAGCAGTAGAAATGCACAAATACTGGTCACATACCAGGTATCATTGTTATTTTCTTTCTCCCTTCCCAAGGTCTCCAAACATATAGGATACCATTTCATCATTATCCTCTGGCATTTTGTTCATTCTCTTATTAGGCAAGCCTCAACTCAACAGTAACTGAACATTGCAGATTTAAATCTCGTCCAAAACCCATGAAACCATTGTTATTCTACATATAGTACTTGCCTCCTTCAACAACCTCTTTCAAGTACATGCACATTTTCCTGTGAAAGATATTACCATGCTTGTTTCCACAAGCCTTCCAGATACTGTACCTCAGATAACAGCAATGCACTTACGTATTTTATGTTCCACCAATAAAGCATAAAATTCCAAAAGTATTATAACAATACGTTTCAACTTATCTTGCTGGCTCCCAACACAAGTCTAAGCAGTGGTCAACTTCACTTAAGATTTTATGCTTTATTTCACGACTTATTGCTGATTAAAGTTTTAAAATGTTTTAAAACTCTCTTTTAAAACAACCTGCTTCCACTGATGACGTCACAATGAGGTGGGCGGGCACGATAGCTTGGCTCGGAGCCTGGTTCGCACACAGAATATTCCACGAGCTTCGAGTGGCGTCGGTGGGAGGGCCCCATTTCCAGAACATTCCTCAAACCATGGGGGGAAATCCCGGGTTGGGGGGAGAACAGGGGGACATGTCCCCTCCATGTTTTGAGAGGTGGGGGACAACCCCCACCCCGCCATGTTTGGTGAAACATGTATTTTGCAATCAATTCCCATCTGACTGCGCGCTGCGGAGTCGCGGCCGCATGCATGGTCAGCTGGCTCAGACTCTGAAAATAATTAAATCTCATCCTTCGGTAATGATAAACGTTCATCCATTCCTCGTACAATACACAAAATAGATTGCAGGAAAAGCAAAATCAGTCTGAAGAAGGGTCTTGACATTAAACGTCACCTATTCCTTCGCTCCAAAGATGCTGCCTCACCCGCTGAGTTTCTCCAGCAATTTTGTCCACCTTCAGTAAATATAATTGTGTTTTGACCTTCAAGTGTTACTGACACGTTCCTTTGAATAATATTCACGGGAGAATTTCTTAAAATTGTCTGCTGCGGGTATAATTACCATTTGAACTTTGGAGGCAGAAAAAATGCTGGAGGAACACAGCGGGTCATCTATGTAGAAAAGGAATAGGCGACGTTTCGGGTCTCAACCCTTCTTCAGACACTTTGTGAACTTTGGATGTATTGATGGATGGGACAGATTTAAACGGGAATCGGAGGGTCATTAAGGGATCTGGCAGTCGAGCTGGTGTGCAGGTACAGCCCCATCATTTAGGGATGTTATATGAATTTAAAAAAATTAAGTATGTTTTTGTTTATTTTTGTTAGTTTATCAGAAGTTTATTTATGTATGTTTTTGTTAGTTTGTGAAAAGTTTATGTGTGTTGTTTTCTCTCGCTCTCTCTCCCTCCTCCAAGGTTAGTTCTTCTGTTTGCCTTTATTTGCTTCAGTTTTATTTAGTGTTATTTATCACGTTGTAGCTTATGAAAGATTTAAATGGTATCGGACCGTTCGGATGGTCATTAAGGGCTCCGGACCGCGAGCACGGGCTTCCTGGCATGCAGGTACAGTCCCTCATTTACCCACATTATTTAGTAATTTTTACCCATCATTTTCCCTAAATATAGGTCTAATATATATTATACTAAAACTCTTCCCTTTGTTCTTGTGTTAGTGTGGGCCAGGGTTGTGTCAGCTTTCTGTCAATCTCCTTAATTCCTATCTTCTTCCAAACGCAAGGTCACAGCCTTCCCATTTTCACACATGCTACTGACATTTTCCTCTCAGACGCGATAAATATCTTCCCGTCGCATATCAACCTATATTTCCCAAGTTACTAATCTTTTAAAAACAGTTTAAAAAAATGAAAGCTCTTTAAGCTCACCCATTTTGAAGAAAAAAAAATTCGGACTGACGTCACAATCCGGGCGCGAGGGTCACTCCAGCACTCCAACCTGCTTGGCCCAGCTGGGATCCCTCGCCCTCTCCATTTCTATCCTCCCTCCCCCGCACTCTACACCCATCTCTCTAACCCCCTCCCTCTCAGCCCATTTCCCTCTGTACCCCCACCCTCACCCTACCCCCCCTCCCCGTCCCTCTCTACTCCCCTACGAGGGGCACTCCAACACTCCAAACTGCTCGGCCCCGCTAGGACCCGTTCGGCCCCACAACGCTCGGCTCCACTCGGCTCAGACCTGCTAAGCCCAGCTCCATTGGCTCCGCTCGAAGAGGTGATGGAGGAGTGGGGGAGTGGAGGAGAGCAAAAAAATCCTGGGGAGTTGAGGAGGGAGGTGGGGAGGTTGAAGAGAGTGGTACTCCTCCCCCTCTACCCCCATCTCTAACCCCTTCACCTCTCTACCTCTCCTCCCACCCTCTCTACCCCCCTCTACCCACTAGTCCCTCTTCTCTAACCCCCCTCTAACTCTCCCTCTCTACCCCCTCCCTCTCTACCCCGTACCCCAACTCGTCCCCTCTCTAACCCCCTCCCCCCCTACCCCCCATCTCTACCCCCCCCATCTCTACCCCCCCATCTCTACCCCAACTCTGTCCCTCTCTCTACCCCCCTCCCTCTCTACCCCCCCAACTCTGTCCCTCTCTACCCCTCCCTCTACCCCCATCTCTACCCCAACTCTGTCCCTCTCTACCCCCCCTCCCTCTCTACCCCCCATCTCTACCCCAACTCTGTCCCTCTCTATACCCCCCTCCCCTCTCTACCCCCCCTCACCCTCTCTACCCCCCTCTCCCTCTCTATCCCCCTCTCCCTCTACCCTCAAATTCAGATTCACATTTATTGTCACATGCACCAATTAAGGTACAGTGATATTTGAGTTACCATGCAGCCATACAATTATAAGAACACAACACAATTAAAAAGAAAGATAGGACTTAACATAAACATCCACCACAGTGATCACTGTGATTGAAGGCAATAAAGTTCAGTCAGTCTTCCTCCTTTTGTTCACCCGTGTTTGGGGCCTTGACCCTCCGCAGTCGCCTCTACGGACAGCCCAATGTGCAAGCCCTCTCGTCGAAGCTCCGACTCCTCGCTACCCCCCTCACCCTCTCTACCCCCCCTCCCTCTCTATCCCCCTCCCCCCACCCTCCCTCTCTACCCCCCTCACCCTCTCCCTCTCTACCCACTCCACCCCTCCCTCTCTACCCCCTCACCCTCTCCCTCTCTACCCCCCTCCCTCTCTAGCTACGCCTGCACAGTTGGGTGCTATCCATGAGTGGATAGGGCGGGGGATGAGGGGAAAAGGAGCAAATGAAAACGTTACTTAAAATTAAAGAAATCAACGTTCAAATCCTGGATTGTAAGCTGTCCAAGAGAAATAAAAGGTGCTGTTCCTCCAATTTGCATTTGGCCTTGGAGCAGGCAGGGGACAAAAAGTTCAGTTTTGGAATGGGGAGTTAATTCATTGACCTGATCCATTATATTACATTTGACATCAACAATACATTTGTAAAGGTCCCAGAACCTGACTGTTATTAGACAAAGCTCCCAGGTTTAATATATTTAGATGAACAGTCTGCAGACATCAATTTGGATTTGTGTCATGATTATGACAAACAACGGAAATTCAGTTTAAAGAGAACCGTAGACCAGTTTCCAGAATGTGAATGGAAGCAAGCAGATGGGGGACTGATCTCTTATACTACAAACCTTGCAGCACCATCCACCTTTGGCGCTGGGAATTCCAAGTGCCCCATCATCACTTTGTGCCAAAGCCACTAATTTACTACAACATTTCAACATTGGATATTTTCCAAATTGGAATTGTCAGATTTACTCCACTGGTCAATGTTCCTGATCAGTAAACTGTGTGCTTGATAGTGCAGGGAACCAGAGAGAGGTGTTCAAATCCCTCTAAGGCATCTGTGGGATTTAAATCCAACTAACTAAATAAATCTAAAGAAGGGTCTTGATCCAAAATGTCATTGATCCACATCTTCCAGAGATGCTGTCTGACCTACTGAGTTGCAACACCTTGTCTTTTTTGGTAAACCAGCATCTGCAGTTACTTCTGTCTCTCTCATAATTAAACATTAATTCATATTAATTATAATATTAATATAATATCAAGGTGAGGGGTTAATGTGTGTGTGTGGGGTTGTTAGTGTGTGTGTTTGATGCCACAGGCCGTCGCCCCCGCAACTATGAGTTGAGGGGACGAGACCCAACGGGTCCCACTTGGTCTAGTATCCTTCTAAATCTCTTCCTCCTTACCCTGAATCTAAGGCCCCCAGATTTATCCATCTGTACTTTACGAACACCCCGCAATATTATATTCCTTAATCACATTCCATCTCAACGTCCTCTGCTCAAGAAAGAACAGATCTAGATTCTCCAGTCTCTCGTCATAAGGTCTTCATAAGTGATAGGAGTAAAATTAGGCCATTCAGCCCATCAAGTCTACTCTGCCATCCAATCATGGCTGATCCATCTCTCCCTCCAAGCCCCATTCTCCTGCCTTCTCCCATAACCTCTGACACCCGTACTAATCAAGAATCTATCTATCTCTGCCTTAAACATATCCACTGACAGCCTCCACAGCCTTCTCTGGCAAAGAATTCCACAGGTTCACCACCCTCTGACAAAATAAATTTCTCATCACCTTCCTAAAAGAACGTCCATTTTAATTCTATGACCTCTTGTCCTAGACTCTCCCACTCGTGGAAACATCCTCTCCACGTCCACTCTAACCAAAGTCATGACTGAATGGCTCCATCCTGTTGAATCCAATACCCTCTCCAGCTTTATCACATTTTTCATATACCTCGATGACCAGAACGGCACAACAGTACAGGCGACCTAACGTTAACGGGGGTGTTGTATTCCTAGTATATCGTGATTTTCCATAATGCAAAACAGCATAATCTGTGCAAGCATGAAGAAACGTAAATTGATTAAAATTGTATTTACTTATTTTCACACAAATTCCATGACAGCTAATTTTATTCCCGTTCTCAAATGCTTGGTTAGTGCTTGTGCATTCTGTCTTGGTGCAGTCACATTACCTGCAGGGCCTTGCCGTGGGAGTCCTATTCCTATACTCATGCTGATAGCACCATAAGTGATCTGGAGATCATAACCCTTTGGTAGGTCCTGCGCTCTTTTAATGATATGTCTTTTCACATTATTTCAAGTTTGAGTCATTATTATACTGTAATATGAGCAGTGGCTCTGATAACTTGGAGCAAGGTGAAGGGGAAAAGATTTAATAGGAATCTGAGGGGTAACTATTTCACACAAAGGGTGGTGGGTGTATGGAACAAGTTGCCGGAGGAGGTAGTTGAGGCTGGGACTATGCCAACCTTTAAGAAACAGTTAGGCAGGTGCAAGGATCGGACACGTTTTAAGGGATATGTGAGCAAGCGCAGGCAGGTGGGACGAGTGTAGCTGGGACATGTTGACCGCTGTGGTCAAGTTGGGCCTGTCTCCACACTGTATCACTCTATGACTCTATGGCAGGACAATAAATTTCCCACTAAGCTAATGCAACTATTCACCAATACTCAGCCAATTTCATAAATACACCGTCACTGACTCTTTGATTTTCATTCTGTGGTTTCTAATGTTGCTTACGAGTACGATCAATTCAAGCTGGACAACAATCACAAACAGGTTTACTCTTCCCTCCAATAAACCAAACACATGGAAACCAATTGAAGCAATCCTAATATCTCAATTACTGATGTGATCAGAGATTGAGATATTAGGATAGATCATTACCATTGTTCTGCTAGCATTGAGACAAAGACTTGCATACCACCGGGTGGCGCCAGCAATGGCTGCCTCGCCAACAGTCTGTTTCGTCCTTTTCCTTCATTGTTGTTTTTAGTATGTGTTAAATGTATGTTTTAGTGTTCTTTAGCTTGTTTTATGTGGGGGGGTGGGGGGAAACTTTTTTTAATCTTACCTCGACGGAGATGCATTTTTTTTCCGTATCGTATCTCCATCCAAACTGCGGCCTAACATCGAGGAGTTGGCGGCCTTTGTTGGGGACCGACTTCGGGAGCTCCAACCGCGGGAGCCTGTGGACTTCCCATTGCGGAGCTGGCGATCCCTTTGCCAGGGATCGACCTCGGAGCTCCAACCGCGGGAGCCTGCGGACTTTAACATCGCGGAGCTCACGGTCCCTGGTTAGGGACCGACTGCTGGAGCTCCAGGCCGCAGGAGCTTCGATCGCCCCGACACTGGAGCTTCGATCGCCCCGACCGGATGGTTCGATCGCCCCGACCGGATGGTTCGACTGCCCCAACCGCGGGAGAATAAAGAGGGAAGAAGATTAGACTCTATTGCTTTCCATCACAGTGAGGAATGTTGGGAATCCGCTGTGGTGGATGTTTATGTTAACTTATGTAGTTGGTTGTCTTGTTGCTTTTTTTTAGTATGGCTGTATGATAATCGAGTTTCACTGTATCTTAGTTGTACATGTGACAATAAACTGGCCTTGAAACCTTGAAATACTGGATTTCTATACCTCACAGCAACTGTTCAAAAGACAATCAAGAACAAGGTATAAATGTTATTATAACTAACGAAGCCCACGATCCAATAACTGTGCATATGGACTATAAAACCTCTAACAATTAATCTTGAAAGAAATTTATTTTAATACTGTTCAACTTTAGGTACCCCCGCCTCATTAAAATGTCTGTCCAGCCGTCAAAATATAAAATATATTAGTTCCAACTTTATAAGCAGGCTTAAAAATCTTTTGTGTATAAACCCAATACAATAGCATTTTGACATTAGCCAACTCCAGCTAATTTGGTACGTCTAATCATTAAAAAAAGCAATAATATGTAGCATTTCCTGCAGTTAGTGAAATTAAAAACACATTCACAAAATAGACACATAAGAGGATCAGTCATGGCAAGTTACAGCTGTGATATTAGGGGACATGAATTCACAATCATGCAGTTTGAGACTGTAAATTCCAGTTTTGCTTGATATATTAAGATTTATGCCTCATTGTAGCCCGTACACATAATGGCAATTCATTTTAAACTAAGATTAATGGGCAAGCTACAGTATTCACACCTCAGAACATCGGTCATTACCTTATACTTTTGCCTGAGTTCTTCAGTATCTTGTTTCTCCACTTCCATGACACGGCGCCGTTCTGTTGCATCATCTGCGTAATCAAGCTACAATAAAAGAAAAAGTTCTCACAAAATGTGTATGGTTGAATGAAGTGGGAAACAAAAATAAATAACGCAAAACAAATATTAACACATGCTTTGACTCGATCCTTTGCGACAGGTTCTGACAAAGCCGGCTTTGTGCATCCATCCTAATCTAACGTAGATAGTCAATATACTATTAGTTATAGAATTTGTAGAAAGGAACTGCAGATGCTGGTTTACGCCCAAGATAGACACAAAGTACTGGAGCAACTCAGCGGGTCCGGCAGCATCTCTGGAGAAAAAGGATGGGTGACTTTTCAGGTCGGAACCCTTCTTCAGACTGAAGTTACTACAGTTACTGAAGTTATGTAGCAAGTTCCAGTGACAATATGAAAGTATGTATTTCTCAATCGAAATTGTATATAACTGTGAGAGGAACCCGAGGTTGGGGATTCAAAATGCTTACCAATCTTAACCTCCAGGTCAAAACATTGGTAGGTATATAAACTGCTACAGAGTATACTGTAGATGGCACACATTAGTCATGAAGATGGAGAGAATGACTATTATTCAGAAGCAATTTAAGTTGAATTAGACCAAATATTGCATGTACAAATGGCATAAACAAATCACTAATCCTATTCTCCCTTTATTAACAAATTTTTTGCAGGCATTTTCCAAGAAGGGAAATAGTGAGAGCGTCACTACCCAACTCCCAGAGCAAGATGGTGGAGCAATTAAGGTGAACAACAGCAAAACTCATGTTTGGTTTTTACTATCCCATGTTCTAAGCACTTTTGCTAAATCCTGTTAAAAATTGAAAAGGATAAATTTGAAAAACAAACTATTTCAGGACTTGAAGTTATTACTTGTTTATCAGACAATCAACTGCATAAACCACTTATTTTCGCTCATGATAATCCATCTCAACCTCATACATGCTAAACTTAGATGTACAGATCGTACCACAAGGTCGAGGGGGAGGTCTCTGACAAATCTAATAACATTGATAAAGGTTCAATCAAACTGACTGGCACCAAAATGGGATGTATGCAATTAATGTAAATTTTAATAAATGAACTTGCATAAGCGACAAAGCAGTAAGAGAATCTTAAAATAATTCAATTATGAACATTGTTGCAGTTGCACATAACAGGGTACCAAAAATGCATGCAATATTTCTGGATGAAGAGTCAAAATCATTTTACAGTAGGATAGATAATGAAAGAGAGAAAACTGTTGGGAGATGGATTGCAAAGAAAATAGTTGGGTTCATTTGTAAGATCTTCAGTGTGCAGGAAACGATGTCTGTCAGGACAGAGGGACCTTGGCGTGCTAATTCAGAAAAAGGGCATGGAGTCTGAACAGTATCTCCACTGTGATGTATATGTAATGTAATATGTAATGTAAATGCCAGTGCCCCTTGAGGCCAAAAGCAGAAGCTGGCAAATGTACCTGTGCCTCGTGACTGAGGTCAAGATACCTTCTAGAAGTTTCAGTAATTGCAGATTAAATCTTTCCTACAAGATGTCGGACGTGCATTCATTGTGCTAGTCACAACAAGGTCATAAGGAATACATTGTTCGAGAGATTCAAGGAGCCCTGCGGACCGCGCAGCACGACCCGAGCAATAGTGTAAAGACACTAAGGGACAAAGGCAGAGAAGTAAAAGTTAAGAAGCCAAGAAATTATGCAAGAAATTGAAAGAACGAGAATATTTGTATTGACTGTCTAAGTTTTTTTTTGAAGGGGGAGTCCACCTCCTAGATGGAGCAAGTCTACGAGACCAGGTGGAGAGTAAGTTCAGGATAGAGACGTCTAGTCCAGGAAAGAGCCCTGTAGCCCAGGACAGAGCCCTATGGCCATGGATAGACTCCTGTGTAGCCGTGGATAGACCCCTGTGTAGCCGTGGATAGGCCACCTGTAGCCAGACGCCCAGATGTGAGAAACCTAGACAGAGGAGCCAGTCTCCCAGATGTGAGAAACCTGGACAGAGGAGCCAGTCTCCCAGACGCCAGAAATAGTCTCCCAGAAGGGGCAAGTCCCCAGAAGACACGATGCGCCGAGATGCAGCGAGAGGCAGGAGCCAGTCTCCCAGTCGCAGCAAAAGGCAACAAGACAGGCCCTTTGTTAGAGTTTCTAGAGTTTGAGGTTAAAGTGAAAGACAGCAGCACTCTTAATTGAGTCTAGTGTAAATCCTTATGTGGATATTAGGGGAAGATGTGATGTAATTAAAGTGAAGGGGGAGATGTGATGTAATATGCAATGTAAATGCCAGTGCCCCTTGAGGCCAAAAGCAGAAGCTGGCAAATGTACCTGTGCCTCGTGACTGAGGTCAAGTGAACTTCTAGAAGTTTCAGTAATTGCAGATTAAACCTTTCCTACAAGATGTCGGACGTGTATTCATTGTGCTAGTCACAACAAGGTCATAAGAAAGACATTACATCCACTACACCACCCAATGCCACCAGAACAAATTATTCAGCTTACATCATGAGTAGAAATTGACTCTTTTATTCACCTATTACAAGGAAAGATAAATACTGGGTTGACACAAAATGCTGGAGTAACTCAGCGGGACAGGCAGCATCTCTGGAGAGAAGGAATGGGTGATGTTTCAGGTCGAGACCGTTCCTCAGACGGATCAGAAAGATAAATACTACTACACACGGTTTACCATCCTTCACCAAATGGTCATTATTCACAAATCTTATCAATGTAGGAGTAATATCCTTGCCATCATCTGACTTCCTCATACATTTTTCTGGAAAATGAATAACCTTGCTTACTAACTTTGCAGAAATTTGCAATAAATAAACACAAATCTATTTTTAATCATGGAGTTAAACTGCACAATAGAATTCCTCACCAGCCCCATCACACCTCTGAATATAAGGAAGGATACCTATTTGCTTAATCTCTTGCTTCATGTTGTAGGCTTCAGTTCACAGTCAGACCACTAGATGGGGCATGCTGTGAGTTTAAAAATCCAAACTGATTTATACCAACCAATAGTGTTAAAGAAGGAACTACAGATGCTGGAAAATCGAAGGTACACAAAAATGCTGGAGAAACTCAGCGGGTGCAGCAGCATCTATGGAGCGAAGGAAATAGGCAACGTTTCGGGCCGAAACCCTTCTTCAGATGAGATATGAAACTGCAGCAACAGCAAATGTAACCCCAAGGGTAAAGTGAGGGGTTTTTCTACATCAGTTACGTTTTCCCTTTCTTTTCAACCCCCAGGAAAACACATTTTTCAAATCTGCATGGTCATTTCAATTTTGAACATTAAGTAGAAGTGACTACAAAACGATGTCTGGATACTTTCAAGAGAGAGCTAGATATGGCTCTTAAAGATAGCGGAGCCAGGGGATATGGGGAGAAGGCAGGAATGGGGTACTGATTGTGGATAATCAGCCATGATCACATTGAATGGTGGTGCTGGCTGGAAGGGCCGAATGGCCTACTCCTGCACTTAGTCTATTGAATCAGATTTCTAAAAGTATGCACACATTATTAATGTAATAGCCCAATAAATCATTCAATTGACTCCATTTATACCTCACGCACTTCTCCGTAGATAGTCACCTTGTCGTGGTGGAGAAGCTTGTGTGGACCTGAGATCCTGAGACCGATGCCGTCTGGAGCAATGCTCCTGGTATTGCCACCCATGGCGGTAAGGTCAAGGGGGAAGTCTCTGACAAAGAGCAATCCAACCAAGACCTCAACGGTGGAACAGGCAGAGGATGATGGCTGACCTTAGTGGAACTTCACAACGGCTGGGAAGGCGGATGAAGGCTGCAGCAGAAAAGGGTCTCCAGTCGTCTTGGACTCTGTGCCACTGGATTCTGACCCAGATCTGTCAAGGACTGTGGGGTGGCTGTCTGTACACCAATCTCCCCATGTTAAACAAAGTCACACACAGGTGTCCTCCATATAGGGAATAACACCCTGGAGACTCCCAAGGGGGGCTTTAGAAGAATACCTCATGCTGCCTTGGCAAGGCCAGCAGCAAAATCAAGGACAGGTCGCACCCTGGCCTCTCCCTCTTCTCCCCTCAGGCAATTGGTATAGAAGTGTGAAAACGCACACCTCCAGATTCAAGGACAGTTTCTTCCCAACTGTTACCAGGCAACTGAATCACCCCACCACAAATAGAGAGCAGTCCTAAACTATTATCTACCTCATTGGTGACCCTCGGACTATCTTTGATTGGACTTTACTGGCTTTGCCTTGCACTTAACGTTGTTCCCTTATCATGTAAACGGCTCGATTGTAATCATGTGTTGTCTTTCCGCTGACTGGTTAGCACAAAACAAAAGCTTTTCACTCTACCTCGGTACATGTGACAATAAACAAAGTTGAAATGAACTGAAAGTGCAAGCATACATTTTTACAAAAGTGAAATCCAAACTCAGCAGTCAATAGCAAAAGTAACAGAAACATAATGTATATCAAAATTTATCAAAATCTATCATTTTCTTTATTTTAGTTTTCAGGATCTGGGTGGGTGCCAGTGACAAGGTTAATATTGACTGCTTTTCCCTGGTTGGCCCTAAGATGGTAGTGATGAGCCACCTTCAACTTCTGTTGCCGATCAAGACATTCCGACACACATTTACTTTAGGCTCTAGACAGGCCTTTCAGCCAACCGAGTCCCCTCCAGCCAGCGATCAACACACACACACACAAGCACTATCTTACACACTAGGGACAATTTACCATTTTACTGAAGCCAATTAACCTACAAACTTGCACGTCTTTGGAGTGTGAGAGGAAACTCCATACAGACAACACCCATAGTCAGGATCAAACCCGGGTCTCTGGCACTGTAAGGCAGCAACTCTACCGCTGCACCACTGTGTTGGGGAAAGTGAGAAGAGTGGGGGGGGGGGGTGAAGGATTTAAATGTAAGGAGGAGTTCAAGGATTTAAGGTTCAAGGATTTAAAGCCAGCAACAATGATGGATGGCTGCTATATTTTCAAATAGGATGGAGTGAGATGATGGGCAACTTGGAGATGGGTGGTGTTCCACATAACCTACTGCCTTGTCCCTCTTGAGCTTGGAAGTTGTGGGTTTGGGACAGAGCAACCTAGGTGAATAATTTTGTAGATGGTACACAATGCAGCCAATGTGCACCAGCGGTGGTGGGAATAAATGTTTAGGATAGTTGACGTGGTACCATTCGAGGATGCTGCTTCGTCATAGATGGTGTGGAACTGATGATATTGCTAGAGCTGCACTCATTCAAACAACAGCACTCATTCCATTCTACTCCTGGCTGGTGCCTTGTACATGGGTTCTTTGGGTATCAGGAGAAGAGTAGAATAGTCAGCCTTTGACTCCTCGGTTTTTGATTACGTGGCCGGTTGGGGTGAATTTATGCTCTATAATGGAGCAGTGATGTCATTAAGACACAATGAACAGCAGATGCTGGAATTTTGAGCAAAATGTCAAGTGAAGGTGACTAGACACCTTTTTAAAATGATCTAGATGTAGAAACGAGTAACAGCTGATGCTGGTTTACAAAAAAGACACAGAGTGCTGGTTTAGAAATAGAGAGCAACAAGAATTCACCTATAACCTGCCACGTTTTGTCCGGCCCCTCCTCTCTTCCAGCTTTCTTCTTCCCCCCACCCACCCACCCTTCCACAATTAGTCCAAAGAAGGGTGCTGACCCGCAATGTCACCTATCCATGTTCTCCAGGAATACTGCCTGACCTGCTGCATTACTCCAGCACGTTGCCTTCTTTTGAAAATGAGCATTGCCTGGCTCTAAGGCACAAATGTTATTTGTCACCTTTCAGTTCATGACTGAACATTGTTCAGGTCTTGTCCCATGCCATAGGAATTGCCTCATACAGTGGCTTGCAAAAGTATTCATACCCCTTGAACTTTTCCACATTTTGTCACGTTACAACCACAAACGTAAATGTATTTTATTGGGATTTTATGTGATAGACCAACACAAAGTGGTGCATAATTGTGAAGTGGAAGGAAAATGATACATGGTTTTCAAATTTTTTTACAAATAAAAAACTGAAAAGTGTGGCGTGCAAAAGTATTCAGCCCCCTTTACTCTGATACCCCTAAATAAAATCCAGTGCAACCAATTGCCTTCAGAAGTCACCTAATTAGTAAATAGAGTCCACTTGTGTGTAATCTAATCTCAGTATAAATACAGCTGTTCTGTGAAGGCCTCAGAGGTTTGTTAGAGAACATTAGTGAACAAACAGCATCATGAAGCCCAAGGAACACACCAGACAGGTCAGGGATAAAGTTGTGGAGAAGTTTAAAGCAGGGTTAGGTTATAAACAAATATCCCAAGCTTTGAACATCTCACGGAGCACTGTTCAATCCATCATCCGAAAATGGAAAGAGTATGGCACAACTGCAAACCTACCAAGACATGGCCGTCCACCTAAACTGACAGGCCGGGCAAGGAGAGCATTAATCAGAGAAGCAGCCAAGAGGCCCATGGTAACTCTGGAGGAGCTGCAGAGATCCACAGCTCAGGTGGGAGAATCTGTCCACAGGACAACTATTAGTCGTGCACTCCACAAATCGGGCCTTTATGGAAGAGTGGCAAGAAGAAAGCCATTGTTGAAAAAAAGCCATAAGAGGTCCCGTTAGCAGTTTGCCACAAGCCATGTGGGGGACACAGCAAACATGTGGAGGAAGGTGCTCTGGTCAGATGAGACCAAAATTGAAGTTTTTGGCCTAAATGCAAAACGCTATGTGTGGCGGAAATCTAACACTGCACATCACCCTGAACACACCATCCCCACTGTGAAACATGGTGGTGGCAGCATCATGCTGTGGGGATGCTTTTCTTCAGCAGGGACAGGGAAGCTGGTCAGAGTTGATGGGAAGATGGATGGAGCCAAATACAGGGCAATCTTGGAAGAAAACCTGTTAGAGTCTGCAAAAGACTTGAGACTGGGGCGGAGGTTCACCTTCCAGCAGGACAACGACCCTAAACATACAGCCAGAGCTACAATGGAATGGTTTAAATCAAAGCATTTCATGTGTTAGAATGGCCCAGTCAAAGTCCAGACCTAAATCCAATTGAGAATCTCTGGCAAGACTTGAAAATTGCTGTTCACAGACGCTCTCCATCCAATCTGACTGAGCTTAAGCTATTTTGCAAAGAGGAATGGGCAAAAATTTCAGTCTCTAGATGTGCAAAGCTGGTAGAGACATACCCCAAAAGACTTGCAGCTGTAATTGCAGCTTAAGGTGGTTCTACAAAGTATTGACTCAGGGGGGCTGAATACTTTTGCACTCCACACTTTTCAGTTTTTTAGTTGTAAAAAAATTTGAAAACCATGTATCATTTTCCTTCCACTTCACAATTATGCACCACTTTGTGTTGGTCTATCACATAAAATCCCAATAAAATACATTTACGTTTGTGGTTATAACGTGACAAAATGTGGAAAAGTTCAAGGGGTATGAAAACTTTTGCAAGCCACTGTAAATGACAAAATGAAGACAAAATATTCTTAAAACAAACCAATTTAAACCCACCTAAACTAATCTTGGACTAATCTCTAATCTAATTTGCATACCCTATCTCCTTTGAGATTTGACAATCATAGCAAAAATCAACGAGGATCTACAAACATAAATGCATTTGGGCTCATTTGATATTTTAGAATACATTTTAAAATGACAAGATGACAATTACAACTATTCTTGGAGGACAGTTTAATAGCTTAAATCTGAATGGATATATTGGAAAGGAAATGTAACTGTGAATATCTATAACTTCAACTAGTAATAACCCAAAGTAACATGATCTGGTGGTCAGGGAGTGGTTTCAAATATTATTGCTCTCATCAGTGAGTGAGGGAATAAAGATCTGAAACCTCTTAAAGAGCTAAGAGAGGGCTGTGTTTTATCTAACACAAGGGTCCTTTTGTTGCCTAGTCTGGAATATAAGTAGCAAACATCTTAAGATACAAATCACAAATTTGTTATTGGTTATTTATTGTTCATGTTGTCCTGCTTTCTTATGATCAAATAAACTCTGGTACATTTCCCCATGATAGATTAAGATTATACTACAAATTGCTTGAGAAACCTCTCATTAAAACGGTCAGCAAAGAACTGCAGATAAAGGAAACCTGATAAACAAATAATCAATGTTAGAAACAAGAAGACCAGCGTGCATTTCTGGATGTTCCACTGAAAGAGATGTTACAAAGGGGCCGCGCTGACATTTTTATTTTAATGTTTAAAGTTTAATTTAAACATTCCTTCTGCAAATGCAAACTGTCATGTGGAATGATTCCAGCAATAAGCATGTTTTCTTTCAATCATCATTATCATCATCGTTAAAAACATCAACGGGCTTACAATGAATGCTATGTACGACAGTGATCGCAACTTCTACTGAAGTGTGGATGGCCATTGGCTCTCTAATGGCTCACCCACCCTTTGACAGGTCTTGATTTTGGTCCTGCTGGGGGTCCACAGCCCCCTCCTCACCTGGCAAACCAGGTGGGGGAGACGGTTTAGTCGCCGACTATCCGACCATGGGGCAGGTAGCACGGGATTACATGGTACCCGTGGCAGGGGGGGGGGGGGAACTCCCCCCCCCCCCCACGACCTGACCCAGAACTTTCAAGACCAGCACTTTTAATGAAGTCTTTCCTTTACCATTTCCCCAGGAGTTTTGCAGTTTATTTCAACATTGGAGACAATCTGTTGCAAGGTTAACCAACACATAATTTAGAATAAAATTTATTGTCGCAATCAATTACACATTAAAAAAACATTAACTGAAAGTTTGCGATGGTTCCAACTGCAGCATTCTTACCTCCATTTCCATCCGACCCATACCCATGACATCATACTTGACAATAATAGGAATGGGATCCGTCCTTCCTAAAATAGGAAAACAATAAAGTTGTAACAAGTGTAGCCACATTCAGCTATGATTACGTGCTCAAGAGGGACTGGTGGGTATAAATCTTGCCTTGGAGTGCAGAGGCCAAGAAAGCTACAGTGAACCGAACAGAAGCCATTCTCACAGCTTAGCTTTAATAACACTGATTGTACGTTTTCTAGATCAATGAAGATTAGGTAACACACAGGTGAAAGTCTGCACACTAATCATCATTTTTTTTCAAATCAAAGAATAGGAAGAATTTGTTCATATCACTGGGCATGCTTAAAACCACAGCTGCAAATGTGCTGTTGTGTAATTATTAAACTGCTAAAGGATCTTCATACAGACTTCTTACAAACAAATGATGAAAAAAATTGAATTTAGCTGACGCATAAGCCAAGAATTAATTTTATTAAACCTGAGGGATATATTTTTTCATTTACGCCACATTGAAGTTTTATCTTTAGTTTTTAAATGGTGTTGGAACAGGTATGAATAGGAAAATGAAAAAAATACTCTTGAAGTGGAAATAAATAAACATATTCTAAGATTTAAAAATACAGTTTAGGAAAATCCAATAACTCATCCATGAACATTTACAAGAAATTAAACAGCATGTTTGCTATATATAAACACTAGAGTCCAATTAAGTAGTTTGAAAGCACATTTTGGTTGCAAGTACATAAATGCTGCACTCAGCTACCACAGATTCAACAAACAGCACCTGTACTCTATTTACTTTTTTAAAAAGTTGGATTTAGAAAGTAATTTGCCTTAAAAATGCAATGCTTTAACTTCTAGTAAAGTCCTAGTTGCCTAAAAACTTCTGCTTAAGTCCTAGTTGCCTAAAAAATAAAATTCTGATAATACATTTATAATTGTATTTAAGTCACAACAGACAATTTATCAACTTTGCAACACAGGCGTTTAGCCATCACTTTCAGGTTTAGACCAAACATGTCAATGCAGATGTCTAAGCTGTGAAAAGGACTTATGCAAAGAAAATTCAACTTTCAACTGTACTATTTGAACTATGTTCAAGAATCAAAATGTTTTAACCACTCAACCAGCCAAACAAAGCAAATGGGACAGCCTAGCACTTTACTACCACATATCTAAATCGGAAGGACACATTCAGCAGCTGTCTGCTGAGTGTGATGGAACAGACTACTTACCTTTAATGATCAACACATTTGGGGAATTGCAGATTAGTTTCTGCACAGCAAAATGGTGTAATTTGAATAAAAAATCAGGATTTACTAAAATAACCACCCACACTGATTTTTTTTTAAAAATGATTCATTTAGCCAATCCACAAAATAGCATACTGATTAGCCGTTGGGCTCACACTTAATCTGTACAAGTCAAATACTAAAAGTGTGTTTATTGAAGTCTTGATTTGTATAATTTACTTGGGTGCATTATGCAGGGACTCAGATTAGGTTGCTGTACAGATTAAGAATATTTTACAATTATTAGTAATAGTAGTGACTTTTTAGATTTAAATATTTATTTGCAGTAGCTTGTGCAAGTACCCAGCAAATGGGTAAAATCAACTCTTGGACAATACTACACATTAATATTGAATAGATTTGATTTTTTTTTTAAATTGCACAAATAACAGTCGCTTCGCACCACTTAATCCCTAATGAATAACAATTAACACTTAGGACAGATGCATTTAAATAATTTTACTAAGAAAAAAGGTGATGAATATCAAGCAGCAGAATGAACGCTGAACAGAGAAGGAAAATAAGCCTTTCATATTGGTGCACTGATGACAAAGAGGGAAAGTAATTCAGTCTGAAATAAAATTACCACTAAGTTTACCATCACCACAACATCTCCACGATCAAAATGCTGTAAAAAAGAAATACCACTTGTTAGGTGGGAACAGTGAAGAAACAAGTGTTGTTTAGCAAATGAGGACAGCATAAGATACTAGTGAGAACAGGAACAGCTTCTGCTTTACAGACAGCAGGATTCAGGTCCATTTCAAGCAGTTATTTCCTTGCCACAATTCATTTTTTGGCGATATTTAGGAATGTATATGTGGCTTCTTCTCATCCAAGTACACTTTCACTCAATGTTTGTTTTTCAAAGACACTAGGTATCTATGCTTTCACTCTATCAATCCAGACAGATAATTGTCATATGCTGAAAAGGTTCAACTGTTTCAATGAAAAGATATCAGATAAAATATATTTGTGATCGTTGAAATTTAGGTTAACTTTTCTCACTTAAACTCGAGGATACATTTTTGATATTACCCCAGTCAAGAACATCTGTACCAATGATCTAATAACTTGTATTTACAAAACAAATTTTAATATTGTGAAACTTTCAAATTAGTTCACATGAATGATTTCAAACAAAATTTGACATTTTGCCACACAAGGAGATTAAATCAGATAATAGGCAGGTTTTATGGTGCAGTTTAAAGAAGCGGGTAGGAAATTTAGGGATGAAATTCAAAAGCTTGTGGTCTTCCAAGCTAAAAACATAACTGGCAGTGATTTTAAAAAAAAATTGCATTAGAGTACGAGGAGGTATGGAGATGAGGAGCAGCACAGCCACAAAACAACTGGAAAACAAAGATGAGAATTTTGAAATTTAAGTTGTCATCAGGAGCTGATGTAGGTGAGTTAACCCAAGCGTCAAGGCAGAAGGATGGGGGAAACTTAGTGTAAGGTGTCATGTTGACAACGGTGTGCAGAAAGGAACTGCAGATGCTGACTGATACCAAAGATAGACACAAAGTGCTGGAGTAACTCAGCGGTTCAGCATTTCTGGAGGACAAGGATGGGTGACGTTTTGGGTCTGAAGAAGGGTTCCGACCCAAACATCACCCATCCTTTTTCTCCAGAGATGCTGCCTAACCCGCTGAGTTGCTCCAACATTGTGTCTATTTTGACAACATTTTTGGATGAGCTTTATTTTGCATAAAGAGTATGGAAGGTTAATTTGAAGCACATCCAAAGAGTCAGATCTAGAAATAAAAATGGTTGAGAAGTTAAAGGACATGCAGGTGACACCGGGCAGACTTAATGATAATATGTGTACATGACTCACAATTCATTCATTCAATGTACGACTCAAAGATGCAAATAATCTTGTACAGCAAGTGTTCAGGGAATCATTCCGAGGTTACATCTTTTTTTGTAAACTCCTGGATCTCTAATTATAGTACTCAATCAGATGAGCCAAAATTTGCTGGGAAAATGAGAACAATCCTTCAGTACACAAATACACTGTCGTTCTGTACACAAATATCCCAGCAATTTGTGGTGAGGAAGAAACATCCTGTAATTTACATGTAACAAGTTACAGCAAAGATTATGCCGCTCCTCATTAAAACAAAACCCCAGTCACTCACTCCCTCTTCTCTCTCCCATCAGGCAAGTGGTACAGAAGTTTGAAAATGCATTCCTCCACATTCAGGGACACTTGCTTCCCAGCGTTTATCAGGCAACTGAACAGTCCCTCTCATCAGTTAGTGCGGTCCTGACCTCCCATCTACCTTATTAGAGACTGAAATATTGTTAATCGGTCTTATCTTGCACTGTACCATGTACCCTAAATCCTCAGTCTGAAGAAGGGTCTCGACCCGAAACGTCACCCATTCCTTCTTTACAGAGATGCTGCCTGTCCCAGCAATTTGTGTCTACCCTTAATCCTTTATATGTGGACTGTGGACAGCTTAATTGTAATCATGTATAGTCTTTTCTATGACTGGATCACACGCAAAAAAAAGCTTTGCACTGTACAGGTGACAATTATAATAAACTAAACTTAAACTTGCAGAAAGCTTACTGACAACCTCTCTTACAAAACCCCCCCCATAAAACTTTAATAATTAGGGATTGCACATAATAATGTAAAGAGCCTTTCAATGATTGCCCATTTACTTTCTGCAAATCTACCCCATTTCCTTCCAGATTTATATCAATACACAAGGGGCACAATTTGGAAAACTGCTATCTCATACCTCCAGCTCTCTCCCCACATCCCAAGGACGTAGAGGTTCTTAGATTACCACTGTAAATTGCTCCTAGTGCATACACGAGTGGCAGAATCTGGGGGGAGCTGATAGGAATGTTAGAATAAAATGGAAGTAGTGTAAATGGTAGCTTGTTGGTCAGTTTCGATTCAGTGGGTTGGAGGACCTATTTCAGTGCTAGTGTACTTTACGATAAGTATGACTGTTTAAAAGATGGACTATAGCTAGTGTCATTTATCCAGGTTACGGACGTCCTCTTGATCTTGCAGTTTCCGCACAGTGTGCAACTTTATTTTTGAGTTGAAGGGTAATTAACGCAAGCTACAAACAAATCGATACCCAGCCAATTCTGCAGCTTTGGCCTGGATTTTGGGAATAATGCAAGTAAAACTATCCTTTCTACTATTATTCCACAAAGCAGTGACAGTGACTACATTTACCTGTGTGCATAGTTGAATGTTTATATCATAACATTGCCCCATGATTCAGCATTCCTTTACAACCCATTTTGTTTGCAGCCTTAAACCATTAAGTCACTAGACCTGTTGTGAATTTACAATTGTCCAACTTCCTAGTGACACACTGACGCAGCAGGTTCACAGGAAAAATGGACCAAGTTCAATCCTGACCTCCAGGGCTAACTGTGTGGTATTTCCAATTTTCCATGCAACATTGTTTTCCCCCCTCAGTAACATAGGCTTCCTCCCTCATCCCTAACATATGCAGGTTTGTAGAAAGTGAGCGGTAGAATCTTTAGGGGGAGGAGAGTGGATGCCAAAGTAGGGAGACTAGATTACAGGAACAGGATTGGTCTGTGAGTCAGCATAGACTCTAGACTGTAATGGTATCCTGCTCATTAGGAAATGTGGTGAAATATCCAGTAAAAGTTATTCATTACATTTTAGGTCCCTTGGAGATTTTAATAAATTGTTTAACTATAGTTATTGTTCAGCATCTACCTAGCACTAAGATACAAATAATTATTCCAAAAAAATATGTTTTTATTTTATATAGATCCCATTACTTAGAACTCACCATGTTTTAATTTTTATAAAATTATAAATTAAGTTTGAGGATTTGCAGTTCTTCATTGTAACTAACATTAATAATTATGGGCACTGGTAATCCCCGCAGCAGCAGCAGGCAACAGTAAAGTTCGCACCAGAGCAACAGATCAGTGTGCAAACCACTTATCAAGTTTACTACCAGTGCCACTGTGCGACTGATTGCAAATTCTGAATTATTGTCTCGTAGAAACAGCCCAGCTACATCACGAATGAGTCTGAAGGGTCCCGAAATGTCACCCATTCCTTCTCTCCAAAGATGCTGCCTGCCCGCTGAGTTACTCCAGCTTTGTGCATCTATCTTCATGAATTGTAATCTATTATGTCTCTCCTGTTGAGATGAAATTGCCTCCATAAAAAAAATGCGATTCTTAACTTTGTTACTAGCATATTCATTGTTTGTTGGACGGAGTGGGAAGGAAGTGCAGCAGTAAATTTCTGGGTACATTTCTTTGAAACAACTTTATCGGTTCTTTGCTGTTTATCACTACAATGCATGAAATATGGACTCAAATAAAGCAAAAATCTGGTAAACAAAATAAATATGGTTTTTAAGTGGAAAAAATGTTGTTTACCGAACCATCAATGCTCACAATTAGAATATCAGTCTTCACCATGAGTTAGTACATTGTGCAGTTGAGCTAGAGAAAACCAAGGGAACACTGTTGCACACCTTTTCTGGAATACCAATTGAAATATTATTTATACTAAGTACGTGTCAGTTAACAACAGTTAAAATACAATTCTGTACATTAACTTATCAAACAGACTGCGCACCGAACTTGATTTGCATTGTTCAGATCCTTGTTTAAGGAAAGCACATTTAACAGTGAGTTACCATACTTTCTGCATAGAGGGGATTGAATTCAAGAAAATTATACAATTACCAAATAAGGATTATAGCCCAAACCTCTATAATAGAACTCAATAGAAATTTTCAATAGAAAAGCAGTCGGCATATTTATGGCCAAAGGTGGCAGAATCACACTGGTAATATCCTTGCAGTAACCAGGGCTTCAATTGTTTGCATTATCTTCATCTTTGTCGGCTCATTAACATAAGTTGATATTTTACAATGTAGATTAATGAACAGAAAATTAAAACTTCAGACTTGCAACTAAATCAGTTTGCACAATTGCATTCAAGATTTTAGTTTGCTAGCTTTACAAAGACTTAGAAATTTAGAAAATAGCACAAGCAATTTCAAAATGGAGTCCTAAGTAAGGACCCCCAAATGCAGTTAAAGAATACAATATTCACAAAGCTAGAAAAATAAGCAACATTAACAGATCTCTGACAGGAACAAGATGGCAGTAGTTATTCAGCATCAAGAGGCATTGATTATGGAAAAGTGAATGCTTATTCATCGCAAATGCATGTCATCAAGTTACTATTTGCATTTTTGCTAGCAGAACATTTAGGAATTCAAAGTCTTTAAAAAGATATTGAATGGATGATTGATGGAATCATCTGACTGGATATAGTTATTTAAAATATTCATAATGTTTATTTGATTTCTGAAAAAATAATTTGGATGGAATAAATTAAAGTTTAATCTGAATCCTCCATTTTAATCACAATCAACATTTTGATGAAAACTGTTACTTTGGGCAATATATTTAATGTGTAATTAAAGGGTTTTCTTTTACCCTTTCATTCATTGTCTACACAGATGAAATGAAAAGTATCTAAATTCTAATGCTACATTTATGCAATAAGGTGAAAAGTTATTATAATTCACAGAGGCACATTAGAGCTCCAGAGACCTGGTTCGATCCTGACTACGGGTGCTCTCTGTACGAAGTTTGCACGTTTTCCCCGTGAATGTGGGTTTTCTCCGGGTGCTCCAGTATTCTTCCCACGTTCCAAAGATCTGCAGGTTTGTAAGTTAATTGACATCTGTAAATTGCCCCGAGTGTGTAGGATGCAAAAGTGGGATGACGTAGAACGAGTGTATGGGCGATCATTGGTTGGTGTAGATACGGTGGGCTGAAGGGCCTCTTTCCACGTTTTCCACATCTTTAAAGTATTAGCTTTTTTAAATTAATTGCACAAAAAAGCATTTGTTCACTGTGGAATGATAATCTAGAGTTTTGTCACATTTATAATATGGAATTTTTCTGTGTACAAAAGCATGAATTCTTAATATGAAAGGTCTGCAATAGGTTATAAGGGAGTTTAATAACAGGAAAAAAATTAATTCTAAAATTTTGGAAAGGCCCTACGGCCCCCACAATCAAAATGTGGATTATAGAAATGACGGAGACCTTAAACGTGGAAAGAATCAGATTTTCCCTGTTGGACAAACAGGAATTATTCGTAGGAACATGGTCTCCTTTTATTGATTACTTAAAGGGTCAGAATAGTTCAGCACAGGAACCTGACTAGCACTCGGGCTAAAGAATGGATGAAATGCTATACTCTGAAATGTACGAATATATCTCGAATGAAGTTTTTTATTTCAATAAATTTTTCCATTCTTCTTTAACTATTTTCTCTTTTTTTTTTTTTTTTTCCCTTTGTTTTTTAAAAAAAATTTTTTTTTTTTTTATTCTTCTTCTCTTTCTTTTCTTTCTTTACTTCATCTATCTCTTTAGTTCTATCTAGTTTTAAAAAAAAAGGGCAAAAGGTATTGGAGACAATGTAATAATAATTGATAATATTATCAATTTAAAAATGTTAGACTGTAATGATGTAAATAAATTGTGTACTTATCTCCAATAATAAAAAAATATTAAAAAAAAAAAAATAAGGGAGTCTATACAAATGGGAAAAGTCTGTTTGATTTTGTTTAAAATTATTGGTGAATGCTACAATACATAACTTCAAATAAACATGGACCACTTATAAATCTACCGGCTCGCCTGAAGTTTATGCTGCACAAAAGCTACTGAACCTTTAGTGTTAGTGCAAGAATTACTATTGGGTTTATCCAGCAATCCTGCCAAATCACCCTGAAAGTCTGCACACCTCTTCAATTTTATGCATCAAAACCTGCAATAGATAACACTTAATAGAGACGTTATCATTCTGAAACTTATCATTAGAAAGGTATTTTATTACATCTTATATTGCTTTACCTCTCATGGACCAAAAAAAGTGCCTTTAGGTTTCATTGTTAGTGTGTCACCATAGCTTCATTCTCCAATGCAGTCGTGCTTGGTGCAGCAAGTGTACTAATGTTTCTTTTCAAAGAGAACAATGCAGCATCACTACCATTCTCTCTAAGATGCAGGGACTCTAATCTACAACTAGCCCATGTGAAATTTTGGATCATGCGCTCTCTGATGCCTTTAAGCTAACTTTATTATAAAATACTGTATTATGCTAGGAAGTAGCCCATGTTTTACCAAAGTAAATATTTTGTTTAAAAACAATTGTAGCACTTGCATATAAATTTTGATGATTATCAAATCTATTATTGTTTATATTTTGTTTGTGTGTGCATATACCCATTGAAGTATTAAAATGCTGCACACACAAATGCTAGATTTTTACAAACCTGCAGTTGGGGTTTTGTGTAGGAGAGTAGTGGGGAGAACCTGAGAATGAAAACCATGGTTCCAGCAAATACTTTGTTCCCTTAATGTGTGGCTAATACTCCTGAGTGAAAGAATACTTAGAAGAAAAGAAGATCCACACGTGCACTTGAAATACATTTGGCAGCAATGAAACCAATTCGGTAAACTGCCTAATTCATTTTTTGTCAGGCTTGAAAGTTAAAAAGAAAAATTCAAGCATTTTAACTCTTATGTGCATGAAATGGTCCTGTTACACAGCACAATCTTGTAAATTGTTGTGCTTCCTCAATTTTAAGTGAGCAGCACAAACCATTAGAATACATATTAATAAATTGAGCAAAAGCAGAATGTAAGTATTAATCTTAAACGACAAAAGGCATGTGCTTCAAGACATAAATTAGTTTTAAACAGTGAGCCAGTGTAACAAAACACGCTGCATGTGCAAAGGCTCCAGACACCCCCTAGACAACACAGGAAGAAAAAGTTTAAATATAATCAATTAACATCAACTCACGAACATGAATCATAAATCATAGGGATTTTTAAACAAAGTATTTCTGCCCTTAGTCTACAAAATATGACCCCATATTGTAAAACATTTGGGCAATAAATAATACAGATCAACTTCAGCTGCAAATATCGTGTTGTGACACTTCTGAATGTGACAGTGTTAATATTCAACAATTTTAGACTGATGTGGCATAAGCGCCAAATTAAAAATTGTCTAACACCTTCGACTTCCAACAGCCAAGTTGGCAAATGCAATGCGATGCTCAGCTGTTTAATGGTTTTGTCTTTACTCTGAGCTAAACTAGATGGCCTGAGCAATAGTAAGAACGTGTACCCAATACTGGTGGGAAACCTGAGAAAATAACCTAGCATGTCCTACACAATGGTGTCATGTTGAGTGAAGACAGGAATAAACACTTACCAATAGTTTGCAACATATTGTCATGCCCAGCCATTACATTACCAATAGTTTAAGTGGTGTTATGAAGTGGGGTGGACTAAAATTTGCACTAAGGGTCTCGAAGAAAACAAGAGAAAAAAAATTATGAAAAAAATAACCTTGGACACGTCTCATGGTCCCAGATGAATTTTCCATTAACCCACTATATTTGAACAATAATCCAGAACTATCAGTCACTATGGGTTTAGACTCAAGAATAATTAGGATCGCAGAGGAGTGTAACTCATTTTTAATGATAGGATGAACAGAAACACTGGCTTGGTACAGAAGGCAGAAAAGCTATCCAACTTTTAACTTGTAACAAAAAATTCAATGAAAGTTAAATGAAACTTTTGCCTAATTCCTTGGAGAATGCTTGTTAAATTGTAGTGTTTACTCAATCAATCTTTACAATAATACCTTCAATTAAGTTACATCAAAGTATTTTATTGGAGAGATCATTTGCCATCCAGTGAATTTAGTTCAACAGTAGGATGGTGAGAATGAACCATCCTTTGTGCAGATCTAATTGATACAAGGTGGCATGCCTACTGGAGGGAAAAAACGAGCAACCAATTTTTTAAATGAACCAAACCAAAACACATTATAACAACTTGTTATATCTGTGATATTACATTAGAAAGATTTTTGCTTTCAAGGAACACAAAACAAACACGACATAATGGGTCAAAGTACGCCCTTCCACTGGACACTCATACTTAAAAATGAAATCGTATTTATAAAAATACCTTCTTGATGAACTATAGGCATTGAGAGAGAAATTGTACTGTTTTAATCAAACCACAAAACAACTTAAGGTTAGAACAATTGGTTAGAATTTGTTCAAGTGGTAAAACAGGGTCCACCTCAATCAACTTGTGCATACATGAGACAAGATTGGCTAAACACTTGAGGCTATTACTGTGGTAGTTCCTTAACCTTCCCTCACACTGCCCTATACAATCATGACAAGAAATTGCTACAAATTCCAGAACATATGCCCATTCCTTTACTTGCCCAGGTTTGAAAATACTCATGACTTTATTAAGTAATTCACCTCTAATTTCATCTACTGTCTAACCAAATTCACCAATGGATAGGAATCCACATCATATAATTTGTATTGGGAGTGTATTGCTATACTCAGAGACTATTGAGGTACTCTGCAGCAGTGAACAAATAAGCTAGTTACTTACCCAATTGTCTGATTTAATGTATGGAAACATCCATTCCCCAACTCCACCCTCCCACCAAGATGAACTTCCCAAGTTCGCCACCTTTATACTCAACGCTCACTTCAAATTTAATATAAAGATTCTTCAAGTACACTGCACAGAATTTCAGTTAAACATACAAGTTGTAAGATGACAACGTTTCAGAGTGAGTGGCCAGGAACATGGGTGGGCAGAAGGACAGCCGATGCAAGGCTGAAGAAAAGGTGGGGGTTAAAGAGGCAAGATGAAGGCAATGGGGCCACAGAGGAAAAGAACCACTGGAAAGAAGAAATGAGGAGGCAGCATTTTGTTGCATGGTGTATTACATAATTCAATTCTACCATGTTGTACTTACTTCTAAAAGGAATCAGAGAATTTGTGCAATTTCCTTTCTGTCACTTTGGCACGGACTTGCATTAAATGTGACACTAAACTATCAAATCCACTGAGGATGGCTGAATATTACTAAAAATTCAAGAACATTTGTAATGAAACTAGAGTTTTCCATCTAACTACATTAGCCAGAAACAATTTTAAGGTATCTGTATAATCATGGATAAACCATTTCATTCCATTGACATTATATATTAACTAACTGAATGAGGAAGCAATCATAGTTCAAACGCATTGCTTCACCCGATGTAATTTACTAACATGTCATGTTGGGACATTTAAGCTTGCCCAAGTCGGGCTCGGGACCTTTCATGCACAATCCCACTCCCCCCGTCTCCATACAATATAGAGTTCAAGTTAATCTGACAGAAGAATTAAGAGTGAATCAAGTGGAAGAGCAAACACCACAAGCAACAACAGGGAAGGAAACTAAATAATTATACATAGGAATTTTAATCAAATCAGCAGGAGCATAACAGCATGCAATTTAGGAAGGTTACTCATGGGATGCAATGCAAAACATAATAATGAAAATATCTTCATACCATACCTGATTATTTTTGATAATATACAAACAGAATCTGAGTTCTGTTCAAAGCATAAATAAAATTTACCCTGAAGCAGAAGTTGTGCAATTCTCAAGTACTATGTTAATCATGATTGATTTGCTCAAAACTAGTGCACCCACAGCTACATGCACACAAGCCATTGTTAAAGTGTAGGGTCTCGTTGCTCAAGCAGTTTTTGAATGTCCTGATTACAAACAAAAACTGATTAAATCTATAAAAATAGGCACTTACCTGATTCTTAACAATAAGGTACACAACAAAGCTGCATCTTAATCACCTCAAGAGCACTTACCAGTACAGGTACATTTGTTGCAATTTTCTTTCATGATTAAAAAAGATAAAAAAAGAGCAAAAATCATTAATCTCTGGTTTTGTGGCTGTGACTCTCTCCCTTTTGTCTAAATAGGATGGGACAAGAGCATTGGTATTATGTTTTCAATCTTAAAAAAAGGCGAATTTCCCATTACCAGAGTTGGGTCATTCTTTAAAGCCAAAATACTACTTTAACACAAATATGTAGTTTTTTTCCAGACAGAAATGTTTAAATTATGTTTAAATTGGAATTATCGTTCAAGTATTCGTCTAGAAATATTTTACACTTGAAACATTCACATGAATAGTAACATTGGTCTTAGAGAATGACCTAGCTATGGTGAAAATTTCTGATACTACTAAAGTGGGTATTGTAAAAGCAAAAATTCACACCAATGTAGCAGAAAAAAAGCCTCACAAACGGTGGAACATGGCAATGATTAAAATGTCACAATTCATCGCTGCCTCTTGCCATCTCCAAGTCGTCCCCCCATACAACAGTACCAAAGTTCTGCTGAACGAGAAAGCAAAAAAAAAATCACTGTGTGAATAAAGAGCGGTGGTGGGAGAGGGACGGAAGGAGAGAGAGAGAGAGATAGAGAGAGAGAAAGGTGCCTATGCAGACATTATGGGTAGATGTGGTGATACTAATACAAGTTCCACAACCCAAGGATAAACTGACGAGGCCATGCCTAATAGTGTTTAAGAACTATTGAGAGTGGCCTTAATGCTGGATTTCATGTTTGTCAGAGGACATATTCCTGTAGCTCTAATTACCACTGGCTGACATGCAATGTTGGTGAAGGTGGAATGTGGAAAAGAATATCAAATACTCAAAATGCACAAATCAAATTTTAATTCACATTATCCTCCTGATATTCTGGTCCAGACAGCAAGATCTTTAACCATTCATTCAATGCAGTTACCCATTCAATTTCAACTCAAATTTCTGGCTTCTTCAATTTGATCCAACGTGAATGTGCACATTCCTGCAGTTTATTTATTCAGCTTTATTATTTCAAGTAAGTTATTGGGGCAGAAGCAATCAGGTTTACAATCAATGTCAAAAAAAAATCTTATTTTATGCATTAAGTCATGGACATGGTTTCAGAGAAGTGAAGCTATGTGGAGCGAATGACTTGCATTTATAAAGCTTTAACAATTAAATATTGGGACCCAAGATAATATTTAATACACTTGCTCTGAGACCATACCAACATCATGGTCATTCAAAAAAAATGGTCAATAGTTATTAGAATGCATTTAAGCAGCCACATTGGCCTGATCATCATTTACTGCTTGTGATGCCACAAAGATGATTTAGAACTATGTATTGGAAATTGTAAGAAAATTACTTGAACTAGAGCTTTACAAAATCTTCCAAAACTACTTGTATGCCAAATACATATCAAAGACAAAAAAAAAACAGGTGCCACAAAGCAGTATTTTTCCCCATTAAACTCTAGAAATTGAGTTTAAGCTGTGTTTAAGCCATCACACAAGATGTCCTAATGTGTCTAACCTTCTCTCGTTAACCATTAAATTGCTACACTTGCCTAACTGCACACCAAAATGTTAACTATTTATTCTATAATTCCCAGGAACACAAAAGTTTCATATTCTGGAAATCATTTAAGACGTGATAGTTATACTCAGCATGTAAAGAAGAAAACAGTGAATAATTTTGACTGATAAGTGATAATCTACATGAAATATTATCTTTCTCCACAGATCTGTTCAATGTTTCCAATATCTTAGCTTTATTGTATATTACGATCATTTACATTTTGCTTCATCAGCTGAGAAGAAAACTAAAAACGAATCACTATTGATTTAAGTTGCCTGAATTTAAACAATATTCCATTTTTGATTTACCAATTTAAAATGTAATTCAAATTCATAAATTAGTTATGGGAAAGATACTGACTGCCTGCAATTAGTGGAGTTGTCAAAATCTAATGCAAATATTTAAATTCAGAAAGTAATACTAGAGACAAGTGGCCAATCAAAAAAGGAATGTGTAGGAAGGAACTGCAGATGCTGGTTGACACTGTAAACACAAAATGCTGGAGTAAATCGGCGGGACAGGCAGCATCTCTGGATAGGAAGAATGGGTGACATTTCAGGTCGAGACCCTTCTTCAAACTGAATTGGAGGACTGCAGGCAATATGTAGATGGCCTAACATGGGAGAGGGCAAAGCTTGAACTACTCTTAATGAGGTGGGCAGGGCAAATGACTGAAGTGTCAGTGGGAAAACCTTTTGGGACTAGCGACCACTGTTCTATTCACTGTGAAATAGTTATGGATAAGAACAGGGCTGGTTAACAAGTTCAAGTTCTAAACTGGGGCAAAAATAACCTTGATTGGTTTGGACAAGAACTTGTAAAAGTTGATTGATCCAGCTGCTATGCAGGCAAAGGAATGCCCAGAAAGTGGGATCCTTTTAAAGGTGTGATGAGTGTTCAAGGCATGCATGTTCTTGTTAGAATGAAAGGCAAGGTAAATTGGAGTAAGGAACCCTGTGACAAGAGAAAACGAGGATCTGGTCAGGAAAAAGGAGGCACCAGTCGGGTGTGGGCAACTGGGAGCAAGTGCTTCTCTGGAGCATATTGGATTGAGGAGGATTCCTGAGACGGAAATCAGAAGGGCAAAAGGGGGGCGAGATAGCTCTGGTTGATAAGATTATGGAGAATCCAAAGAGATTATGTATATTTAGGGAAAAGGTAATTAGAGAAAGAATAGGGCCCCTCAGAAACCAATGTGCAGGAGATGAGCAAGGTCCTCATTTAATATTTCTCCTGTTTTTACCGCCAAGACAGACAAGGAAATTTGGTAAAGTTAATGGAGATGTCATGAGGATGGTCTATATTACACTCTAATACACACTATGGAGACCTAATTTGCGAGTTTAGAAGAGTTTGTGCTCGCCACAAACTCGCAGCATGGTCGACACGTGGTCCTAGGAGGTCACTGTAACTCTCCTTCATGCTCCAGAGAAGTTCCCGCATACTCGCGGCCTCAGTTTGGTCGAGTGTGCGCGTGCGTGCGTTCGCTCTCTGACGGTCGATCCAGCTCGCGGTTTCATCGCTGACGGTCGATGCAGCTCGCGGTTTTTCAGGCAAGTGCCCTCAAGCTTGAAGATCGAAGACAGTTGCTGAAAAGTCGAGTAAGTGGGACAGGCCCTTAAGACGCATGAACGTAGATAAATTCCCCAAGCCTGATGAGATATATCCAATGACGCTAGAGATAGGCCAGGCTGAGATACATGAATCATTGTTAGACATGGCTGAAGTACTGAAAACTAGAGGGAGGCAAATGTTGTGCCTCCCGTTAAAGATAGCTGCAATGAAAACGAGTGAGCCAAACATCTGCGGTACGAAAAATACTTGAGGGTGTTGACGGATAAGGCGCGCATGCATTTCGATAGACAGGGGCTGATTAGTGATCGTTAGCATGGTTTTGCGCACGAGCGATTGCGCCTCTTGAATTTGATTGAGTTTTGTAAAGTAAACAAGAAGGTAGACAAGGGCAGGGTTATTGACATTTTGGTACTGGCATATTGGTCTTCATCAGTCAAGGAAATTAGAGAATTTGGAATGGAATATTATAGTTGTCCAACACGTTGGTGAGGTTGCACAAAGTATTGTGTTCAGCTTTAGTCACTCTGCTATAGGAAAGATGCCATTAAACTGGAAATAGCATTTATAAGGATGTTGCCAGGACTCAAAGACCTGAGCCATAGGAAGAGGTTGGGCAGGTTAGTACTTTATTCCATGGAGCGCAAGAGGTTGAGGAGTGACCTTATACAGGCGTATGAAATCATGAAGGGGAATGGGTAGGGCGAGTGCACATTTTCCCCAAGGTAGGGGAATTAAAAATTAGAGGGCTCAGGATTAACTTGAGAGGGAAAAGATTTAATTGGAACCCGAGGAACAATTTTGGCTATATGGAATGAACTGCCCGAGGAAGTGGTTGGGGCAGGTACAATAACAGCATTTACAACACATTTAGACACATACATGGATAGGAAAGCTTAGAGGGATATGGGCAAAACATAGGAAAATGGGACAATCTTAGATGGGGCATCCTGGTCAGCACAAAGCGCCTGTTTGAATGATTCTATGACTAACTGCAACAAAGCTTCCTCATTTCTGAACCCCAACGCATTTTTAATAAAATCAAAATGCGATCTATACTTAACTACTTGCTATATAACTTTTTAAGAACAGAGAGATCCAGAAATACTTACTTTTTTTACTAGCTTAACTATGTTTTATGATTAATGCACAATAACACCTAGACTCCTATGTACTTCACCAATTTAATTTCTTTCCATTTAAGTCATATTTTGCCTTTAGATTCCTCCCACTGAAGTGCAGGAGCTCACACGTTCTCACATTAAACTTCACTTCCCAAGTTTTCACACACATTCAATCTATCCAGTCACAATTCGAGAAAAGGAACTGTAGATGATGGAATCTTGAGCAAGACAAACTGAAGGGTCCCAACCCACTTATCCATTCACTCCACAGATGCTGCCTGGCCTGCTGAGTTCCTCCAGCACATTGTATTTTGTTCTAGAATCACTATATCTTTATAGCATGCCTTTCCACTTATTTTCACATCGGCAAATTTAGACTTTATATTCTACCTCCATGTTAATAATCTAAACAGTAAATAAGTGAAGATCAAGAATTAATCCCTTACGTATTCCACATTCTTCTAACCTGTGAAAGACTCATTTATTTCAACTATTTTCTGTGTGATGCCCAATTTTCACTCCACATAACATACTTCCTCCAATTTCATGAGCTCTTACACATAGTTTTTGACAATTTAAGTGCGCTTGGAAGTTCCAATACACACCAACTGGTTCCCCCTCTCTCTCTCTGCCTGCTACATCTTAGATAACTGAAATAAAAACAATTCTACAAATATTCATGCCAGGCATCAATTGCGGGAGTGAAACAGGGTAATATTTCACATTAACGTACAGATCTCACAGCTCCATATTCTGTACTCATAGGAGCTCTCTTCTAAACTGGAGAGCCAAATGGAGATTGGTGAATGCATTAATAAAAATCTCTTTCAAACTGGGAGAGCACTACCAAACGTTTCATTTAGTTTCCATTTTAATTCTCCTTCCCACTGCACTCTGGGCTCGACGTCCATCTCCGTAACCTAATTGCTTTGAAGTGCTGCAAGGCTCAAACAACATCACCTCATCCATCAATAATGCAATACAGAGTTGAACCATTTTAGATAATCACTCCTCCCATTTTTTTCAGATGCTGGTACAATCAAAAACAATTTCACGAAAAGCTCTTGTCAAGGTATTTGAGACCTGAAATATTATGCTCCATTTACTCCACAGATAATTCCCTACCTGCAAATTTCCAACATTTTATTTTCATTTCAGACCAGCTGCCAAAGCAAGAGTTGCTCAGGTTATTAGTCATACAGCACAGAAACGGGCCCTTCAGTCCAACTGTCCTAAGCCAGGCAATCATGATATTTACATTAATTTCCATGCTCTCAGGTTTTATAACGCTCCTTGTAAATTAAATTAAATCTAACTTAAATAGAATTATTCCATAATTAGGGGGTTAAAATTACATAAACTAAAATTGATTAAAACACTGAAAATAAATATGCATGCAAAATTGCATGTATTACTTTTTTTTAAAATGCAGGTTATTTTAATCTCAAACTTTGGAGTTAACCAAGGGAAAACCATTGCATTTCAAAATTAAGGCCAACAGCATTTAGTGATTCTCTTTCTGCCTTGTTAATGTTCATAGCATAACTAATCAAAACAGGGAACTAAAATCTTGAGTTGAAAAGATAGATGAGATCAGATAACTAGTTTAGTTTAGTTTAGAGATACAGCGCAGAAACAGGCCCTCCGGCCCACTGAGTCTGCACTGACCACCAATCCCCACTCATTAACACTAGGGACAATTTTTACAATTTCAACCTATAAACTTGTGCGTCTTTGCAGTGTGGAAGGAAACCAGAGCTCCCAGGGAAAACCTATGCAGGTCACGGGGAGAACGTACAAACAAGCTCCCATAGTCAGGATCGACTCCGGGTCTCTGGCACTGTAAGTCAGCAACTCCACCGCTGCGCCACCATGCCACCCACCCTAACTAGTATCCAAAGTATGAAGATATTCACAACCTGACCTGAAATGATTATACATGGGAGTAATTTTTAAACTGATAATCTTGCACCTTGAAGGTGGTGGATCCAGGTTCCAGACTAGCATGGCTGGTGTTTGTTTTAGTCTAAGATTATGTAATGCTTCACCAGGTCGTGACAAAGTATTTAATACTTCAACAGTAAAATGTACAGCCTTAATGACTGTGACACTGTCAATAGATACAAGTTGTACAGGTTATACAGGTTGTCCAAAAAGGTTTAAAAGGATTTTATTTATGGTCTGCTGTGTTATCTTTTGGTGCCACATACAATGCTTTATCACACACCCAGTGATAATACGTTTGGGGAAAATAGTTTGTATCACATCATAAACTGAGGTAACAATTTGGCCCAAATTTTTCAAAATCATTCCCCCCCCCCAAATCTTCATGTTTAATTTCCCATTTCTTAACTTTAATAAATTGGAAGCAAACCAGCTCGCATTTGGTTTTCAAGTGCAACAGTTTAACTCTTTCCCAGATACATGCTTTAATGCAGACTTTCAATTCATCTGTTTTAGTACCTTGGAGTTAATCGTACTGTCTTTACCAAAAATCTACAGCTGGAATTCAAATAACCCCTCCCCCCATAGCTTGCAACGCTCGATCCAATGCTTCAATGCCTGCTTTGTGAGCCAATGTACATTTCAGACAAGTTTACATTTTTTCCTTTGCAGTTTCCCGAACAATATTAGATGTTAGAGTCTCCATCAAATCCAAAGGTCAAATGTGGATAAGTGCTGAAATAATGCCGGATGACACCACGCCAGTGTTTTGCCTCTGAATTGCAGTCAGAAGTAGATTAAAGGGCCTGTCCCACTTACGCGACCTTTTCGGCGACTGCCGGCACCGAAAATGTTCAACATGTTGAAAATTCAGCGGCGACCAGAAAGACGCTACGACTCATTGGAGACCTCTCATGACCATACAGGCTGTATAGTCGTGAGAGGTCACCCACAACATGTTGCCAGGGGTCGCCTGTATGGTCGTGAGAGGTCTCCTATGGTCATGAGAGGTCACCCGCGACATGTCGCCAGGGGTCACTTGTATTGTCATGAGAGGTCTCCAAAGAGTTGTAGCATCTTTCTGGTCACAGCTGAATTTTCAATATGTTGAAAATTTCCGACGACCTGGCAGTCGTCGAAAAGGTTGCGTAAGTGGGACAGGCCCTTAACAAGGAAGGTTTATTCCATTCCACCAGAAGTATCTAAAAAAATAATTGGTCATTGTAAACAGCCACTTTAATACTGTCTCAGGCAATTCCTTAGTATCTTTTTTTTTCTGTTGGAGAAATGTCTGTTTAAATTACAGTTATAAAATAAAGTGCTGGTCGGTCAGATTCAAAATTCCAGCAACAGCTGCTCCTTGGGTCTCCATTAAATCACAGTTGCTCTCTCACAGAAACTTGGCATGCAAACTTTCAGTTTCTCTATGTGGTTCAAGCAGGCCAAAAGTACTTAGGTTTGTATACTCAAATATTTAGCATCTCAAAATTAGATCTGAAAATACGCATCAAATTTCAATGGGGACAGTATTTTTGTTACTAAGCTATGAGCAGGTCACACAAACATTTCATTTTCTCATATACAATGCCCTCCATAATGTTTGGGACAAAGGCCCATTATTTATTTATATATGTCTGTACTCCACAATTTGAGATTTGTAATAGAAAAAATCACATGTGGTTAAAGTGCGCACTGTCAGATTTTAATAAAGGCCATTTTTATACATTTTGGTTTCACCATGTAGAAATTACAGCTGTGTTTATACATAGTCCCCCCCCATTTCAGGGCACCATAATGTTTGGGACACAGCAATGTCATGGAAATGAAAGTAGTCATGTTGATATTTTGTTGCATATCCTTTGCATGCAATGACTGCTTGAAGTCTGTGATTCATGGACATCACCAGTTGCTGGGTGTCTTCTCTGGTGATGCTCTGCCAGGCCTGTATGGCAGCCATCTTTTGCTTATGCTTGTTTTGGGGGCTAGTCCCCTTCAGTTTTCTCTTCAGCATATAAAAGTCATGCTCAATTGGGTTCAGGTCGACTTGGCCACTCAAGAATTGACCATTTTTTAGCTTTGTAAAACTCCTTTGTTGCTTTAGCAGTATGTTTGGGATCATTGTCTTGCAGTAGAATGAACCGCCGACCAATGAGTTTTGAGGCATTTGTTTGAACTTGAGCAAATAGGATGTGTCTATACACTTCAGAATTAATTATGCTATTACCATCAGCAGTTGTATCATCAATGAAGATAAGTGAGCCAGTACCTTCAGCAGCCATACATGCCCAGGCCATAACACCCCCACCACCGTGTTTCACAGATTAGGTGGTATGCTTTGGATCTTGGGTAGTTTCTGCTCTTCTCCATACTTTGCTCTTGCCATCACTCTGATATAAGTTAATCTTTGTCTCATCTGTCCACAAGACCTTTTTCCAGAACTGTGGTTGCTCTTTTAAGTACTTCTTGGCAAACTGCAACCTGGCCATCCTATTTTTGCGGCTAACCAGTGGCTTGCATCTTGCAATGTAGCCTCTGTATTTCTGTTCATGAAGTCATCGACAAATCCGCACCTGACTCCTGAAGAGTGTTTCTGATCTGTCAGACAGGTATTTGGGGATTTTTCTTTATAATAGAAAGAATTCTTCTGTTATCACCTGTGGAGGTCTTCCTTGGCCTGCCAGTCTCTTTGCGATTACTAAGCTCACCAATGCTCTCTTTCTTCTTAATGATGTTCCAAGCAGTTGATTTTGGTAAGCCTAAGCCTAATGGGGGGGACTATGTATAAACACAGCTGTAATGTCTACATGGTGAAACCAAAATGTATAAAAATGACCTTCCTTAAAATCTGACAATGCGCACTTTAACCACATGTGATTTTTTTTCTATTACAAATCTCAAATTGTGGAGTACAGAGGCAAATAAATAAATGACGGGTCTTTGTCCCAAACATTATGGAGGGCACTGTATCTTTAGATTTTCAGCATCAGCATTTTGCTTGTACATATTTTGCTGTTGCCATTTTCTGCTCCTCCGAATCAATCTTTATATTCTTTACATAGGAATACTACTCTCTATTGCCTTACACCATCATCCGTTGATATCTTCTCTATCCTCCTACCGGTAACTATGCCCCGATTTTCCCCATGGCTATATTAGCTCTTTGCAGATCTCCAAGACTTTGCTTCTTACAGCAAGATCATTTATCTGAAATGCTAACATCTCTACTTCTCTCTCCAGATGCTATTGGACTTGAAGAAAATATACAATACATTCTGTTTTGTGTGTATTTGTTTAGTTAAGATAGCCTTGCTACTTTGAAAGGATTTTAAAACTGATTTTGAGAAACACTAAATTGCAACAGAACACTTATCCAATGCAAGAATTGAAAGCAATCTCCCCAGCTATATCAAAATAGTTTAAAAAGTGTTGAAATTGCAAGAGCTCGAACTTCGTTATTATTGCTCCATAATTTTTAATTGGGTAAAGAATACATATGAAACCAAACCCTGAATAATCACATTTGGTGAACACCTACTCTACACAATTAACTAATTTGATCAGTTATTTGAATGTAAACTTTTCTGTCACAACTGGTTCATTCCCAACTTGGCTCCTGATCATTATGAAGGAATAGCCAATCAAAAAAACTTCCTGCAGTACAAAGATTTTCATTCTACAATAATAAACTTAAATCTGAAATTTACCAGATTTCAAAATAGGGACTAAATTCTCCTAAAAAAAATCCAAAGGCAATAATAGCCCAACACCTATTGGTGCAGTGTTTTAATTATATGAACCTGGATGCAACTAAGTGACTAAGAATGTTCAGCTTTAATTTTCCATTAGCAGCAATTGTTTCACTTGATCTTTGATAAACATTTACACAAGGCAACAATAGGTATAATTTTGGACCAACTTTCTATATCCCAAGGTGAACATGTTAATATGGACAGGAATGGGTTCAGGTCCAGTTCGGATGTCCGGTGCAAAATAGTTTATCTCACATGATGCCCGGCTATTTGAAGAAAATATCCTAATGATGCCAGACTATACAAAGTTATGAAATACATGATTCATCGGTGTCTACAAGAGAAAAAGGAGTTGGAAGAAATTTCATTTGTAATCTTATACATGCATCAATCACTTGGTCTACGTCCTAATCTTTGAATGGAGCACTGATACAAGATGTCATTATGAAATTGGTACATTGGATGTTAGGCCAAGGAAGGGTTAAATGGCAATCAGCTATTCTTCCATGCATTACATTTATAATGCATGCTGTAAAATAAACAAAGCACATAAATAAGTGTAAAAAAAGAGAATCCAGGATTTCACAGCAAGATAAAATCAGAAAAGTACAGCAAAATCAATATTAACAACATATAGACCATGCTAAGAACAAATAAAGTCTGGCACGGGTAGACAGATTGCTATACTTCATAATTTCTTCAGCAAGCAATTGCTTAAAGTAGAGGGTACATTGAAAAAAATAAAATTTGTACCTGGAACTCTAATTTTGACCATATTAAAACAAAGTCATTCATTACATCACTTTCCGTACATTTAATTTCACTAAAGGATACAGGCATATTTCGCTAAAAGAATCTTACATCACTCCTTTTTAATACAGTGAATATGTACACGTGAGCAATGCCGTTGCCAAAATTGAATTAGTTTTCCATTTCAGCTGCCCAGTGAGAGAACAAACATTCTCAAATTTCAATCGAAATCTTGGAAAAGAACCCCCCCGAAACCCCCCTGCACATTTCCACTTCACCAATATATTGCCAATTCCTGACAAGTTGTGTTATGGGACTGCTCCCACAAGAGAAACTAATGTGTGTGTGCAAATATTTCAAAACATTCTCAAAACAAGCAGGGAATAGAAATGTTTGCCGCTGCCATGTAATCTGATCTCAAACTCTGCTCCTAAAGTTACAAGTTTTAATTGTACCTTCCAGACACATTAAATTTTTCTTTCAACAATACACCATGACAAAACTGCTTGCAAAATTTATTCCCCAGGCTATTTGGGTCAATTGTCCCATCTATTTGAAGTTAACAAAATGGAACAAAATAAAGAATAAAGAAAAATCATTAAGTGCAATCACAAGATCCTAGTAATATGTCACCAATAGAAAATCTCTTATGGAAGTTCCAACTTTATTGACAGTTGTTTTGACAGATTGCTGTATGGGAAGAAATTATTTTAAGAAATAATGTGCAACTATAACTGTCCTCATGTTGAAATTAGAAAGCATTCTGGTACCCAAGGAAAGCAGGGAATTTCTCCAATAGAGTGATTTCCACGAATACCATCTAGTCATTTGTCACATGTCATTATGTGGAGCTGGGATGTGCATAAACTAGCTGTCACATGTAATACAAAGAATTAAACTTCAACAGTATGCACTAGTAACCAAGCTTTTTGGAAGTCTGCAAGACAAACTAGTCTATTATAAATGGGGGGGTTTTGCCCTAAAATCTGAAAAATTTGGAAGCAGGATGGATCAATGCTTTTGGTGCTCTTAATTTATCCGACACCCAAACATTATTATTCACTTCAATCAGGGTACAAAGTTATTTCAAAACATGCTAGCATGGACCATTCCAAGTCTACTCTGAACAAACTCACGTCCACACCAAAATACAAACCGCCTCTTAATTCTGGATCTCAAAGGGACTTTCAAGGACCAGTATGATTTATAATGCTTATTAGATTAAAACAGTACAGTTACCTGCAATTATGTTTGTACCTGACATGGCACTGCTTGAGCAGGGAGAGTATAGAAACCAGCAGCTTCAGTATCGTGGGTAGAGAACACAGTGGTCAAAGCAAAACCAAACACCAGCTAGTTTCAATGTTAGGACAACATACAGTTCCCTCCATAATGTTAGGGACAAAGACCCATCATTTATTAATTTGCCTCTGTGCTCCACAATTTGAGATTTGTAATAGAAAAAAATCACATATGGTTAAAGTGCACATTGTCAGATTTTAATAAAAGCCATTTTTATACATTTTGGTTTCACCATGTAGAAATTACAGCTGTGTTTATACATAGTCGCCCCATTTCAGGGCAGCATAATGTTTGGGACACAGCAATGTCATGTAAATGAAAGTAGTCATGTTTAGTATTTTGTTGCATATCTTTTGCATGCAATGACTGCTTGAAGTCTGTGATTCATGGACATCAGCATTTGCTGGGTGTCTTCTCTGGTGATGCTCTGCCAGGCCTGTATTGCAGCCATCTTTAGCTTATGCTTGTTTTGGGGGCTAGTCCCCTTCAGTTTTCTCTTCAGCATATAAAAGGCATGCTCAATTGGGTTCAGATCAGGTGATTGACTTGGCCACTCAAGAATTGACCATTTTTTAACTTTGAAAAACTCCTTTGTTGCTTTAGCAGTATGTTTGGGATCATTGTCTTGCTGTAGAATGAACTGCCAGCCAATGAGTTTTTAGACATTTGTTTGAACTTGAGCAGATAGGATGTGTCTATACACTTCACAATTCATTATGCTACTACCATCAACAGTTGTATCATCAATGAAGATAAGTGAGCCAGTTCCTTCAGTAGCCATACATGCCCAGGCCATAACACCCCCACCACCGTGTTTCACAGATGCGGTGGTATGCTTTGGATCTTGGGAAGTTCCTTCTCCCCTCCATACTTTGCTCTTGCCATCACTCTGATATAAGTTAATCTTTGTCTCATCTGTCCACAAGACCTTTCTCCAGAACTGTGGTTGCTCTTTTAAGCACTTCTTGGCAAACTGTAACCTGGCCATCCTATTTTTGTGGCTAACCAGTGGCTTGCATCTTGCAGTGTAGCCTCTGTATTTCTGTTCATGAAATCATTGACAAATCCACACCTGACTCCTGAAGAGTATTTCTGATCTGTCAGACAGGTGTTTGGGGATTTTTCTTTAATATAGAGATAATTCTGTCATCAGCTGTGGAGGTCTTCCTTGGCCTGCCAGTCCCTTTGCGATTAGTAAGCTCACCGGTGCTCTATTTCTTCTTAATGATGTTTCAAACAGTTGGTTTTGGTAGGCCTAAGGTTATCTGATGTCTCTAACAGTTTTATTCTTGTTTCTTAGTCTCATAATGGCTTCTTTCATTGGCACAACTTTGGTCCTCGTGTTGATAAACAGCAATGAAAGTTTCGAAAGGTGATGGAAAGACTGGAGGAAAGACTAGGTGCTGAGAGCTCTCTTATACCTGCATTAAGGAGGCAATTAAACACACCTGAGCAATTACAAACACCTGTGAAGTCATGTGTCCCAAACATTATGGTACCCTGAAATGGGTGGACTATGTATAAACACAGCTGTAATTTCTACAAGGTGAAACCAAAATGTATAAAAATGGCCTTTATTAAAATCTGACAATGTGCACTTTAACCACATGTGATATTTTCTATAACAAATCTCAAATTGTGTTCAGAGGCAAATAAATAAATGATGGGTCTTTGTCCCAAACATTATGGAGGGCACTGTAGTTGGAGAAGCATAAACAAACTGGAGGATCCCATTAAAACCAACGTGCTTCATTTCTAGTCCATTCTTTCACTTGATCCATTCTCCTATCACAGCTTTGGCTCGATAAGTATTGAGTTCTCAGAAAATTGTAAATGTTAAGAAATAACCATTTATAAGATTCAGGCTTGTGGGCTAAATGCCAAGATCTTTAAACAAAAGGGAATTGTATAAATGTCCAAAGGACTTAATAAAATTGTGCAGAAAATCTGGGAGTTTCTCTAAGAAACAGATTTTTTCTTATTAATGACCAAAACAAATCAAACCAAATGGGAAAGAACTTCCAGCCACGGCATATCAAATATTATGCAATCTATACACCCAAAGATCAAGATGATCAAGATCAGTATCAGTCTACAATGTATACAACTAGTTTGTGGAAGTTGGGGTGGTGATGGGAAAAGGGGGAAGTCAAGAGACAGCAGCCAAAAACGTTAAATCTTCCCCTGAGGGAAATGCCAATTCAAAACACAATAAACAATAAAACTTTATTTTTAAATGTGTCATGGTTGTAATTATTTAAAGTAAACATTTGCTGGGGTCTCTCCTTTAATTGAAATTTTAGAGCCAAATTAATTCCACCACTATCCAGAGAATAGGCAAAGAGGGAAAAAATAGAAATACAAGAAGAATGAGTTAAAATTAAAAGTATGTTTCTACCTTCAGGCAATAAATATTCACATTTTCTATCGTAAATTTTAAAGGAAAACCAATTAGAAAAAGCACACACTTTTTAAAATATACTTTGACACATTCGCAAAAATATTTCATCACTTTAAAGATATTTGGTGTTGACATTTCTGAACTTACCCTGAAGAGATTTTCCCAATCCTTGCCCAAGCTTCCACCCATGTTTCTGAAGCAAACGATGTCCAATGTTGTCCTGATGGACAGAACAGAGAATAGACCAAAAATACTCCAATAATATAAACTCTCTTTCAGTCAACATTTTATATTTTGTGTTCGATGGATACACATGCAAGAAGTTGCTAATGGGAATGGGGTAGATAGAAACCCTAAGGAACACAATATCATAAACTGCTCACACAATTTGGAATTACTTTGATGGTGTGCATCGTCAGTGTAAAATAATTAAATAATGGGGGGGAGGGGGGGAAGCAGGGTAAAAGAAATGTAAATCAAAGAACTGAAAACAGAAAAACTGACAAAACAATGCTCTCTTTAAATATCCGTCATCTTAACAGCACCAATTTGCAACAGACAACTGAACTTTTTTCTTTTAATTTGGTTATGTTGCGTGCCAGACTTCATGTCTGCAAATTACTGGAAGTGCAAAATCTGCCCCACCACTAGAAACCAAACACGATCATAGCAAAATCCAGCCTAGACTTGATTGGGTTTATAACCAGCATGCAGCCATTATTAACGTAAAATGAAACAGTGAAGTTAGTAATTTACAAAATGAGCACAAGCACAGATTGTGATGCACTTCATATTTAGGGTAACAAAATATGCTGAAAATTAGAATGGAACAGGCCTCGCAACAGGTTTAATAGCAAGAACCATTAGTGCATGTAGAGGGGTGGGGGAAGCAGCAGCGTAATGTCTCATCTTCCTAACCACTGATTGCTTAACTAGCTACAACTTAAACAGTGCGGACTTTGAACATCTCATTCCAATGTTACAAGCAATTATAGTGGTTGAAACAAACCTTACAACATTTGGCAATCAAAAGGACATTTTATTGTTAGAAGTGCAATCTGTTGTTTTGCCAATTCAAATAATCTTCCTGGAGTCAACATTTCTGTGTGTTGCATGCCAACACACATTCTCAACATTAACCTTGGCCAAAAATATAAAAAAGGTATTACTGAAGTCTCTTCCAAAACATTTTTTAGTGACAGCCTAAAAATAAGCAGCTTGCAAAGTTATTAGAAAAAGCCAAATTTACTAAAGGTTTGTCCCATTGTTAATTAATGTGTTACACATACTGTTTTAGCAACTTGAAAAAGTTTCCATATAGTAATGCAAAAAAACATGAGCTATTCCAAACAAGTTGCTTTAATGCAGTCAAACTGACCTTTGGAGACACTTTGGGAGCTAGATTAATGATAGTGTGTGCAGGGTATATATGACCACTGTAAATGAAGGCAAAAGTGCCCATACTGTGCAGTACCAAGGTGGCCAGATTGCCTGGTTTTTTACCAAGCGAAGGCTGTAATACAAGCAAAAGATTGTTTAACTGCTCCCTAGCGAAGGCTTTATTTCAAAACTGCTGGTCCCAGACCCAGCCATTAATCTGCCCATTCCTATTGAAAAAAATGAGGGTATAGGGTAAAGGCAGGTTCAAGCTTTTTAAAAGCGGATAAAAGCAACAATTAAAATGTTTTAAAGTCAGCTGTTTCATGTAACAAAAAGCTAATGGACCAAGTAAAATGGAAAACAAAATGTAACGTTTAAATTAAAAATGACAAATGTGGAGGAAGGTGTGGAGAATAAAACAATGGGTTGAGCTGTATTTAAAGGTTCTTATTAAAACTGACTTGGCAACTTATATTTAACATTTCTAATATTTCCTGTTAATATTATGCAAGTCCATCATTGTGGAATGTGTGTTATTGGCCGTATGTGAATTAGAAGATAAATGCCTGCCAAGTAAACTTCACACATCGGACGGCAGTGATCTTATTCTAAACAAAACACTTTGTTTTGGCATTTGCATTGCAACATTTCCATCCTTGTCAGGGCTTGAGGGCCAAACACGCAAGCTATACATACATGGCAGCTGAACAGATATGGCTAAAAGTAAGTAAAACAACCTACAAAAATCCCAAACTATCACAACTCCCCATTTAATTTGCTTATTTGGACTGCTAGTAAAGTACTTGCAAACAAATTTACCAAAGGAAAAAAAAACATGGCTCAATATGCTTTATTGCAGTGTCAGGTCAGACTTAAATGATATCTTCAATCTGTGTTACCACAACGGTTTGGAACACATGGCCGTAGCTAATTTCAAAAGCTGCTTAAATCATGTTACTTGGGTTTGAGCTTCCAGTAGATTAAATGCTTAACTCTGATTTGTGACCTATGACAAGATTAATTATGGAGATCCAAAAAGCTTCCAGTTATGTAGTCCCAAAGAGCTGGGTATAACTCAGTCACATAAATTGCACAGCATTAAACTTAATGTTCATCTTTAAGCTTTTAAAATAAGGAATCACCTTTTACTCGGAAATATATTTAAACATGAGAAAAGCTGTGTCCGGTGCTTCAAAAAATATTATAATAGCCACAGCCATTACTGTTATTGAAACACTAATGTCAACCATGGGTTGGGATGGTGACAAAGATATTTAGTTTACTGAATCTATCCAATCAAGCTCCTGAATTTTTTTAATCTATAATCTTAAATACCATTAGACATAAAACAAGGTTTACCCCTTTCATTCTCATCCTTTGGTGGATAATTTATTTTCTTTCTACATATAACAATAAAAGTCTGATTTGAAACGTTGAATTAAATATTAATGCTATTTTGGATTTTCAACAAAGGAAGTGAGACATTACCCTGACTGCAATATTAATTAATGCATTAAAAAAAATAAACAGACAGATGAAGCAAGAGGCTAGTTCAAAGCAGTGCAAGTGGAGTGAAAGCATTTCCATACGAACCTGACTTTAAAAACTGGGCTGTCAAAAGAACAGTTAAATGTAACACAAAGTAAGAAACTGTCCAAACAACTAATGGTCTGCTTCTGTTCAATTCACTGCTTGCATGTAATGTTTACATTAGGTAATAGTGAAGCACAATGTAAATCCACGATTCAAGACCAGCTAGCCGTAAGTCAGTGCAGTGTGCCATGACGACACAATGGAGGAAAAACAAAATATATTTCTATGTATATAAAATATATTACGTGTGAGGCGATAGATATATATAAAATCAGGAAAGCGTGACAGAAAGGTGGGCACTACTTTACCGTTACATGCAAGAACACTAGAACGATTCCCAAAACAAACATTATGTTTAACTATAGATGACACATGATGATGGATAGGACAGCCAAATGGTAATGCTACACCATACAGCTACAAGATATGAAATATTTATAGTACAGGGAACATGCGGCTACTGTTAAATGTCAAATCAGCAGCCATATTAACATAACATTTGTCTGCTTAAGAGTCCACAGATCTTTTGCATGTGAAAAATGACAAAACAATTTGATTGCTGTAGATATGCTGTATCAAATAAAGCTAGTAAATAGAATGGAAATTTGTCAAGCCAATTAAACAGCCCTTGAAACGCACCATTTAGTCTAATACTGGATAATTTACATTTACAGATTAGCAGTGAAACCAGAACAATATTATTATTAGTTTCGAAAATCCAAAGGTTTACACATTCGGTATGTCTAGAATTGACCAAAATTCTAAAAGACATTTTGAATTAAGGTGAACATCTTAATGCTAGTTGTTTGGAAAGTGGAGAGCCAATTATTTTCTATTTAACAAATTTAGTGCAATCCAGATGCATTTATTTTTGCAATTAAAATGGAGAGTTGAAGAATGTAAAATCTTCAAATTTTGAAGTTAGATTTTCTAAATTATATGTATAATCAATCCTAATAGCACTACCAAAAAAAGTGTGACATGCAAAATGAAATGCCCATTTGGAATAAGAATATAATATTTAGACTTGCGTAAATCCAAAATAAGACTTTTATAAACTGGACATTAACTTTTAAATAAAATTAAAACACTGTATGCTGGTAATTTGAAATATGAAAAGAAAATAATTAAAGTCAGTTCTAATGAAATTCACTGTTCAAAAATTCTTAACTTTCTCGCTTCACAGTTGCTTCCTGATCTGCTGAGTATTTCAGGCATTTTCTGGTTTTCAGTTTAATTGCTTCTCTTCATCAAATTGTATTGAGGTTAACAAGAAAGTCGGTATCTAGGAAGACTAGATTGTGCAAATTTAGTGGGTACTATTATTGGGAAAGGTTCACTCATTAAACTTCCACATTGATTATTCCCTCACTTTATATCCCTAAATGTTTCAGAAGAAAAAAATTAACTTGAAAACCACTCAGAGAACTGCTGCACTAATCTCATTGTGCACGAGTTATCCTTGATGTGCCCCAGCTGTTGGGTAATATCATGCAAAATAATTTACTGCAATGTGAATCATCTCAAAACCGGTGGACTCTACAATATAGCCAAGCTTGCTGTTTGTACTAACTGAACACTGTAGCATAGCATTTAGCACATCAAGACAATGCTGCAGGACATTGTTGATTTAGAATTTATAGAAATCATTTGCTCACTGTTAAAAATAACTGCTTCTTTGCATTGAATGTTTCGATGGAAAGACATCTCAACCTTTATATGATTACCATTTTGTTCTTCACCGCAGAATTTAAACTGTACACTGCTTCCACAAATGTTGGTTCTCAATTCATAGGAATATTATAAACAGAGCAGTTACCTGTTTGCTAAAATAATGGACCAGAACATGTTGGAAAATGCAAGTAGTCTATGCCAAACTGCTGGCATTTACCCCTCATAAGCATCAAGAGATTCAGTATTCACGAATCAAAATAAGTCTTGAGTTTGCTGTCCAAATTCTACTGGTCACTTCCCAGTTCCCCTCCAACACTGAATTCAATAGCAACAGTGGATTGCAAACTTGAAGATTTTCTTATTAACCTGAACCAGCAGCATTTAAATCAAGAAGCTTTTCAGTTTGAATGCAGAATAACACTGAGGTACAATGGTGAGCATTCATGACATTATTTACTTTTTTAGTTAACAAAATTAGCTTTAAAGTTCATCATGTAATTATTTCAGTAATTTATTTATTTGTTAAAATATGTGTTTAATTGGTTTTTAATATTTTTACAACTATCTTAATGTCAGGGAGATTCAAGATCCTTTGGAACTTTAACATAAAGAAAGTTTGGAGCCTTGGATTGAGCACGAGTTAGTTTATTTGTGAGTGGAGATCTTTGAGTTTTGAGACTTGTTCTGCACACTAGACTGCCATCTCCTTCATCCGGGACACAACAGTGCATTCTACAGTGCAGAACTGCTCTCTCCAGCATCAAAGATGTTACAGGCAATAGTCAACATTGATAGTGTTAGAAAGGGACTAGTGTGTATGCTAGTCATGAGCAACACCTCTGGTTCAAAAGCTAATTTGAGACTAATGGGTCTGTCCCACTTACGCGACTTTTTCGGCGACTGCCGGCACCTGTCATAGGTCGTTGCAGGTCGCCGAAAATGTTCAACATGTTGAAAATCCAGCGGCGACCAGAACAAGGTACGACTCTTTGGGCGACTACTCACAATCATACAGGCTTCATCCCGCGACATGTCGCCAGGGTGTTGCCTTTATGGTCGTGAGTAGTCTCCCCAGTCGCCCAAAGAGTCGTAGCGTCTTTCTGGTCGCCACTGGATTTTCAAAATTTAGAAAATTTTCGGTGACCTGCAACGACCTATGACAGGTGCCAGCAGTCGCCGAAAAAGTCGCGTAAGTGGGACAGGCCCATAAGAAAAACTGCAGCACAGCAGAATATTGCTGTACTACTTTAACAGAACCAGGTGTTTGGAACAATAGTGAGTTTACCTCTACAACTCCAATAAGGAGTCCGTTTCCACAGAAGATAAAATGAGCTACTATGGGTTGCTTTCAAGATGACACCTTGAACATTTTATTTCTATTCAGAAGGGCAATGGAAGAGAAGAGCAAGGGAAGAGCTAAAATAGGGTAAAAAAAACAACTACCAAGAAGGTTATGCATTATGATTAACATTTTAAGATAAATACTGATGTTTGAATGAAGATAAATTTGGTAGAATTTGTATTATAGTTAACCAGTATATTAATTCAAATGAATGCTACCTACCCTTGTGTTTCTTATGTTCAACTTCCACACCATAAAAAATGGATACATTAACATTTGTTACAACTGCCAATTTTTTTAAAATAACAAAATATTTACTTAGAGTAGCTGAAAAAATGTATATCGGAAAAAATGTTGAAAAAAATAAATGCATGTAACTTTGTTCACATTTTATGAATTCCTAATAATTTTGTGCAGTTTAGATATTGAAATGCCAACTCGTATTGAACTGTAAATTTTGTGAAGAAAGATTAATTTGCTTTGGTGTATTGTTTAATTTCAAAGACATTTTGGCCTGCAATTGCTCTGGTCAATAAAAAAGTGACTCAAATTTACACAAACAAAAATCACATGCAAAATTGAAAATAAAGTAAATTAAGTTTGCGGGTGACAAAATGTTCAGATATTTCATTGTTTAAGAGAAAAAAAGAATCAAATACAAAGTTAGGTATGATGGGATTAATGTTATTAGCTCACTAATTGAAAACATATCCTGCAGTATTATCAACATGCATCATCAGCTATTGCCATTCCATAAACAAACATCATGCCAGAAAAGTCTCACGGTAGCTATTTGCTGTATTGGAAGGACAGGAAAAGGAACCAAGAAACCCCTAAAAAAAAAATAGCAGAGCGTGCAATACAAACCAGTTCATGGCTGCTTAGCAATTATGGCCCAACTGCTGCAGAAGAGAAATGGTTGACACCCGAAGTTGTGTGCAAAATTTGTTACATGGAAACCTGGGTACATCTTGAATGAGAACAGAAATACATAATGATCTCCTAAATTTCTTACACTTTAATAATGGATGGCGATTTGCACACATTTTAAACACAGAAAATTGGCTCAAACTTTATGCACCTCCCATACTTTGTCCTATTATGGAAACAAGTTAACTTGATAATTGTTAACTGTAACTTTATTGGAAATGGAACGCATGACCTTCAACTATCTAATCGTTGGTCACATGATTAATGACAGGCATAGTGACAAAACCGGGGCAAATTTCTACTGTGCATCTTGTGGAGGGCAGATATTACAGCTACACTGCGGGTGGTGCATCAGTGCCAATCAAGTTGGCTGCTCTGGCCTACACAGCAGTTTCTCAAGTGTTGCTGGAACTGAACTCATCCAAGTGTGGTCAGAGTCATACAGCGTGGAAACAGGCCCTTCAGCCCAACTTGCCCCATCTACACTAGTCCCACCTGCCTGCGCTTGACCCATAACCCTCTAAACCTATCCTATCCATGTACCTGTATAAATGTCTCTTAAACATAAAATGACAGTACCTGCTTCAACTACCTCTTCTGGCAGCTCATTCCATATACCCTTTGTGTAAAATGGTTACCCCCTCAGGTTCCTTTCTTTCCCACCTCGCCTTTGTTTTGGCTTACCCCTCCAAGATGGCGGATGTGCAGGAGTGGGCGCCGTTTGTATGGCAGCCTGCCTGCAGTCCGTCGTCTAACTTTTTTACTGTCTGAAACATTTTTTTTATTGGAGTCTATTCTTTCTATGTGGGGGGGAACTGTTTTACCCCCAGTCCTACCTGGTCGGAGATGCGGTTTTCCTCCTAATCGCGTCTCCGATCTCCCCATGCGGCCTTCCATCGGGCTGGAGCGGCGTTCCTGCCGGGGACCACAGCTTCGGCGGCACAGTGCTGGGACACCAACGGGGAGCGGGCGATGCCTTGCCGGGTCGCCGCTCCGGAGTGCTGTGGCCGCCGACCACCAACATCGGGCAGCCGCGGTCTGTGGTTTGAGGGCATCCCGCCGCGGGCGGGCGACGCTGGATCAGGAACACCGCGGAGTCGAAGCTCCAACCGGCGCGGCCTGAAGTCCGCGGGCGTCGCAGTCTCCGGGGAAGGAGCGGCCGCTTCAGACATTTTCAAGCTGCTGAGGACTTTTCCACCCGATGCGGGTGGGCAGACAACATCGGGCTGCCGTTGCGGCGGCTGGCTGCAGTGGCCTCAGACTGGCCCCGACCTCGGGTGGACTAGGAGGAGGAGGAGGACTGGACATTTTAGTGCCTTCCCTCACAGTGGAGAGTGGAGATTCTACTGTGGGGGGATGTTCGTGTTTGTGTAAAATCTCTTATAGTGTGTTGTCATTTTTTCTATCTCTTTTTATTATTTGTATGGTTAGTTAACTGTAAAGCACTTTGGCTTTTGATTTAATTCAATTGGAAAATGTGCTATATAAATAAACTTATTATTATTATTATTATTATTATTAAACGAATGTCCTCTTGTTCTCAATTCCCCAACTCTGGGCAATTACCCAATCTATTCCTTTCATGATTTTGCACACTTCTATAAGATCAACCCACATCCTCCTGCACTCCAAGGAATAAAGTCCTGGCCTGCTTAACCTCTCCCTATAGTTCAGGTCCTCGAGTCCTGGCAACATCCTCTTAAATCTTCTCTGCACCCTTTCCAGTTTGACAACATCTTTCCTATAATATGGTAACCAAAATTGAACACAATAATCTAAAAGTGGCCTTACCAATGTCTTATACAACCTCCCGACCTCTCTACTCAATATTTCGACTGATGGCCAATGTGCAGAAAGCCTTCTTAACCACCCTTTCTACCATTCCTTGATGCCACTTATAAAAAAATTATGTGCCTGCACTCCTAGATTCCTTGCTCTACAACGTTCCTCAAGCCCTTTCAGTCACTGTGTAAGTCATGCCGTTGTTAGACTGCCCCAAAATGCAACACATCTCGCTTCTCTGTGTTAAATTTCATCAACCATTCCTCACCCCACCTGCCCAACCGATCTAGGTCCTGCTGTAATCTTTGACAACTATCTTCACTATCTACACCATCCACTTTAGTATCATCTGCAAACTTGCTAATCATGCCTTGTATGCTCTCATCCAAATCATTGATTTAGATGACATACAGCAATGGGCCCAACACCGAACCCTGAGCACACCACTAGTCACAGGCCTCAGTCCGAAAAGCAACCTCCCATCACCAACACACTCCTGACTGGTAATGGCATGAAATTAAATGAATCACTCATCGCAGAACACCTTAGCCTCTGCCTTGGTCTTATAGCCTTACTGCGTTTCTGGCTGATTCTGTTTAGATAAAGATTTCCATTGATTTCAATTTTAACAGCTCCTTGATTTTACATGATTAAATGCTGTCATCAAGGGTATGGGTTCTTGCCCATATCATATCGCAACTGGTCCACGTGTGGTTAAAAAATGTCTGAAGCTAGGTGGTCCTACTAAACAATGAACTGATCATGGCTAACCGGGATATTTATCAGCAGGTGCCACTGTCATTGCCATATTAATAAATCAGCAGTGCACTGATGGGGGACATTTTAATTAACAACTTTAGATGTGCTCAATTTCGCAGACACAGCATCCATGGGAAATGTTAACAATCATAGGAGGACCAACACTGTCACCATACAGGAGCAGTTTGTCTAAAAATGCAGCTAGAGCTAAAACACAAGTCTGCCAGATCTATTCTGCTCTGCCCATTCTTGTCGATAATTCTATTTATTGAAATTAACTTCTGCAATAGTAGAAATCTCAAGAGGAGGCCTAGATCAACAACTTAGCACAAAAGTTATGCATTTCAGCATCAACTCTGGCGCCCATGTATCGAGCTCTACATGATGGGAACAAGGAGATTTATGGAACTACCAATTTCATTTGTTGTGTCACAATCCATAGATACTCGTGGATGGATATGACCCAAGATTGCAAACTTGTGATTTGATCTGTTAAATGCGCGATTGTTTAACTTCCACATCAGTGGTTTATTTTCATTTAATGTTAAAGCAGCAGCATTAAATTACTAACTTTAATAGAAATCAATGCTGTGACTAGGTTTTAAAAAAAACATGTGTCATTACTGCCTTAAATATTTGTACCTTTGTACAAAAAATTGTTGATAAAATGAAAATAAAGATGGCAGGGCATAATCTAGTTGGCTTCATGGTTCCTTAGTTCACATAATTTGGTCCACTAGAAAAGGAATAGTATTTCCAGTTGTCAGCTTGCCTTCACCCCTTAATGGTGGGTCAAGGTCAAAGAGTGCTAACATCAGGGGAAAAAAATGTTTGTTCAACAGGTGTACATAGACATCTCGGGTACGAACTGTAAAATGTGTACAAAATAACCAGCAGGTAAAGGAGATCATCATATATTTCCAGTCCTTTTATAAATTGAATCAAGCCATTCATCTTACATTGCACGTGAAGTTCCAACCTTTACCATGTGAGTGCAATGACAATTACTACACACAAAAGCAAAATGCTGAAAAACCAAAGCACTGGATTAACTCATGTAATGTAAAACTGAATTAGAACTACTTAATTTAACAATTATAAAGAAGACTTCTATATGGTGGGATTATTCACTAAGCATTTTATTTAAAGTAGCAATGAAGCATGTGTACTATTTATCCATGAAGTACAAACAAAATGTTGATTTACCTTAAGATGCATTTTTCATGTCCTGTATATAGTAGCAGCAGAGCATTAATAAATGTTATATTACAAAATCCTGAAAAACTTAAAATTAAAATAAAGGAGTATACTAAACACTACATAGTCGTTGGACCAAATATGCATTTTCACTGCAATACACTGTATGGACTACATATTCAAAACTGCTACATCCACACCTTCTTTGGGGCACCTAATTATTATTTCATTTTGTAGAAATTAAGCCAAATCATTTTGACAAATTGATTCTCAAATCAAAATTAATATCCTTACCGATTCTATGGGCTTGTCCAAGGATGCCTGTTCAATCTCCAGATGTCCTTCTTCATATTGATCAAAGTGATTCCCCTAAAAAAATCAATGGATAAAGACACTGTGAGAAACACCATTTCACCTCACAATGCAAGATACCTTTGAAGCGATTCAGGCAGACAAATGCAATCAATAAATACCAAAAATAAATCAATAATCAGGGGTACATTGTGCCTTATTTTAATTAATTTTAATTGTACAGTTGACACTACACTGAACAGTACTGAAATTAGATGGTTCACCTATGAATAGGTCAAAGCAAAGATTTAAGTTCTCAACATTACGGTGTCATTTAAAATCTAATTTGACCAATGAATATTCTCAGAACTAGGTATACAAGGACAAATTTTGCACCACTACCCTTCCAAGTGCTTACTTAGCTCTGGCACAACCATTGCATTTCTTATTTTATTCAATTCACATTTTACCATTCAGTTTAGTTTCACCCATGTCATAGATTTGCCTACCTTTGATTATTTTTTTGCAAATTTGATGTTACTTCTATATTTTCTACCACACAGATAATGGAGGGCGGAGGCAAGTGTGATTCATTAGCATTGGCAGGTCAGTTGGATGGCATCATTACATTCATAATGCTTACAAAACTTCATTAAAAAATCTTAGTAAATCCACTTAGACTTAGGTTTAGGTTTATTATTGTCACGAGTACCAAGGTACAGTGAAAAGCTTTGCTTCCAATCCTATACAAACAATCAAGTCAAACTCAAGTATAAAAGATAGAGCAAAGTGCAAGATACACGGTACAGAATATAGTTCTCAGCATTGTTGTGCATCAGTTCCATGACTGAGCATTAATCCACGATTAGACAAAGTCTAATGTCTGCAACAGGGTAGAGCTGTATTGGACAGTATCCTAGCAGTATCCTAGCATATGGAAGGACCATTCAGAAGCCTGCCAGAGGGGATGTAGTTGTTCTTAAGTCTGATGGAGCACAATTTCAAGCTTCTATACCTTCTGCCAGATGGAGCAGGGAGAATGAATGAATACTTTTATTGGCCAAGTATATACACATACAAGGAATTTGCTTTGGTGCTCCGCTCACAAGTAACAACATGACATACAGTGACAATTAAGAACAATTCAATTCAAATTAAAATTTTACATAGATTATATTACTCAAAAACAAGATTAAATAAGTTTTACCCAAATATATCCCCCACTTGCGATAAATGTTTAACCCAAGATGCAACTATAATACACTCTTTTGTTTCCTGTATAAAACGTTATAGATTTGAGTGATATTTTCGAAATATTCACAAAATTATTTAAGATAAAAATGGAACCTAATAATGAATTGATTATATTTGGGGTAATGGAAGATGGGAATAAATTGAATCCATCTCAAAAATTATTTTTTAATTATGGTTTAATAATAGCAAAAAAATTAATATTGAAATTTTGGAAAAATACCAATACCAACGCTCAAAATGTGGATTGCAAGTATGTTGGACACCGCACATCTTGAGGAAATGCGATTCCTCCTAATAGATAAATTTGACCAATTCACAACGAGTTGGTCTCCATTTGTCGTCTTTTTGGAATCATATGGTGCAACACAATTGTAAAAGCTAACTCGTGACTGGGCGAGGGATGGTCAAGATTATAAATAAGATCTCCTTACTTCTTTTTTATTTTTCTTCCCTTTTCTTCTTTTATTCTCTTTTTCCTATTTTCTATTCTTTAACTTTCTTCTTTCACTCTCTATTTTTCTTTTCCACACACCATATATCTCACATTTTTCTATATTTCATTATCTAACTTCTTTTTCTTTTTCTTCTTTATTATAAAAATTAAAAAAATAAGAAGCTGTACATAAAATGTATTATGAAAATATGATTGTATACAATTGTACTTACTTCTAATAAAAAAAAAATAAAAAAAAATAAAAAAAATAAAAAAACAACACATAAACATAATACATTAATAATAAAACATTATCGTTTAAACATGTGAATGAAATACAATATCAGAGCAAAAGGAGGCTACAGATTTTTGGTTATTGAGTAGAGCTACTACTTGTGGAAAAAAGCTGCTTTTATGTCCAGCTGTGGCAGCTTTGACAGTCCGGAGTCGCCTGGCAGAGGGAAGTGATTCAAAGAGTTTGTGGCCAGCGTGAAGGAACTAGTTATGTCCTTGGGAGATAATGACTGGGGTGAGGCAAGTCTTTGATTATGTTTGCTCTTTTCCAAGACAATGTGAAGTGCAGATGGAGTCAATGGCAAGAAATCTGTCCTGCGTGATGGACAGGGCTACATATACAACTCTGCAATTTCATGCCGTCTTGGACAGAGTTTATTCCCAAACTAAGCTGTGATGCAACCCAACAGTATGCTTGGTATGGTGCATCTGTAGAAGTTCGTAAGTCATTAAAGACATGCCACTTTCTTCAATTTCCTAAGGAAGTGGAGGTGCTGGTGCGCCTTCTTGGCAGTCACATCAATGTGGTTGGTCCATGGCAGATTGTTGATAATATTAATGTTAAGGAACTTAAAGTTCTCAACCATTTTTACTTCAACACCATTGGTGCAGATTGGGACAAGTACTCCACCATGCTTCCTGAAGTCGATAACTAGCTCCTTCGTCTTGCTGACACTGAATAGGTTATTGTACTGACACCATGTTACCAAGTTCTCTATCTCCTTCCTGTAATCCGAATAATCATTGTTTGTAATCCGGCCCGCCATAGTGGTATCATCTGCAAACTTGTAGATGGAGTTAGAGCCCAACTTGGCCAGCAGTCGTGAATGTACAGGGGGTATAGCAGGATCTGAAAATGCATTCTTGTGGGACATCAGTGTTGAGTTATTGTGTAGGTGGTGTTGTCACCCATCCTCACTGATTGAGGTTTGTGGGTCAGAAAGTCAATGATCCAGTGGCAGAGGTGGTGCCAATTCCCAAGTCCAGGAGTTTGAGATGAGTTTGGATGGGATTTCGGTGTTGTGGGCAGAGCTATAGTCGATAAATAGGAGCATCTACTGTGAACCTGTTGTGATGGTAAACAAACTACAGTAGATCAAGGCTGGCTGGGAGGCTGGAGTTAATGTGCTTCATCACCATTCTCAAAGCCATGATGATGGACGTCAGAGCCACTGGATGGTAGTCATTATGGCATGCTACCTTACTTTTCATAACCAGAGCTGAGTAAATGCAAATTTATGAAAAATAACAACGTTACATTTGTTGCAAAATCAAGATTTGGTTAGCCATAAATGATTTACAAAGGGACTACAACAAAAGTTGTGAATATTCACAAAATATTTTTGAAATATTTTCATAACTATTGACTGCCAGCCACTTCAATAGACAGACCATTTCCATAATCCTAAATTACATTGATGATATAGGTTGAAATACATTTTTAATGTTACACTGGACAAACTTTGAACACAAAAACAGACACTCAAAAAATTAAACACAGACTACCACATAATTGTTCTGTGATATGTGGCAATTGTTCCATCTAAACCGAACCATTGATTGATACGTCTACGTAAGCAAGAGCTGTTTTCTAACACTGCTCCAAATTAACAAGTAGGTTAAATGCTTTCTTTGTTTCCAAATGTAAGAATACAATAGTATAGCATACAAAGAAACCTTGCAAGAGTGGTCACTGGGGACTAAAAACATATTTTTTAATCATGAAAGAATATCAATACTGGGCTCTTTGTTTCTGTTACATCTTTATGGGTGCTGAAATCAATGTGCAGCTGTTGCAATCTGTCTGTCCTTCTCAAAATACATTCATTCCCTTGACAATCAGTACCAGACAAAAACCCAAAAGACTTCATTCGAGTATCACAACCATCACATAATATAATTGGATTACAGAAAGTTGCTAGGCTCTATTTAATCACCAAGGCAAATTGTACCTGCAAGACATTTTTTTTTTCATTTGAAGCATTAAAAGTGGGCACCTTAAACAGGCCCCCGAGTCATTGCTGTATTTAATACCTTTACTTGTCATCACTTAAAATGAACTGAATTGTCTCAATGCTGGCTTTACTGGAGGGCTTAATAGGAAGTCAAATTTAAACTAGTTGGCACTTCTGCATGAAGATAGACAATAGACAATAGGTGCAGGACTAGGCCATTTGGCCCTTCGAGCCGAATCAGATTCACTGTGATCATGGCTGATCTTCCACAATCAATACCCCGTTCCTGCCTTCTCCCCACAGCCCTTGACTCCGCTATCTTTAAGGGCTCTATCTAACTCTCTCTTGAATGCTAGGTTCCCTTCCGCCCATTAGTTGTTCAATCGTCCATCACTATCTATACCTAGGAAGGGACACGCCCCAAAACGCTGCCTGTCCTTTCCCTCTACAGATGCTGCCTGACCTGCTGAATTACTTCAGCACCTTGTATTTTGCTCAATATTCCAGCATCTGCAGTTCCTTGTGTCGCCATCTATTCAGAGATAGGGGGAGGCTTGGAAACAATTGACTGGTTGTGGATTGCTAACTGTCAATAATATGCTGACTTCACTGTTTAGCAGGCATGTAGTCACAAGTTTGCTCCTCATTTTCAGATACACTTGTTGCTGCTGTTTTCCTATTAAATCTTTCCCCTATCACTTTAAACTAATGTTCTTATATCTTGATTCCCTGAACTCTAGGTAAAAGACTGTGCATTCACCCCATCTATCCCCTTCATGATAGAGATATACATCCCAATAACATCACCCCTTAACATCCTGCAGTCCAAGAAATAAAGTCCTAGCCTGCCCAAAGGTTCTCCAGAGGTGACCCCTGACCTGCTGATCCAGCACTATGTTTTTCACTAAAGATTCCAGCATCTACAGTGTCTAAAGTCTACTGACAGCAAGCTAACCAGTCTTTTAGATAGGAAATACATGTAGATATTTTCCAAATAGTGGGCTCACATAGTGTTCTAGAAATTACATTAATGGGACACCCAAAATCCACAACCATCTCCATGCTCAGTTTATGATCTGAAGCATCTTACAAAATCCCAAATTGCTTTTGAATTTCAGCTTTCTTATTTGTATAATTCGTAAGACTGAGATTTTCAAGTTTCAACCATTGCTGGAAATTTCATGATGGACCATTGCTTGGAAAGTGAAACCAAAATGTCACACACGTGACCAGATGGCATCACACGAAGTGATATATTTAAAAATTCTTGTAAGAGATTAATGTTATTCATTGCTATTTTCATACCTACAGAATTATAATGTATGTCTGCTAAAGATATGAACATTCTAGCTTTTTAAAATTCACAGTGCTTGTAAGATAAAACTGAGTTATGAAAAGAAAATTCCGTGTGTGGTCACCCACGTGACCAGTTATATTTGACCTCCGACCCTAAACAAACATTGTCAGTATAACAGAAACAATTCATGATAAACTTTGGGGGGGGGGGGGGGGAATAATCATATATACAGTATACCTGTGATGCTTTCAGAATTAGGTGATGTATTCCACAATTTTTCATATTTTTTGGTCACATACGTGACTAAGAACGGGCTTTGTGCACTGAACTGATGTGAAGAGGCAATGGCCCTCCTATGCATAGGATCACCATCCCTCTTCAGGAATAAATAGTAGAGGAATTCAAAATCAACGGCCAAACTCAATTTTTTCAGCAAATGAAATCTGCATTCCTAATCACTGTAATTCTGCATTCTTATTCACCAATATTCAGAATCTTGGGTAGTCTAGAATACCAAAAGCAATAAAATAAGAGGTCATTAGATTAATTATATTATATCAACAATCACTGGTATCAATTTGCCTCAGTGTTTTCCATGTTTTAGTTTAGAGATACAGTGCAGAAACAAGCCCTTCGGCCCACCGAGTCCATGCTGACCAGCAATCCCTGCACAAACACTATCCTACACATAAACTACGGACAATTTTTACCGAAGCCAATTAATCCACAAACCTGTACACCTTTGGACTGTGGGAGGAAACTGGAGCACCCATAGAAATCCCACACGATCACAGGGAGAATGTACAAATTATACAGACAGCACCCATAGTCACGATCGAACCAAAATCTGGTGCTGCAAGGCAACAACCCTACCGCTGCGTCACCGTGCCTTCTATGTTCTCAAAGTTTTTCACTGTACCTCGGTACACGTGAGAATAAACTAAACTGAACTGAACAAAGGTTCTTACAAACTATAAGGAGACAGTGTAGGAAGGAACTGCAGATGCTGGTTTAAACCAAAGATAGGCACAAAAAGCTGGAGTAACTCAGGGGGACAGGCAGCATCTCTGGAGAGAAGGAATGGGCGACGTTTCGGGTCGAGACCCTTCTTCAGATAAGGGAAATGAAAGATAGAGACAGAGATGATGATGTAAATAGATAAAGAACAATGAATGAAAGATATACAAAAAAGTAACGGTGATAAAGCAGTTTGCTGGGTGAAAACAAGAAGCTAGTGCGACTTGGGTAGGGGAGGGATAGAGAGAGAGGGAATGCCGGGGCTACCTGAAGTTTGAGAATTTTCCACTTGACTTCTTCAAAATAGTGCTAAGCCATCGTTTACATCTACCTCTATCACAGCTTTAATACGGTCTGAAGAAGGGTTTCGGCCCGAAACGTTGCCTAGTTCCTTCGCTCCATAGATGCTGCCTCACCCGCTAAGTTTCTCCAGCACTTTTGTCTACCATCGGGATTACTCTTCAGTTTTACAATGGGGTGTCAGCCTACATTGTTATGCTCGGGTATCTGGAATGGGAACCCCAGCACTTTGTGTCAGAGGCCTGTGTGCTATTAACTAAACTGCAGTTGGCACTGTCAAAGATAACTGTAAAAAGATGTCATTAAAACTTGTAGGTAGACAAAAATGCTAGAGAAACTCAGCGGGTGAGGCAACATCTATGGATCTAAAACTTGTAGTTGTTTAAACTTGCAAGTTCTGCTGATCCATGGATCTAAACTAGTGTACATGATTAAACTGTTCTATTGTATTTTTGTTAATAAGAGCCGGGTATGGTTATTTCAAAATAATATCAATTACTTTACATAAGTCCACTACCGAGAGAGTAATGCAGCTTCAATGGAAAACTTTGTACCCATTTACCTTATTACAGGTTAACCATTACAATTAACAGAACGTAACACTGAATACTGGGTGCTCCCATCCTTACTAAATAAACAACATAATGAGCCTTTTCTGTGATAAGAGTATATACACGTTTTAGAAATGGCACTGCATAAAGGGTCTTAAACACTGACCACATCAGAACACATTCCTTCCAGTGAATGGAGTTGCTATTTCAGTACATTACAGAAGGAAGAGCATGCTGTATGGATGTTATATTTCTTACAAATCTGAGATCTTAATCCTCCTCTGAAGGATGCAAATGATCTCATGACACAATCTAAAGTCCTGGCCAATACTTACCAGTTACCCAAAATCTTTTTTTTTTAAATTATGGTTTTTTGCTCTGCAAGCCATCCAAAAGCTATAATACTGCTTACTATAAAATTATTTTGACTGATTATAAAGACTGAAAGGGAATAATCGATCTTTGGGAATATATGGTTAACCCATTTCCTGATGAATTACATTCACACCTCCAGTCACTTGATAATCATAAATTTGCATCCTCCAAATTTCTTCAACTTAAACTTTTCTACAAGCTGTCATTAAATACAGGTAAGGTGCCAGAAGACTGCAAGGTGGCAACTGTGCCTCTATTCAAGAAGGGCTGCAGGGAAAATCCTGGGAATTACAGGCCAGTGAACCTAACCTTTGTGGTCGGAAAGTTACTTGAGTATTTAGATGGTCAATGGGTGATTATGGATAGTCAGCATGGTTTTTTGTACATAGGAGGTTGTGTCTCATGAATCTGATTGTTTTATTAAAGATGTGACCAAAAAGGTTGATGAGGGCAGAGCTGTAGAAATTGTATACAAGGATTTCAGCAAGGCATTCGACAATGTTCCACATGGTAGGCTGCTCTGGAAGGTTAAAGCGCATGGGATCCAAGGAGATCGCTGAATGGATATATAATGGAAGGAAGCAGAGGGTGATAGTGGAATGTTGCTTTTCAGACTGGAGACCTGTCACTAGTGGTGTGCCTCAGGGTTTGATGCTGGGCCCATTGATGTTTATCATCTATATCTATGATTTAGATGAGAACGTACATGGCATGACTAGCAAGTTTGCAGATGACACAAAAGTGGGTGGTATTGTAGATAATGAAGATAGTTGGCAAAAATTGTAGCAGGATCTTGATCGGTTGGGCAGGTGGGCTGAGAAATGGTTAATAGAATTTAATACAGAGAAGTGCGAGGTGTTACATTTTGGGAAGTCTAGCATGGGTGGGAACTACACAGTGAATGGGAAGGCTCTGGGGAGTGTTGTAGAGCAGAGGGATCTACAGTGCCCTCCATAATGTTTGGGACAAAGACCCGTCATTTATTTATTTGCCTATGTGCTCCACAATTTGAGATTTGTAATAGAAAAAAAAATCACATGTGGTTAAAGTGCACATTGTCAGATTATATTAAAGGGTGTTTTTATACATTTTGGTTTACTCCAGCTTTTTGTATCTATCTGAGGTACAGTGAAAAGCTTTTTGTTGCCTGCTAACCGGTCAGCATAAAGACAATACGTGATCACAATCAATCCATCAATGCACTGACTGATGAGGGTCAATGTGCTAATACAACCGCGGGTCTGGCGGACGGCAACACCGTAAGCCCGCGGGTCCCTGGTGGGAGACCGCTTTTCGGGGCTTCCGCAGCGGCGACTTCTCCCGCCCGAGTTGCGGGGTTGAAGCGCACCTGGAGCGGGGCTTTGTCCCCCCGCGCGGCTTGGAATGGCCACCGGACTTTGCGGGCGCGCGCCGGGGCTCTAACACCAAGACCCGGTGCGCGACCTTGCATCACCCGGCGTGGCTTTAATGGCTGCGGGACAATCACCATCGCCCACCGGGGGCTTTGACTTTGACTCTGACATCGGGGGGGGGGGAGTGCAGTGGAGAGATACGTTTTTTTGCCTTCCATCACAGCGCTGTGATGGATGTATGTGTAAATTGTGTTGTGTCTCGGGTCTTCTTCGTTTTGTATTGCATGGCTGCAGAAACGACATTTCGTTTGGACCTCAAGGGGTCCAAATGACAAATTTGTCCAAAAGACAAATAAATTGAATTGAAATTGAAATTGAAGTGCACATTGTCAGATTTTATTAAAGGCCATTTTTATACATTTTGGTTTCGCCATGTAGAAATTACAGCTGTGTTTATACATTGTCCCACTGAGTAAGTCCATCATTTTGTGTCTATCTTAGGCATATGGATAGGATAGGTTTAGACAAGGATATGGGCCCAACGCAGGCAGGGTCTAGTGTAATTGGGACATGTTATCCGGTGTGGCCAAGTTGGGCTGAAGGGCCTGTTTCCATGCTCTATGACTCACACGCAACCCTTCATTTAAAGTCCACGTATATACATACTGCATCACCTCAATTAACCGCTTATTTCTTTTAACAAATACTGTTAAAACACACTAGCTCACTATTTCTCTTCAGAGTTTTCTATACCTATAAACAGCATCCAATAATTTAATGACTATCAATGTTCAACTGGCTCTCTTTTTACTTATCCATTTTCCTCACTGCAATATGAAACTAGCAAAGAAAAAGTGCCTTAACAGATACCCTACATCTAATGATGACTGGAAGGCTGTAGCCAATCTCACTGCTATTTCTACTGCTGCTCCTTTCAGCAACCTGAGACACATTTCAAATGGTTGGTCCAGGTAATTTTCCGTTATAAAATATATCTGCTCTATCCATGGCCTCCCTCTTTAATGAACCAGTCGCACCATTTACTTCCTTTGCAGATGCAAAGTACACATTTAATAATTTTACCATATCAGACTCTGCATGAAGATTTCAATTTGTGTTAACGAATCAATTTCTCTCAATATGCAAATCTACGCTATTGTTTGTGTTAGAGATGACTATTATGTTACCTTAATCTTTTCCCTTAAACTCCATTTGGCTGCAAAATTAATCTTTTCAGTCTCTCGTCCATAACCTTCCTGATTACTAATTTATTCTTCTGACATTTCTTACACACCTTTTTCTGTTTTATTTACCTTTTTTGCTCTTCCTCATTGGATTTTCAGCAGACTATAAACGCTATTCTTTCCATTACAAGAATTCCCCTTTCCTACAGTTGGCATCATTTCTCCTATACAGAGAATAAATTAATAATTGTGTTACTCCTTTGAAATATGTAGATGAAGTGCTTTCACTACCTTATTCTACATCAATGGATCCTGTATATATATATTTTTTTAAATCACAAATATAATAATTATTCCTTTGTTCTTCACTCTGTTCTTGGATCACATCCTTGAACCATCTAGAATATCCTTTCTATAGAGAACAGTGCCCTTTTATTTGGACTGCTGAAGAACTGATTCCTGGCCTGAGCATTGCAGCAATGTCATGACCATCTTGCAGTTTATGCTTTTTAGATGCAGCATTTATGCACAGATCGATTTCTAATGGATCACAATCATATGATCCAGATAACTTTCTATGTCTTTCAAATAAGCAACTATTGCTAACTATTTTACCCATCTTCTGCGGCCTACAGATACTCATTCTGGGAATCAGCAAGATGTCTATTCGATTGAAGCAACTTAAAATGTGACTGTTACACTATCTGATACAACTGGATGCCACGCTCGGCAAAGAGATCAAGACATGAAAATCTGTAAAGTCTCACATCCTTTAACCAATGTGAAGAAGCCAAAAGTACAAAGAAGTCCATCACATTGGAAATAATAATAATGCTGCTTTGACTTATCAAACAATCAAGTTTATCTAGAGTGGATCTGAAGCAGTAATAATGATAATGCATTTGTGATTTTATTTGAGGACATGTTCCTACCCCTATGTTCTCTCTCTTTCATTCATCATTCCCATTTCCAGCTGCAAATCATCCATGCACCTATCCTGGACTACTCTACCAATTTCCTCCCCATTCTGGTTCCATCTGCCCATCATTATTCTCTTATTAGAGATTAGAGATTCCTTTATTTGTCATTCAGACCTTTCGGTCTGAACGAAATTTCGTTGCCTGCAGTCATACATATAATAATAAATGACAAAACACACAATAAACACAAATTAACATCCACCACAGTGAGTTCACCAGGTACCTCCTCACTGTGATGGAAGCAAAAGTCTTAAAGTCTCTGTCTCTTCCCGCTTTCTTCTCCCTCTGCGCTGAGGCGATCCAGGCTTCTGATGCTGTGGCCCCGCCGGGCGACGGTAAGCCAGTCTGGTTCCACTTAACACCTTCCAGCCTGTCTCTATTTTTTTCCTCCCCTAACTCCATCATACTTTTCACTTAACTTCTCAGTGTCAAAAATCCAAATCCTTGCTGGCCCTGCCCACAACAATGTTGCAATCAAAGAACACTGAGTCCTGGCAGCAAGTTTTTAAAATTTAAAAAGAGGAAGGGGAGGGAGTGCTGGGGGAGGCAGGGGAAGTGCAATGGGATTATTTTTTGAAGTCCTGGCAGCAAGTGCAATTGCACTTTTTTAAAGTTTAAAAAGAGGGCGCTGAATAGGAGGGGGAGTGCTGGGGGATGAGGGGAAATGAGCCACCCCGGCACAGTAGGTGGCTATGGGTGAGTGGTGGTATATTGCGTTGGGGGAACTGGTTGAGTTGGGGGAACGGGTTTCATTGGGGGAAACGGGTGAGTGGTGGAATATTGCATTGGTGGAACGGGTTGCGTGTGTGATTAGGAGAAGGAATGCATTGTGTTAATCCATTAGAAATTTGGCAATTTCTATTTCTAATACAGCATAAGCAAAACGATCAAAAGTCAATAGACTTCCGGGCCCCACCATTCAATTAGATCATGATTGAACTAAACTTCGCTTCAATGCCACTAATCTCTTCTTCACACTGACTCTCAACTCTCATTGTTCAAATAGTTGTCAATCTCATTGAACATATTAAGTGACTATTTCACAATTCTGAGACAGAATTCCAAAGATTCATAACCTTGCGAAAGAAAAACTCCTTCATCAGATATGAATTTTCATGTCTATCCAAGTCTCTTGAATGCCATATTGTATCTGCCTCAACCACCACGTTCCAGTCATATACTACCCTTTGTGTAAAAAAAGTTACCCTGCACATTTCCTTTAAACTTTTCCCTTCAAGCTATGCCCTGCAGTATTTGACTTTTTCATCCTGGGAAAAAGGTTCTGACTATCAAGACACTAGCTGCCATAGATGGAAATTAAACTTCTGTTTCTGGCTCGACGATAGACACAAAAAGCTGGAGTAACTCAGCGGGTCAGACAGCATCTCAGGAGAAAAGGTCAGGGGAGAGGGAAACGAGAGACCGAGACTCGGTCTGGTTTAAGTATTCGGTTTAAACCAGCATCAGCGGTTCGTTCCTACACATTCTGTTTCTGGCTCAACCGTCCAGAACTTTAATTCCCAGTTCAGTAACTTAATTACACATTACTCTGCCTCCAACATTTTTAATCCAAATATATGGCAATTTAATTTGGCATCAAAATCGGACTGTATAAAGAGGGAAAGGGGCAGTATTCATATATAGAGACTGCAGAGGCTGGAATTTTGTGCAGAAAACTATGAAGAGGATGCTATGAGGATGCAGGGTGCCTTGCACAGGTTGGGTGAGTGGGAAGACGTATGGCAGATGCAGTATAATGTGGATAAATGTTAGGTTATCCACTTTGGTGGCAAGAACAGGAAGGCAGATTATTATCGGAATGATGTCAGGTTAGGAAAAGGGGAAGTACAACGAGACCTGGGTGTCCTTGTACATCAGTCACTGAAAGTAAGCATGCAGGTACAGCAGGCAGTGAAGAAAGCTAATGGCATGTTGGCCATAATGAGAGGAGTTGAGTATAGACAATAGACATTAGGTGCAGGAATAGGCCATTCGGCCCTTCGAACCAGCACCGCCATTCAATGTGATCATGGCTGATCTTCCCCAATCAGTACCCCGTTCCTGCCTTCTCCCCGTATCCCCTGACTCCGATATCTTTAAGAGCCCTATCTAGCTCTCTCTTGAAAGTGTCCAGAGAACCGGCCTCCACCGCCCTCTGAGACAGAGAATTCGACAGACTCACAACTCTCTGTGAGATAAAGTGTTTCCTCGTCTCCGTTCTAAATGGCTTACCCCTTATTCTTAAACTATGGCGCCTAGTTCTGGAATTCCCCAACATCGGGAGCATGTTTCCTGCCTCCAGCATGTCCAAACACTTAACAATCTTATGTCTCAATAAGATTCCCTCTCATCCTTCTAAACTCCAGAGTGTACAAGCCCAGCCGCTCCATTCTCTCAGCATATGATAGTACCGCCATCCGGGGAATTATCCTTGTAAACCTACGCTGCACTCCCTCAATAGCAAGAATGTCCTTCCTCAAATTAGGGGACCAAAACTGCACACAATACTCCAGGTGTTGTCTCACTAGGGCCCCTTACAACTGCAGAAGGGCCTCTTTGCTCCTATACTCGACTCCTCTTGTTATAAAGGCCAACATGCCATTCGCTTTCTTCACTGTCTGCTGTCCCTGCATGCTTACTTTCATAGACTGATGTACAAGGACCCCCAGATCCCGTTGTACTTCCCCTTTTCCCAACTTGATGCCATTGAGATAGTAATCTGCCTTCCTGTTTTTTATACCAAGGTGGATAACCTCACATTTATCCACATTAAATTTCATCTGCCATGCATCTGCTCACTCCCCCAACCTGTCCAAGTCACCCTGCATTCTCATAGCATCCTCCTCACAGTTCACACTGCCACCCAGCTTTGTGTCATCTGCAAATTTGCTAATGTTACTTTGAATCCATTCATCTAAATCACTGATGTATATTGTAAATAGCTGAGGTCCCAGCACCGAGCCTTGCGTACCCCACTAGTCACTGCCTGCCATTCTGAAAGGGACCCGTTAATCCCTACTCTTTGTTTCCTGTCTGCCAACTAATTTTCTATCCATGTCAGCACTCTACTCCCAATACCATGTGCCCTAATTTTGCCCATTAATCTCCTATGTGGGACCTTATGAAATGCATTCTGAAAGTCCAGGTACACTACATCCACTGGCTCCCCCTTGTCCATTTTCCTAGTTACATCCTCAAAAAATTCCAGAAGATTAGTCAAGCATGATTTCCCCTTCGTAAATCCATGCTGACTCGGACCGATCCTGTTACTGCTATCCAAATGTGCTCCTATTTCATCTTTTATAATTGACTCCAGCATCTTCCCCACCACCAATGTCAGGCTACCTGGTCTATAATTCCCTGTTTTCTCTCTCCCGCCTGTCTGAAAAAGTGGAATAACATTAGCTATCCTCCAATCCACAGGAACTGATCCTGAGTCTATAGAACATTGGAAAATTATCACCAATGCATCCACGATTTCTAGAGCCACTTCCTTAAGTACCCTGGGATGCAGCCCATCAGGCCCTGGGGATTTATCAGCCTTCAGTCCCATCAGTCTACCCAACTCCATTTCCTGCCTAATGTGGATTTCCTTCAGTTCCTCTCTCACCCCAGATCCTCTGGCCACTACTATATCAGGAAGATTATTTGTGTCCTCCTTAGTGAAGACGAATCCAAAGTACCTGTTCAACTCATCTGCCATTTCCTTGTTCCGCATAATAAATTCACCTTTGTCAGTCTCCAAGGGTCCAACTTTGGTCTTAACTAATTTTTTCCTCTTCACATACCTAAAGAAGCTTTTACTCCTTTATATTCTTGGCTAGCTTACCTTCGTACCTCATCTTTTCTCCCCGTATTGTATTTTTAGTTATCTTCTGTTGCTCTTTAAACATTACCCAATCCTGCAGCGTAGGTTCACCAGGTAAATTCCCGGGATTGCAGGACTGTCATATGATGAAAGAATGGAGCGACTGGGCTTGTATTCACTGGAATTTTATACAAACATATAAAATTATTAAGGGATTGGACACGCTAGATGCAGGAAACATGTTCTCGATGTTGGGGGAGTCCAGAACCAGGGGTCACAGTTTAAGAATAAGGGGTAGGCCATTTCGAACTGAGATGAGGAAAAACCTTTCCACACAGAGAGTTGTGAATTTGTGGAATTCTCTGCCTCAGAAGGCAGTGGAGGCCGATTCACTAGATGCATTCAAAAGAGAGTTAGATAAGCTCTTAGGGCTAGTGGAATCAAGGGATATGGGGAGAAGGCAGGAACGGGGTACTGATTGTGGATGATCAGCCATGATCACATTGACTGGCGGTGCTGGCTCGAAGGGCCGAATGGCCTACTCCTGCACCTGTTGTCTATGTATCTATAAAACAAACCTCTGGAGGAAGTCAGCAGGTCAGGCAGCATCTGTGAACGGAAATTAAATATGTTTCAGGTTGGGTCTGAAGAAGGGTCCTGACTCAAAATATCTGTTCATTTCACGGAGGCTCCTTGGCCTACTAAGTTCCTCAGCACATACAGCACACTATATTTACTCAGTATTCAGACAGGTAGATACAGGGAACTGCAGATCCTGGAATCTTGAGTAAAACACATGGTGCTGGAGTAACTCAGCAGATCAGGGAGCACCTGTGGAGGGTTTTGGAGGGTATCCATTGTCAGGTAGTTTTGCTAAGAAACCTCACAATATAGAAAATTGTATTATATAAACATTTGTCTCAATGAAAGCGGGTTAGGGGCTGGAGAGTTTCAGACTCACACCAGCAAAGTTATTTTTCCTATGAATTTAAAAATAAATGTCTTGTTAATAGTTTATGTTGCTGTTAAGTAAAAAAACGTAATAAATGTTATTGCACGTGTCAATAGAAGCAATTGCTTGTCAATTTCATGACCACCGCTGGGTTAAGTAGCAGCTATGTTCTTAAGAGACAATGACTTCTGGTTATAGCAGGGAAGTTACATGGAAACCAATGTTTTTTGCCAAGACTTTTCCAAGGCAGCCTTTTTCCTGCTCATTAATTTCCAATGTAACCTAAATGATTCTCGCTTCTGACCAAATTCACATTCTAACTAATTTGGCCTACCTAATACAAATAGTTTCCCTAATTCATCAATCACATTATTATCAAGTTACATCAAGGAAACACACGCCAAAGTAGGACTACCTGTCATTTCTCATATTCCCAGGCTGCCCAAAGCACTCCATAGCCAATGAATTACTTTATCTTTAAAAGTAGTTTGTTATCTTGCGGCAAAATTCTCCAGCAGCTTCCATGCAATAGCAAATAAGACAAGCAGCTATTCAAAGGCATTGCAATTATCAAAGTTGACACTGAAGAACACACTGTTCTTTTCTCAGAAAATAGTGTTTCCACTGTCCAGCTAAAAGAGGAAGATTGATATAGATAGGTATAAATTAGGTAGGCAGTCACAACCCTTTCCCCATGGTGGATATCCCTCCCTCTATTCCCCACTGTCAACCTCCCCCACTCCTCTCCCTCTATGCCCCCTCCTCCCCTACTCCCCCCACCCCCACTTTCCCTTCCTCTCCCTCAATCCCCCCCTCTCCCTCTTCACCGCCCCAGAATTTCCCCCCTCTTCCCCTCCCCAGTTTGCTATGTGTCTGTGTGTGTGTCTGTGTGTCTGTGTGTGTGTGTGTGTGTGTGTGTGTGTGTGTGTGTGTGTATATATGTGTGTGCGTGTGTGCGCTACTGCCCGCCGCTGCCGCGGGGGTGGGGGGGGTGGTGGAGTCGGTGTTCGTCACGGTGGGCACCACAAGTTTCGATGAGCTGGTGGCGAAGATTTCCTCCGAGAGGGCTGTGAGGGCGAGTTACCTCAACGGCGGCGGCGGAGGAGACGGACCCAGGGGGACGGGTAGACGGAACCGCCATTGCTGCAGAGGGCGGGTGGGGGAGAGGGGTGAGTGATGAGGGAGAGAGAGACGGGACCAGGGCCTCCACTGGGCCTCCGCTGAACCCCCCCACGCAGCCGCCGCTGGTGGTGAGGGTAGACGATAGACAAGTTACTGTGAGGTGGGGAGAGAGGAGTTTGTGAGTGAGGCGGGACAGGCTGCCACCGGTGGGGCAGGAAGGGGCGTTGCCATTCCGGCCGTGGCATTGACGGACAGAAGTGACCAATCTGCGTGGCGCTGACTGAAGGAATCTGCGCACGCGCGTTTTTTAAGATTTTTAAACCTCGATAACTATTACAATTTACCATCGATCGGAACAAAACTTGTTGCACTCGCAGCACAGGAGAATGGTGAGTAACCTGGCAAAATTGCAGCGCTATCGCGTACCATTTTAGCACAAATAGAAAAACCCCGCAAACCAGAAGAGTACACAGTCAGAGTTTTAGTTACGTACTAGACTAAGTGGGACCCGTTGGGTCCCATTCTCACACTGGGAGGCCTGGTCCCCCAATACAATATTCCACCGCTCACGCATAGCCCCCAACTGCACAGGCACGGCTGACGGGTTCCCGTTGTGACACCCATGATTCCCCCCTCCTCCCCACTCCGCCTCTTGCCCTTCCCCCCCCCCCACGCACTCACTCCATCCACCCCCAACTCCCCCTCCCCATCCATTCTTAGCGGCTCTCTGGCGGCGCAGCCATTCCCTCCCACTGGGTTCCCATTGTGAAGTAGAACACGCAGGTATTACTGCGCAGGTGCAGCCGACGGGCACGGCAAGTGGAAAAGAGATTTATTAAAGCTTAAATAACTCTTAAAATATAACAATTTAATCATTAAAGAGGAGATTTATTCAGTCCATTCTATCTCGTTGCGTCTCTTGTTGTGTTCTGTAGCCGGTGGAGGGGTCGGCTTCAGGCGGGGGCTGTCGGGGGCCGGTGGGGGAGCGTCCTGCAGCCTGGGGTGGGGCACGGCTTCAGGCGGAGCTGTTGGGGGCCGGTGGGGGAAGGGGGTAGCGTCCTGCAGCCGGGGGAGGGGGACGGCTTCAGTCAGTGGCCAGTGGGGGGGGGCCTTCTGGAGGGCTAGTATGGGTGTTGTGGGCCGGAGATGACAGGTTTCCAGAGGGCTAGTATGGACATTGTGGACCAAATGGATTCTCGGACTCACAGTTCACTCACTCACGGCTGGTGGACTCATAGTTCACTCACTCACGGCTGGTGGGCTCACAGTTCACTCACTCACGGCTGGTGGGCTCACAGTTCGCTCACTCACGGCTGGTGGGCTCACAGTTCGCTCACTCACGGCTGGTGGGCTCACAGTTCGCTCACTCACTCACTCATGGCTGGTGGGCTCACAGTTCACTCACTCTCTCACGGTTGGTGGGCTCACAGTTCACTCACTCACTCACGGCTGCTGGAGCCACAGTTCACTCACTCACTCACGGCTGCTGGAGCCACAGTTCACTCACAGCTTCTGGAGCCACAGTTCACTCACTCACGGCTTCGGGACCCGACTCTCACTCACGGCTTCTGGACATGACTCTCACTCACGGCTTCTGGGCTTGCTGACTCACGCGCGACTTCTGAACTCACGCCCGGTCTCTGGGACTTTATTCTCCTAGACCGCGGAAGGGGCGTTACCTTCATGGTGACTGACAGGCGAGACGACCAATCTGCTCATCTCACGATTTTTTAAACCTTCAAGACTTTTGTAATCTTCCACTGATAGGAACAAAACTTGGTGGCTTGGAGGAGAACGATGATTAAGATGGCGAACAAATCAGAGCAATGTAGGATACTGTTTTTGCGCAAATTTAAATACAACACAGACCGGAAGTGGTCAAGGTGAGAGTTTTAGTAATAGTATAGATAGATAGATGTGCGCAGCAGAGGTGATGGGTGCCTGGAACATGCTGCCAGGAGTGGCAGTGGATATGATGACGGTGTTTAAGAGGCTTTTGAATATGTACATGGTTGTGCAGGGAATGGAAGGATAGACAGTAGACAATAGATAATGGGTGCAGGAGTAGGTGAATCAGGTGCAGGCAGATGAGATTTGTTTATCTTGGCATCATGTTCGGTCTAGGTGTTATGGGATAAAGGGCCTCTTCCTGGCCTGTACTTTTCCACTAAAATTTTAGCTTAATTTCTCAACAAATGACAACCAAAGTCAAAATGGAAGACTGGAGTTAAATGGTGGTACTAGTCTATGCAGTGTAACAAAACTTTGGTTAGAGGGGGCAGGGAGGCAGAGAGGCAGCGAGGCAGGGGGGGGCAGCGAGGCAGGGGGGGCAGCGAGGCAGGGGGGGCAGCGAGGCAGGGGGGCAGAGAGGCGGGGGGGGCAGAGAGGCGGGGGGGGCAGAGAGGCGGGGGGGGCAGAGAGGCGGGGGGGGCAGAGAGGCGGGGGGGCAGAGAGGCGGGGGGGGCAGAGAGGCAGGGGCGGCAGAGAGGCGGGGGGCGGAGAGGCGGGGGGCGGAGAGGCGGGGGGCGGAGAGGCAGAGAGGCGGAGAGGCGGGGGGGGGGGGCGTAGAGGCGGAGGGGCGGAGAGGCAGGGGGGGCGGAGAGGGAGGGGGCGGAGAGGGAGGGGGCGGAGAGGGAGGGGGCGGAGAGGGAGGGGGCGGAGAGGGAGGGGCGGAGAGGGAGGGGGCGGAGAGGGAGGGGGCGGAGAGGGAGGGGGCGGAGAGGGAGGGGGCGGAGAGGGAGGGGGCGGAGAGGGAGGGGGCGGAGAGGGAGGGGGCGGAGAGGGAGGGGCGGAGAGGGAGGGGGCGGAGAGGGAGGGGGCGGAGAGGGAGGGGGCGGAGAGGGAGGCGGCGGAGAGGGAGGGGGCGGAGAGGGAGGGGGCGGAGAGGGAGGGGGCGGAGAGGGAGGGGGCGGAGAGGGAGGGGGCGGAGAGGGGGGGGGCGGAGAGGGAGGGGGCGGAGAGGGAGGGGGCGGAGAGGGAGGGGGCGGAGAGGGAGGGGGCGGAGAGGGAGGGGGCGGAGAGGGAGGGGGCGGAGAGGGAGGGTGCAGAGAGGGAGGGTGCAGAGAGGGAGGGTGCAGAGAGGGAGGGTGCAGAGAGGGAGGGTGCAGAGAGGGAGGGTGCAGAGAGGGAGGAGGGCAGAGAGGGAGGAGGGCAGAGAGGGAGGGCAGAGATGGGGGGATAGAGGGGGGGGTGGGGAGATAGAGGGGGGTAGAGAGGGGGGGGTGTTGAGATGGGGGGGGGTGTTGAGATGGGGGGGTTGAGAAGGGGGGTAGAGAGGGGGGGTGTTGAGATGGGGGGGGGGGGTGTTGAGATGGGGGGGTTGAGAAGGGGGTAGAGAAGGGCCCGCGGCACCACCCTCGCCACCAGGTGTTGGCGGTCACTACCACATCCCAAGCCCTGGGCTTGGCTCTGACACTAGCTGCAGCCGCAGGCTCCACTCTCGCCATCGGGAGTCAGGCGCCGGCAGCAGCCGCTACTCTGGTGCGCTGGAGTGTCCCTCTCTCCCGGAGTGTCCCGTCCTGCCTTGCGAGTCCATTGCGACGGCACTCTGGTGCGCTGGTGGCCGTCCCTCCCGGAGTGCCCCTGTTTAACTATCTGAAGGGGCTGTTCCTCAATTTTTGGCCACATTTTAGCCCCACGCTCCTGATATTTGGGCACCCGGTACAGAGGGGAGAAGGTCGGGAGGAAGGGGGGATCTCCCTGTCCGTCTGCTCCTGGGCCTGGCCAAGATGGCCATTCACGGGTCCAGGCAGCGGGTAGTCGACGGCCGCACTGGGGTTGACTGCCTGCCCCCTTTCCGGGCCTACGTCCTTGCCCGCTTGTCCCTGGAGAGGGAACATGCGGTGTCCACAGGGACTTTGGAGGCCTTCCCTGAACGCTGGACACCGCGGGAGATCGAGTGTTTTGTTGATAAAGTTGGCGTTATATTAATTTGATGATCATTTGTTTGTAAACTGTCAACGTAGGCAGTCTTTGATTGTGTTTTTATTTTTTGAATAAAAGTATTTGTATAATAAAAAAAGGAGTGTCCCATCCTGCCTTGCGAGTCCATTGTGACGTCACTCAGGTTTTTTTCCCCGAAACGGATGCGTTTTCTGGCTTTAAAAAAAAAAATTGACGATTAAAAAGTGCGGAAATATTGGTGGGAATGCGACGGGAAGGTGTTTATCGCCTCGACGGGGAAATTTGAGTAGAATGTGTGAAAATGGGAAGGCTGTGGCCTAGCGTTTGGTCGAAAATAGAAAGTTTCTCCAGCATTTTTTGTCTACCACACACATACACACAGACAGCCACAAACAAGACAAAGAGTTTTAGTAATAGTCTAGATATAGACAGTGCTCATCATCAAATCACAAGAGCTGGAAGGCATGTTAACGTCATAATTTCAAAAAGCTACACTTCATTTTAATGAAAAAAATTCAAGTAGCACTTGACTTCTAATCTGGAAAGAAATTCACACCCTGCCCACCCCAAGGGGCGATGGCTGCCCTGCTGTCTGTTTTTTCATTCTTTTTGTTATTTTTTTAGCATGTTAAAAGTTTGTTTTAATGTTCCTCGTTTTAGCCGGAGTTGTGATTAATTTTCGGATCACATTCTCCGCCGTGCTCTGCGGCCTTCCATCGATGGAGCTGGAGGCCTCCTCGGACTGACTTTGAGCCCTATCATGGGGTACGGACTTAACATCGGAGCTGATCCCTTGCCTGGGATCGCTCCCACCGCGGACTTTACCATCAAGCTCGCAGTCGGGAGAGGCTAGTCGGGAAGCTCCAACGTCGCGGAAGGTTCGACCAGCCCCGACTCGAGGTTCGATCGACTGGCGCGGGGGAGCTGACACCCCCCCCCCCCCGATGCGGGAGCTGATCGCCTCGACGCGGAGGGCCCGAACGCCGCCGGTTTTACGGGAGTCAATGGGGGCTCAAGGCCCACGACCGAGAAAGAACTAAGGGAAGCACTTGAACTTTATTTCGCCTTCCATCACAGTGAGGAATGTGTAGGAGTCACTGTGGTGGATGTTCATGTTAAAATGTGTTTTTGAGTAATCTGTTGCTTTTAATTGTATGACGGACCTGGCCAATGAAATTCCTCATGTGTTGCAAAACATATTTGGCGAAAGAGTGTGATTCTGATTCTGTTTAATATTTGTACAAATTATTTCATAATGCCCAGACGTTTAAGAAAGAACTGCAGATACTGGAAAAATCAAAGGAAAACAAAAGATGCTGGAGTAACTCAGCGGGTGAGGCAGCATCTATGGAGAGAAGGAATAGGCGACGTTTCGGGTCATGTCTGAAGAAGGGTCTCGACCCGAAATGTCACCTATTACTTCTCTTCGTAGATGCTGCCTCACCCGGTGAGTTTCTCCAGCACTTTTTGTCCACCTTCATAAATGCCCACATTGGTTCTACTTCTGACACCATGACCTACACAACACATTGTACTATGACCTTGAGCTATTGAGATACAGAAGTGATACAAAGGACTGACAACACACATTGAATTCTAAATGATCAAATTCACAGGAAAAAAATGGGAAGTTGTAAATGTAGGTCAAAAAACTGAAAAATAGGAATGCCGTCCCAGTAATTATGCAAAAGATTTCTGTGAGCTAGGTACACAGTGGGTATAATTACAATCTGCCCATAAAGAATAGTATGCACTGATTTTTATATTTCAACAGAACCCAAAGTTTTTTAAAATAGTTTACATCAGTTTAATACAGAACATCTACATACTGCAAGTTGAAGAACAACAAGGGATTGACTTGATGCCGCTAGTCATAGGTACTCGTGGCGTCAAGTAGGTCGGGGTGTTTTTTCAACATGATGAAAAATGTCCACGAGTAAAAAAGGTCGTGAAAGTGGGACAGGCCCTTAACTCAGCAGGACAGGCAGAATCTATGGATAGAAAGAATGGGTGACGTTTCAGAAGGGACTCGAGCCAAAACGTCACCCATCCCTTCTATCCAGAGATACTGCCTGTCCCATTTTGTCTATCTTCGGTGTAAACCAGCATCTGCAGTTCCTTCCAGCACACCATGCAGGGATGGATTGAGTTTCTTGGCAGTTCTGAACGCTAACTCGTGCAAAGCATCGTCAAGTCCATCTTACTTTGTTAATGGCGGAAAGAATTTGGGGTGCCAGTGGTGAATCACTGGCTCGGGTCAAAGAAAACCTGAATGGGGGGGTTGAGAAGATTGGAAAACCGCTGGTGGCATTTCTGTTCAAAATTAGACTGGTGCAAAAAAGGTAATTCTAAATTGATTAGCCCAAGATCAATTTTTGGAAAAACTGTTTGAATCAATTAATAGCAGCACATTTTCAAAATCAATCTAATCAAGCAGAATTTGCAAAATCAACTGACAGATTTAGTGTTTTCTGAGGAAGTCTTAACCAGAGTTGAGCGTGAGGAAACAATAAATGTCCTGCATTTGAATTGACACAAAGCATTCAACACGGTGTCTCACAAAGGTTAAGGCATTAAATAAAAATACATGGCATTGGAGGCAATATATTAGCACAGATAGGGAATTGGTTAACATAGCATAATGTAGAAAATTAATTTGTGCATTATGGAAGGAACACAGCATTGTTTCTATTGAGAAAAACTGTAGAAAGATGCAACAAAGGGATTTGGGGGTCGTTGCAGACCAAACAAAGGAAATTAGTCTACCAATTTCAAAGGTCGGCTGTCGAACATTGGTCCTTTTTAAGAGATTAAAAGTAGGAAACTAGGGAAGTCTTATTGTCAATGTCAAGGCATTAATGTACATTAACATTTTTTGTCATTATTTAAAAGTTATTCATTGTTAGAAGATCAAGAAAGATTCATGGAGGGATTTCCTTACAAAGAAATATTAAATAGTTTAGGATGTAACTCACTGGAGTTTAGAAGAATGAGAGGTGATCTTTTTGAAATATATAGGTGGGAACTAGGGAGACTAGGCAAAATATTCCCTTTCACAGGAGTCCAGAACCAGAGGACATAGTCTGCACTGTGTACCTTGCAGAGTCCCACTGTATACTCTCTAGGTACCCCGCATGCTCTTTCTTCTTCCATTTTGAGCAGTCAAAAATCAGAAAGTTTGGGGATGATCAGCCATGATCACATTGAATGGCGGTGCTGGCTCAAAGGGCCAAATGGCCTACTCCTGCACCTATTGTCTATTCACGAGTTGGTGAGAGCGATGCACTTTTTTCCAAAAGAAGATTTTATCAATATCCACGAAGCATCCTTTCTGCCATCATGTAAATATCTTTGCCAATCTTGCCAAAATATTTGGAGAAACATCCTGATCATTTTGGGCACTGACCAAGAGAACTTCAGCTGGTTGTGTGCCCCACTAATTGCATTTCAGATTCCAATGTACAACCATAAATAGAATAAGATACAATATTGTTAGGGATGCAAGACATGAAATTTTCCCCAGGTAATTAAAAAAAACTTTATTTCAACATATCCATTTTATTCTTTATTATACAAAAGACCCTAATTGCCTTATTACACTCGATCGCTTGTACAAAATTAATCTGCTTCAATTTAGCATACCATTATTTGAAGAGTAAATGTATCAAATTATATTTAACTTGGAACATCATTCACCATTAAATTGAAGGGTGCAACGCTAAAAATACAACGGAAATTAAAAATGGAATAAAATTACAGTATCTTAGAGATTGGTTCTATAAAGGGCCATGTAAATGCAAGTTATTACATTCAAATTTATTCAAGATAAGTAATAGTTTTAACCTGGGGAAATGACAGGAGCTCGGTAGAGATATTAGAAACCTAACTTATTTCATTTCCTCTCCCCACACCATCCCCCAAATCCAGTGGCAGACACATGTCATCACATAACAATCATGAAAATGCTCATAAGCAGCTCCAACATATTTCCACTCCCTTCCTCAATAAGCAACAGCAAACGAACACAAGGGTAAGATGACAAATCTTGCTCAGCAGCTGAAGTATTAGCTGCAGAGCAAGAATTATTTTTTGTAAGCCAACATCTGCAGCTCCTTTTGTCTTCATGAGCAATTTGAATGAAATACACAGCACTAATCTAACCTTCAACATCTTCCTACAAACAAGAGAGCAAGTTGCCTTCATCATATACATACCAAGGAGATTCACAGGAATATCCCTACACGTCACGGAATTACATCAGCAAGATATTGTCAGAGCTAAAATAGCTGCTAGTAGACAACTATATTACAAAAGTCATAATACAACTTTAAAAAAATTAATAAGCTGCTCAGCTGCCTACAGAGAAATTTACTCCACCAAAAATTAAAACTGCAAACAAATTAGGTTTGCTGAAGGAAACTGTTCTTCCTAATATTACGCAATGACACCAATGAGATAAAAATCAGGAGTATGCTATGGTAAACAGGAGTTGAAAGTACGATGGAAATGTGACAGGACAGGGCAGGAAGGAAGACAGAAGAACGGGGAAGAGAGACAAGGGGGAGGCCAGGAGAGAGGAGGGCCATGCATGAGAGGAAGCAGGATGCCAAGTAAATGGGAAGCGGTGGGGAGACAAGATGGAAAAGGGGAAACGGGGGAGGAGGCGAAGGAAAAGTGGAAATAGGGGGCGGAAGGGGTGGGGAGGGGAAGGAAGGGGGAGAGGGGATGTGGAAGGGGGTGGGGAAGTGGGGGAAGGGGAAGTGGAATGGGGAGGGGAAGTGGGAGGGGATGGGGAGGGGAGTGGGAGGGGAGGGGATGGGGAGGGAAGTGGGAGGGGAGGGGATGGGGAGGGGAAGTGGGAGGGGGGGAGGGAAGTGGGAGGGGGGGAGGGGAAGTGGGAGGGGGGGAGGGAAGTGGGAGGGGGGGGGAGGGGAAAGTGGGAGGGGGGGGGGGAGGGGAAGTGGGAGGGGAAGTGGGAGGGGAAGTGGGAGGGGGAGGGGGGGGGGAGGGGGGGGAGGGGGAAGGGAAGTGGGAGGGGGAAGGGAAGGGGAGCCAAGGGGAAGTGGAAGAAGGGGGGCGAAGGGGAAGTGGAAGAAGGGGGGGCGAAGGGGAAGTGGAAGAAGGGGGGGGAGGGAAGTGGAAGAAGGGGGGGGAGGGGAAGTGGAAGAAGGGGGGAGGGGAAGTGGAAGAAGGGGGGAGGGGAAGTGGAAGAAGGGGGGAAGGGGAAGGGGAAGAAGGGGGGGGGCGAAGGGGAAGTGGAAGAAGGGGAGAGAAGGGAAGTGGAGGGGGGCTAAGGGAAGTGGAGGGGGGGGCGAAGGGGAAGGGGAAGGTGGGGGCGAAGGGGAAACTGGAGGGGGGGCAAAGGGGAAGTGGAGGGGGGCAAAGGGGAAGTGGAGGGGGGCACAGGGGAAGTGGAGGCAAAGGGGTAGTGGAGGGGGGGGGCAAAGGGGAAGTGGAGGGGGGCAAAGGGGAAGTGGAGGGGGGCAAAGGGGAAGTGGAGGGGGGGGCAAAGGGGAAGTGGAGGGGGGGCAAAGGGGAAGTGGAGGGGGGGCAAAGGGGAAGTGGAGGGGGGGCAAAGGGGAAGTGGAGGGGGGGGCAAAGGGGAAGTGGAGGGGGGGCAAAGGGGAAGTGGAGGGGGGGGCAAAGGGAAGTGGAGGGGGGGCAAAGGGGAAGTGGAGGGGAGGGCAAAGGGGAAGTGGAGGGGGGGCAAGGGGAGTGGAGGGGGGGGCAAAGGGGAAGTGGAGGGGGGCAAAGGGGAAGTGGAGGGGGGCAAAGGGGAAGTGGAGGGGGGGCAAATGGGAGGGCGGGGGGGCAAATGGGAAGTGGAGGGGGGGCAAATGGGCAGTGGAGGGGGGCAAAGGGGAAGTGGAGGGGGGGGAAAAGGGGAAGTGGAGGGGGGGCAAAGGGGAAGTGGAGGGGGGCAAAGGGGAAGTGGAGGGGGGGCCAAGGGGGAAATGGAGGGGGGGGGGCAAGGGGAAGTGGAGGGGGGGGCAAAGGGGAAGTGGAGGGGGGGCAAAGGGGAAGTGGAGGGGGGGGGGCAAAGGGGAGTGGAGGGGGGGCAAGGGGAAGTGGAGGGGGCAAAGGGGAGTGGAGGGGGGGCAAAGGGGAAGTGGAGGGGGGGCAAAGGGGAAGTGGAGGGGGGGAAAGGGGAAGTGGAGGTGCGGGGGGCAAAGGGGAAGTGGAGGGGGGGGCAAAGGGGAAGTGGAGGGGGGCAAAGGGGAAGTGGAGGGGGGGCAAAGGGAAGTGGAGGGGGACGAAGGGGAAGTGGAAGAAGGGGAAGTGGAAGAAGGGGGGGGCGAAGGGGAATTGGGGGGGCAAAGGGGAAGTGGAAAAGCGAATGGGAAGTGGAAGATGGGGGGGGGTGGGGAAGTGAAGGTTAGGGTGGGGACACTGTTCTGGCCACACAGGGAGGTGGGAGAACGTGTGTGTATGAGGGGAGGGTGGTGGGGATTATAGGGATGGAAGGTGTCGAGGGGGGGTAAGGGGGGCAAAGGAAAAGTGGAAGGGGGGAGTGGAAGAGGGGGAAGTGGGAGGGAGTGGAAGAGGGTGGGGGTGAAGAGGGGGGGGAGTGAAAAAGGGGAGTGGTGGAATGGAAGGGGGGGAGTAGGGGAAGTGGAAGGGGGAGCGATGGGGAAGTGGAAGAAGGGGGGCGAAGGGGGAGTGGAAGAAGGGGAGGGGCGAAGGGGAAGTGGAAGATGAGGGGCGATGGGGAAGTGGAAGAAAGGGGGGTGCGAAGGGGAAGTGGAAGAAGGGGGGCGAAGGGAAGTGGAAGGGGGCGAAGGGGAAGTGGAAGAAGGGGGGGCAAAGGGGAAGTGGAAGAAGGGGGGGGCAAAGGGGAAGTGAGGGGGGATGTGAGAGAGGGGGGGAAGGGGAGGGGGGGGAGGTGGAGAGGGGGGGGGAGGTGGAGAGGGTGGGGGGTGGAGAGGGGAGGGGAAGTGGAGAGGGGAGGGGAAGTGGAGAGGGGGAGGGAAGTGGAGAGGGGAGGGGAAGTGGAGAGGGGAGGGGAAGTGGAGAGGGGAGGGGAAGTGGAGAGGGGGGGAGGTGGAGAGGGGGGGAGGTGGAGAGGGGGGGGGGAGGTGGAGAGGGGGGGGGAGGTGGAGAGGGGGGGGGAGTGGAGAGGGGGGGGGGAGGTGGAGAGGGGGGGGGAGTGGAGAGGGGAGGGGAAGTGGAGAGGGAGGGGCAGGGGAGGGGAGGGGAAAGTGGAGAGGGGAGGGAAGTGGAGAGGGGAGGGGACGTTGAGGGGGGGAGAAGGGGAAGTGAAGGTTCGGGTGGGGACACTGTTCTGGCCACCCAGCGGAGGTGGGACAACGTGTGTGTGTGGTGTGTGTGTATGAGGGGAGGGTGGTGGGGATAGAGGGATGGAAGGTGTCGATACCGGGGCATTGAGGGGGTGGGTAGCGGCCCGTCTGGGGGTGGGGGTGGGGAGAGATGGGGGTGCGGACCGAGCCCGGGTGGGGTGACGATACCGGGGCGGGAGGTGGAGCGGGATGCGGACACGTTGGGATTGAGGGGTGTGCGGACACTGAGTTAGTGTCAGCGGTCCCGGTTGCAAGCGCGGCCTCCGCACTACAGCGGGGTGGGAGCACTGAGCCCCCGGCCCTGGCACCGACCGACCGGCCGGCCGGCCGCCCTCACCTCCCCGCCTCGTCAGCCCTGAGCGTCGCTGCGTCCTCACCCTCATCACCTGGAAGTCCCGGTCCTCGTTGAAGCGAGCGAATTTGTCCGCCATGTTGCCCGCACTTGTTTTCCTCCCTAGGCCGTCCGCCCGCCTCCGCCAAACCCCGCCCCTTCCTCTGCGTCACCCCCGCCCCTGCCCAGACAGCCAACCACCGTCGCCGCCCCAGCCGCGGCTGCATGATGGACGGCCGGTCGGCCCAATCCTGGCGTGGCGTGTGACGCGGCGCGGGGCTGGGGCTGGTGCGGGGCATGCTGGGCGTTGTAGTCCCAATGTCTGCAGGGTGAGTGCCCTGCTCTACAATGCTGTGTTGCAGCTGGCAATACTGCAAGTCACTGGCATGTACTGGGCTCTGCTTCACTTCACTTCACTTCACTTCACTGCGGGCGGCTTCAAGCATTAAAGATGCTGACACTAAACCTAATGAAGGGCCGGACGTTGCAGTGTCTGCAGGGTTAATGCTCTGCTGTGCAATACAGTGCTTGCAGTTATTATTGCACTATTGTTTTTTTTTATGTGTGCGTATATATATATATATATCTACGTGATTATGTGCGTATATACACACTGAACTATTTCTCGTCATATTGTTTACAGTGTACTATGTTTACATATTCTGTTGTGCTGCTGCAAGCAAGGAATGTCATTGTTCTATCTGGGACATTATGACAATAAAACACTTGACACTTGAGCTTGCAACACTGCAAGTTACGAGTATGCAGTGTGCTCTTGTTCAACTTCACCGCGGGGCGGCTTCAAGCATTGAAGGTGCTGACACTAATTCCAATGAAGGGCCTATAAATGAGTCCTGTGCATGTTTTCTGATATAGCATCTATTTATAGAATTTTGTCTTTTACTATTTTTGGTGTAGGCAAAACTGAGAGGGCAATTTGCAATCTAACTATAGTACTTCAATTTCAGCATGGCGCAGAACTAGTTTAACAGCTGGTGATAGTCACCCAACACATTCTCAAACAAAATGTTTGATTAGCTTAGGAACCTATGGTATTATATGTTTCCAAATTCCAGATAACCTAGATTCTTTATGTTCCATTCTCATTCACACCAGTTCATCCAGCTACTCTCTTCTTTGTCGACATTTTCCACCCTCCAGGACATGAAACCTGCTCCACATTGTTGCATCTGCTCACACCCACATTCCTAACCACCTGGGTTTCTTCTCACTTGGCTCTTTTTTTTTTAGTTTTGCATTAGTTTGGAGATACAGCGCAGAAACAGGCCCTTCGGCCCACCATGTCCGCGTCGACCAGCTACCCCCACACACTAACCATATCCTACACCACTAGGGACAATTTTTACGTTGACCAAGCCCATTAACCTACACACCTGTACGTCTTTGGAGTGTGGGAGGAAACCGAAGATCTCGGAGAAAACCAACACAGGTCACAGGGAAAACGTACAAACTCCGTACAGACACCAGCCGTAGTCAGGATCGAACCCGGGTCTCAGGCGCTGTAAGGCAACAACTCTGCCGCTGCGCACTGTGCCCGCCGTTTCTATCCCTGCCCTAACCTGGCTTCATCTGCCTAACTATCATCTATTGGGTTGTCTCAACACTCCCCTTCCCCCATCATCTCCCTCCCCCTCCATCTTATTTCATCTATCACCTTTGCCTTTGTACTCCACAATTTGAGATTTGTAATCGAAAATATTACGTGGTTAAAGTGCACATTGTCAGATTTTATTAAAGGCCATTTTTCTACATTTTGGTTCACCATGTAGAAATTACAGCTGTGTTTATACATAGTCCGTCCATTTCAGGGCACCATAATGTTTGGGACACATGGCTTCACAGACACATCCTCAGGGGTGTTTAAATGCAAGTATAAGTGAGCTCTCAGCACCTAGTCTTTCCTCCAGTCTTTCCATCACCTTTAGAAAATGTTATTGCTGTTTATCATCTTGAGGACCAAAGTAAGTGCCAATGAAAGTCAAAGAAGCCATTATGAGACTGAGAAACAGGATAAAACTGTTAGAGATATCAGCCTAACCTTAGGCTTACCAAAATCACTGTTTGGAACATCGTTAAGAAGAAAGAGAGCGCTGGTGAGCTTATTAATCACAAAGGGACAGGTAGGCCAAGGAAGACCTCCACAGCTGATGACAGAAGAATTATCTCAATAATAAAGAAAAATCCCCAAACACCTGTCTGACAGATCAGAAACACTCTTCAGGAGACAAGTGTGGATTTGTCAATGACCACTGTCTGTGGAAGACTTCATGAACAGAAATACAGAGGCTAAACTGCAAGATGCAAACCACTGGTTTGCCAAGAAGTACTTAAAAGAGCAACCACAGTTCTGGAAAAAGGTCTTGTGGACAGATGAGACGAAGATTAACTTATATGAGACTGATGGCAAGAGCAAAGTATGGAGGAGAGAAGGAACTGCCCAAGATCCAAAGCATACCACCTCATCTGTGAAACACAGTGGTGGGGGTGTTATGGCCTGGGCATGTCTGGCTGCTGAAGGTACTGGCTCACTTATCTTCATTGATGATACAACTGCTGATGGTAGTAGCATAATGAATTCTGAAGTGTATAGACACATCCTATCTGCTCAAGTTCAAACAAATGCCTCAAAACCCATTGGCTGGCAGTTCATTCTACAGCAAGACAATGATCCCAACATACTGCTAAAGCAACAAACAAGCTTTTCTAAGCTAAAGAATGGTAAATTCTTGAGTGGCCAAGTCAATCACCAGATCTGAACCCAATTGAGCATGCCTTTTATATGCTGAAGAGAAAACTGAAGGGGACTAGCCCCCAAAACAAGCATAAGCTAAAGATGGCTGTAAAACAGGCCTGGAAGAGCATCACTAGAGAAGACACCCAGCAACTGGTGATGTCCATGAATCACAGACTTCAAGCAGCCATTGCATGCAAAGGATATGCAACAAAATACTGAACATGACTACTTTCATTTACATGACATTGCTGTGTCCCACACATTATAGTGCCCTGAAATGAGGGGACTGCTGTAATTTCTACATGGTGAAACCAAAATGTATAAAAATGGCCTTTATTAAAATCTGACAATGTGCACTTTAACCACATGTGATTTTTTCTATTACAAATCTCAAATTGTGGAATACAGAGGCAAATAAATAAATGATGGGTCTTACAAGATACAAGATACATTTATTTGTCACATGTGCCAGTTGGCACAGGGGCTCCGGAGCCCTCCGCAGTCGCCGCTACGGGCAGCCCGCCGCTCAGGCCGGGATGTTGGAACTCAGACGTCGGGACTGGAGGCCAACCTCAGCAGCTTGGACCTCCAAACGGCTGCTTCCCACCGGAGTCCGCAGCTCCCGACGTCCCCAGGCTGCGCCGGGCGGAGACTCTCGCTGGCAGCCCTCGGCAAAGGGCCCCAGGGACTCAGCGATGTCGGTCAGCGCCGCCCGCGTTGGGAGCTCCGCGAACCACAGCCCCACGATGTTGGAGCAGCGGGCCCAAGGCTCCGGAGCCTTCAAACGGCGATCCAGGTAGGTATCGCCCGCTCCGCGGTGAATCCAGCGCTACGCCACCGCCGAAGCTCTGTCCGTCCCCCGGTCTCTGGTAGGAAAGGCCGCTCCGATCCAGCTGGTGGACGCGACTTGGAGAAATAGTTGCATCCTCACCAGGAAGCGACTGGGAAGCAGTTTCCCCCTTGCCCTCCCCCCTCCCCCACATAGAAAACTAAAGAATCCCCAAAACAAAGCTGTTAGACAAACTAAAATACCGACCCTGAGAAAGACAAGTCCTACATCCTGACAAAATATGCCTCAACGTTGCCACAAGGACATGCCGTGTCCCCACCTACCCATTGTTTGAGGTTCTGCGGTGATGGCAGCACATCATAAATAGGCCTTACAAGAAACTTACATGAGCCGCCTCCATGCACCACAGGTCCCTCCCAGCTAAACCTCCTCTTTTCTACACTTTCCCAGTTCATCCACTGTCCCTGCTTACCCTGAGCTACTGCCCTTACACATCTCACTGCTTCCTCCTGACGGACCTACCTGCTCTACAACCAATGTCCTCCTCTCTGTTGGACCTGCTTACTTCACACTGGTATCGCTGTGCTGAGCCCTAAGCCTCCTTTCCCTTGCTGCACCCTACCAACAAATGTCTGCATGCCTCAGAGCTGCTTGTGCTTCTTCTACTGCTTGCTTTGATTTCCACTTCCTCCCTCTAGTTACACTTGGCACCAGATTACTGACTAAGGTATCCTTTCTCCTGATAATTGCAACTCTAACCTCACTTAGCACACATAAATTCCTCTGTTAGACTAGACAATGGAGAGAATTACCTTTCCCATATAAAGCCACATTACTAAGAAACCGTGGAACTCCAAACCATTTCCTAACATATGAACTAACCAATCTCTCTAACTTTTCCACCTTTGAAATTGGCACCTCATATACTGTCAATGACCACATCAACCTAGAGAATAGCCCAATCTACAAACACCACAACTTCAACTTGCCTGGAAGCCCTGACTTCTCTATCCTTTCTAACGCATCAGTAACATCCTTTCTAAGTTGCTGAACCTGTTCAGTGTCATCCAACTTCCTGTTGTACCACCTACCCAAACTTTTAACTGGTTTCTCCATTCTAGACGGGATTTCTTCTTCATCTACACAGAACCTTTTCTCTGCTACCTCTCCTCACTCCTTTTTTTAATTTTTAGTATGTAAAAAGTTTTGTTTGAAGGTCTTATCTTTTTTATGTGGAGGGTGTTGGGGAGGGGGGGTAAGGGGGAAACTGCATTTCTCAGTCCCTACCTGATCGGAGAGGCGGCTTTTCTCTGATCCGCATCTATGCCCCGTCCTAGCGGCCTACCATCAGGACTGGAGCGGCATTTCCTGTCGGGTCCGGCCAGAACCTCAGCATTGGTGGCGGCACAGCGCTGGAGCGCCATCACGGAGTGGGCGATGCCTTGCCCGGGTCGCCGTGCTGGAGCTCCGCCGATTGAAACATCGCGGAGCTGCGGGGTCTGTGGAGCTGCCAGCCGCGGGCGGCGGCACTGACTTTAACACCGCAGAGCCTGGGATCTCTCGCCGAGATCGCCAGTGGTGGAGCTCAATCCATGGCTTCGGGAGCCGCGGTCTCCGGTAAGGAAGCGGCCGTTCCAGGTATTCCAAGCCGCTGAGAGGGTTCTCCCGACACTGGAGCACCATCATCTGGCGAGAGGGCCTGAAACATCGGGCCGCCATTGCGGCGACTGCGGAGGCCTCAATAGGCCTTGACCATGGGTGAACAAGAGGAAGAGGACTGGACTTTGTGCCTTCCCTCACAATGGGAACATTGTGGGAGGATGTTTTTATGTTTAATGTTAAATTCTTCTTTAATGTTGTGTTGTATTCTTATTAGTGTGCTGCAATGGCAACTCGAATTTCACTACACCAATTGGTGTATGTGACAATAAATGAAATGAACCTTTGAAATACTTTATGACTTACTAGGCTTAATCTTCAATCTAGCCTATTTAAGATTATCATTTAACTTCTCTAACAACCTTCTTGTACATGCTGCTGTGGTGGTCACCAAGGTCATATCATCCATATAGGCACTGATTGGAGGGAGACACAGTCTGTCCTGCCGTCTCCCCCCACCGACGACCCACCATGATGCTCTAATCACTAACTCCATCGCCGATTGTAAACGCTAATGGGGAAATAGTACACTCTGCCACAATGCCCATCTCTAGTCTCTGCCATGCTGTCGTAAAGTCTGCTGTACTAAAACACATTTGGACATCTTGGGAATATGCTTTCACTAAATTTACTATTGATCCAGGAACTCAAAAGAAATCAAAGGCACTCCAAATAAAAGTGGCGCAGATCCAAATCTTTTCTCTTGAGCTTGGCTGTCTGAACCTGGTGCCATATTACACTAATGTGTTCTAAGCAACCTGTGGAACCTGGGATTCCTGCTTTCTGCACTGCGATATCTATTAACCTGTTCCTTTTCAAATAACTTGCCAGCCTCTGTGCCACTATGCTAAAGAAAATCTTGCCTTCTACATTTAGGAGACATATAGGCCTAAACCAACTTAACTCTGAAGACTCTTTCTCCTTGAGAATGAAAATTCCCTCTGCTCTACGCCAAACCCTTGGCACAACCTGCTTCTCCCAAACTATACTCAAGAGCCTCCACAATAATCTAAGCACATCAGGTGCACTTGTATATACCCAGTAAGGGGCTCCATTCGGCCCTGGGGCCGAAGAAGCATTTGCACGCCTAATTATGGCTTCCACTTCCTTCCACTTTTGTGGCAAAATATCTAACATACTCTATCTCTCCTAAGGGAGGTATATCTGGAGGGAAACCCATTCCCCTTTTCTTTTCTGGATCCGAGTACGTCCTTTTAAAATATTCCTCTAACTCTTCCTTTGAAGCTTTGAGCTTTCCACTTTTTTTCTGACCAAACATTCTTTTACCAAATTTACATGAATCCCTATAAAATGCTGACCTGACTCGCTCCTTCTTCTTTCTCTTCCTCCTAAGGTGTTCTGCCCTCCTTAATATTGCTAGCTGATTTCTTCACTCTTCTTGCAAGAATGAACACAGCTTTTATATTCCTCCTTTAATTTCAAACACCTTGATATTGAAATGGAGGGGGACTAGTTTTAAACAGGATAAAAATTATATGTTTAGATGCAGTTTGGAAATAGCACCATCACTTTACCTGTGAGTCAGAGGGCTGCGGCTTCAAGTGTAAGTCAAGCAATAGAGCTGACATTAGCACTGTACGTCGGATGTACCAGAGGAATTATTTATTCCTTTCACATCTCCCACTTTAAGTGTTAGCTTTTGAGTCATAAACCTGAATTTACCTTGACAGATAGACACAGGAAAGATGATCCGAGAAATTAACCTTTGCATGAAAACATGTACCAAAGTATTCTGGGGATGCATGCTAATGTGTTCCTGCATATTGTGCAAGGCATCATGCACATCAGCGTATTCACAATCTGTACATGGTTTTCACGTTAGCTCTGTAATTTAGGAAGATGCAGTGAAACTTCAAACTAGCCCTTGTTCTGTCCCATCATTTTAAGCTTGGACAGCAGTGGTTCTTACCTGGAACAATTGTTGGATGTAATGGGACGATTGAAGATGAAGAAGCTCAGATGGACATGGTACTGGAAGCACCTTCTTCTTCACCATTACATGGGGTGACAAAGGTGGGCACCTTGCTTGAGGATCATTGCAATCAGGAGACTCCCCAAAAATAAATGTAATCTGATTAATGATCTACTCCATCACTGAATTAGAAGTGACATCTTTGCTAGCTTTGACTCCATAATAAAGCGTATCCTTTAATATGTGCACTATGTCAAAGCCTATGTTATGATGCATGGCCACTCTGATTTTTTTATCATGAGGATTTCGAGAGGATTTCAAGAGGATTGCAGTATAGGAGTAAAGAGGTTCTTCTGCAGTTGTATAGGGCCCTGGTAAGACCACATCTGGAGTATTGTGTACAGTTTTGGTCTCCTAATTTGAGGAAGGAAATCCTTGTGATTGAGGCAGTGCAGCGTAGGTTCACGAGATTGATCCCTGGAATGGCGGGACTGCCAAATGAGGAAAGATTGAAAAGACTAGGCTTGTATTCACTGGAGTTTAGAAGGATGAGGGGGAGTCTTATAGAAACATATAAAATTATAAAAGGACTGGACAAGCTAGATGCAGGAAAAATGTTCCTAATGTTGGGCGAGTCCAGAACCAGGGCCACAGTCTTAGAATAAAGGGGAGGCCATTTAAGACTGAGGTGAGAAAAAACGTTTTCACCCAGAGAGTTGTGAATTTGTGGGATTCCCTGCCACAGAGGGCAGTGGAGGCCAAATCACTGGATGAATTTAAGAGAGAGTTAGATAGAGCTCTAGGGGCTAGTGGAGTCAAGGGATATGGGAGAAGGCAGGCACGGGTTATTGATTTGGGACGATCAGCCATAATCACGAATGGCGGTGCTGGCTCGAAGGGCCGAATGGCACCTATTTTCTATTTTCTATGTATTCTACTCAATTTTCGATATCATTACTGCATGCCCAGCATCTCTTATGCATTGAAATGTGGAAGTATGCACAGTCAGAACCTTTTCCCCAGAATGAAATAATGAAATACTAAAGAGCAAAGCTTTAAGGTGAGGGGGGGGGGGGGGGCAAAGTTGAAGGGAGATGGACAGGACAACTTTTTCACACAGAGGGTGGCGAGTGCCTGGAATGCACTGCCAGGGGTAGTTGTTGAGGCATATTCGAGAGTGGCCATCAAAGAAACTTTTGGATTGACATATGGATATGCAGGGAATGGAGGGATATGGATTATGTGTAACTAGATAAGAGATGGTAGTGTTATCATGGTCGGCACAGACATTGTGGCCATTGTGGCCAGGGTTCTGAATTCTTTATAGGATCTCTTGAGGGCAAATATATAATGGTCTCTGGTTATGGTCTTCCTAACAGGTGGAAACAACATTGTCTCAATAAACAGATGGATTGTTTTCTCAGATGTGGATTATTTTCTCCGGTTGTGGTAAGACCTCACAGAAGTATAAAAAATTATGAGAGGCATAGATAGGGTAGAGCATCAGTGCCTTTTTCCTAGGATCCATGGGATTGCTTTAAGATGAGAGGGGCAAGGTTTCAGGGAGTTGTGCGGGACAACCTTTTTTTACACAGAGGGCGATGCGTTGAGGCAGATACGATAGTGGCTTTTAAGGGCCTTTTGGATAGGCATATAGATATGCAGGGATATGTGTTATGCGTAAGTAGATAAGAGATAGTATTGTTATCATGGTCGGCACAGGCATTGTGGGCCAAAGGGCCTGTTTTTGTTCTGTACTGTTTTATGTTTAATGTTCTTTATATTCACTTTATCAAAAGCATTCATATTCTAAACCTTTGTTCCTCAACATTTGTTACTCAGTTTTCAACAGCTGACAGCTGACAAGTCTATTAAACCTTTCCTTACACATATGCCATTGAATTTCCTGCATCATCGTTGTAAGTTTTCTGTGCATGTTCCCACGTGTCTCTAATATCGTTTTTTTTAAAACAATATTACAACCAGCTTAATCTAGAAATTAACAAGGAATGACAAGAATCTGCAGATGCTGAAAAAGACTGTATACATTTAAATTTTATATTTCATAAAGCGCTGGAGGAACTCAGCATGTCAGGCAGTATCTGTGGAGGGAATGGACTTGCGATGTTTTAGGTCAGGCTATAACACTAACAGTTAATGACTGCTCATTAACTAGCCGGGCACTCGAGGACATCACTTCCTTATCTATGTACTTCCCATTCCTCTGACATCAGACTGAAGAAGTGTCTCAACCCAAAACGTCATCCATTCCTTCTCTCCAGAGATGCTGCCTCCAGCATTTTGTGTTTATCTTTGATTTAAACCAGCATCTGCAGTTCCTTGCTACACACTTGAGGACACAACAACAGGTTTGAACTCCTCCAGCACTTTGTGAAATATAAATTAATATTTATACAGTCTCTTTGTCCACATTGCTGCCAGGCTTGATTGTTCTTTGAGATATTGCAATGGCCTTGTTTATAATTGATTTAGGGTATCTTAACTCAAGATGGTAATGCTCAATCCCAAGATCTGTTCTCGTTTTCCAGGTACCCTATACTAACAAAATGTGTGTTAATGTATCTGATGTTCACCTGCATTTTAATAAGGTTAAACCATTGTTAAAGTTCATCCAATTGGTACCAGATCCTCAAATTCTCACACATTATAGAACATTATGGACATCCCACACTCCAAAGACGTACAGGTTTGTAGGTTAATTGGCTTTGGTAAAAATTGTAAATTGTCCTGAGTGTATGGTCAGTGTGGACTCAGTGGGCTGAAGAGCCTTTTTTCTCACAGTTTCACTAAACTAAACTAAAATTGCTTGGATGAAGGCACCAAAGGTATGTTGCTAAATTTGCTGATCACACAAACATAGATAGAAGATAATTAAAAACAGAAAATGTTGAAAAAACTCAGCAGGCCAGGCAGCATCTGTCGAAAAAGTAACAGTCAATGTTTTGGGTTTGCAATCCTTCGCTTACAGGCGCCTGCTGAGTTTTTCCAACATTATTTTTGCCTTTCAGATATTCAGCATCTACAGTTTTCTTTTGATTTTCATAAGGGAGAAGATAATTTGTGTGGAGGACATAAAGGATGCTACAAAGAGTTTTAGAGAGGTCAAGTCAGTGGACAAAGGTTTATTTTACTTCGGAGTCACGGAGTCATGGGACACCCATGGCAGCATCTTACCAAGGGCTGCTTAATGCATCTCCCTCGACAGAGGGGAGCATTACGGGCCAGAGCAGGGCTGGCCCCGAAGATAGGGGATTGGCTGAAGACACCGGCAGTGTCCTAGGGGTGCAGGATCCACAAAAGCTGCTCGGGGTGGTCTCAAGGTCTCAAGGTTTACGATGCCAGCGCAAACAGGACAGCCGTTAGAGCCAATACTGGCAGCCAGCATAGACTATCTTTCATTCAACCAGCTGTAGGAACAAGTGTTGAATGAAACAACAGCCAAATATATGGCACCTGAGAACTGTATCTCACTAAATGTTCCTGCAGTAAATAGTTCTATCTGGGGGTACATTGGTGCCGGCATCCGAACTCAAGAAGTGAAGATGCAGAAAATACTGAAACTTTTTGCTTCGGTAATAACGGCGTTTGCTCGGTCTGTGGATGGAACAGAAATGTCAGAGACACAACAGGATGCTCTGGCGTTACTCTGCAACACGCAATTTGAGATCAATTGCCTAAGGAAGAACACCATTCGACCTGCATTGAACCCCAAATTTGCAGGGTTGTGCAAAACTACCAGCACAACACCACCAATACTGCTATTTGGGGACAACTTATCCAAGCAGGTGAAAGAGCTCGACGAAGAAGCTAAAGCCGTCGGGCTCATGAAGGCATCGACCTCGGGCAAGACCATACATCCCCGGCGGCAGCACCCCTACGCATCCACCAGCAGACAACAACACCTGGACGCTGGTGAAAGCATGAAGGGCGCACAACCAACACCGAGGTCTTTTTTAGGCCACGACCCAGAGCGACCCTCATGGAAAATGTGCCAACCCCGCACTCCTCTTCCGCAGAAGAGGCCGAAGCACAGGAAATGAACACGCCACCGGTAACCATGGAGGTAGGTGGGTCTGGTTCCTTCCAGAACTTAGTGGGTGTAAGTTCTATACTAACTGGGGGTAGGTTACACCTGTTTTGGGAGGCATGGAGGTCTATAACTCCTGACCCTTATATACTACAGAGTATTCAGGGATACAAAATTGAATTTATTCATAGCGACATTCCCCCAGTTCAACATGCGCCTAGCCGAGAGTTTGTGTTGTCACAACAGGAAAAACTGGAAGGTCATGCAGAGCTGGGGAGACTATATGCCAAAGGAGTAATTGAGAGATCCCAACACGACTCTCTAGAATTTGTGTCCAACATTTTCATAAAAACTAAGAAAGATGGTGGATGCCGCATCATCATTGATTTGACTAAACTGAATACTTTTGTGAGGTATATTCACTTTAAAATGGAAACCTTTGTTACTGCCAAACAATTGGTTTCCGAAGGCTACTTCATGGCTTGCATCGATCTAAAAGATGCATACTATTCGGTGCCTGTACAAAAGGATCATCGCAGATATCTGAAGTTTAACTGGATGGGGCAGCTCTGGCAGTATAAAGCGTTGCCTAATGGATTAACATTAGCCCCCAGACTATTTACCAAGATATTAAAACTAGCCTTGGCACTTCTCCGAAAAGAGAAACATATTGACATGGCATATCTTGATGATATATTAATTATGGGGAAAACCCTGGATTTAGCCAAATCAGCTGTATCAGCTACCAAACTATTGTTTGAAAACCTGGAGTTTATCATCCATCCAGTTAAATCTACTACGCCTTCTACTACTATGGATTATCTGGGGTTCACTATTGACTCTATCCATATGTCTGTAACTTTGCCAAAGAACAAGGCAGCAGATTTAATGGAGGCCTGCAACAACTTCATTGTCATCAGTCAACCTTCTATCCGACAGGTTGCAAGGGTAATTGGAAAACTTGTAGCTGCATTTCCAGCCACACAGTTTGGACCTTTGCATTACCAAAATTTACAAAGAGCAAAGGTGCAAGCACTAAAACATCATGCTGGTCATTTCAACCGACCAATGCAATTACCAGCCAAAGCAATTTCAGAGCTACAATGGTGGAGACAAAACATTCCACATAGCTCCAGCCCCATCATTATCAGTAACCCATCAGTTATATTACAAACTGATGCCAGCGCTCAAGGTTGGGGAGCTACTAATACTAGGTCCAGTTGTGGTGGCAGATGGGATGCACATGAATCATCTTTACTACAAACACTGGGCATAAATTATTTAGAGATGTTGGGTGCGTTCTATGGGCTAAAAGCATATTGCTCAAAGTTGCACCATTTGCATGTCCCCCTACAAATTGATAATACCACAGTGGTGGCATACATTAATCATATGGGTGAAATCAAATCGATATCATGTGACAATCTGGCTAATACAATTTGGCAATGGTGCATCAATAGAAATATTTGGATATTAGCTACTTACGTACCGGGTAAACTAAATACAGTGGCAGACACCAGGTCATGAAAATTTAATGACAACACCGAGTGGGTTGGAGCACAAAGTATTTGCTGATATTGTTACGCAATATGGAACACCAGATATCGATCTATTTGCATCTAGACTGAATCACCAGTTACCAACATATGTCGCTTGGGAACCAGACCCTGGGGCAGCAGCGATGGACGCCTTCTCGCTGGACTGGGGAAAATTGTTTTTCTATGCCTTTCCCCCCTTCTGCCTCATCAGTCGGGTCCTACGCAAAATACAACAATCAGGTATTTTGGTGGTACCCGATTGGCCTACTCAGCCATGGTTCCCTGTGGTTCTCGACTTGATCTCGGAACCTTGTATGTCCGTCCCCAAACGACCGGATTTGTTGGTCCATGCCATGACAGGATCAATCTGTTAATTTGCAGAATTTAAAGAGACCACTGAGGGACCTGGGGCTGACGGACAGAACTATGACCATGATCACGGCGGCATGCCGAGAATCCACCAAGAAGCAATACATCTCATACATCAGGAAATGGGAAATATACTGTACAAGGACTAATATTTCGTACAATACAGCTTCTGTAACCAATGTCCAGGAATTTCTGGGCAGCCTTCATTTTGATGAGGGTCTCAGCTACAGTGCTATTAACTGCGCCAGGAGTGCCCTATCAGCATACTTATGGCAGGGAGTAGGACAGCACTCTGTGGGATCTCACCCGCTAGTTTCCAAGCTTATGAAGGGTATCTACAACACGAACCCTCCTAGAGCAAGGTACTCCCAGATTTGGGATGTTAGTGTTGTCCTTACGTTGCTCAGGGGTTGGTCACCAGCAACGTCCCTATCCTTGGAGAAGCTGACATTAAAAACAGTCATGCTGATGGCACTGGACTCGGCACAACGGGTACAGTCCCTACATAAACTGAGACTAGATATAATGGTTATTTCACCCAACAAGATAAATCATCAGGCCTTAAACTAGAATTCCGTGCATATCCTACGGATACCCGCGTATGTGTTGTGACACACCTATTACACTATATAGAGACCACTAAAAATCTTAGAGGCAATGAAATGGGGCTATTTATCAGCCATAAACAGCCTCATAATAGGGTATCGGTGCAAACCATATCTAGGTGGCTCAGACATGTTTTAGGAGCAGCAGGGGTGGACACTGATACTTTCAAATCTCATTCCACCAGGGCTGCAGCAACATCGGCAGCAAGGGAAATGGAAGTGCCAATGGACCACATCCTGGGTACAGCAGGATGGTTTAGGGAGAAGACTTTCCAGCAATTTCATAATAAGCCGATTGCTAAACCTGCGGTATTTACAGAATCAATTTTAAATTCTGTATTATGATTTTACCCGAATTGAAGGGATTATTATTTTTCTTTGTTAAAATAAATTCATTATTGTTTGAATTTCTGATTCATGTTTGAATACGATAACATACTTCCTCCCTTGGTCAACTACGGCAGTGAGTGAAGCATGGACTCGTTCCACGGCATGAAATCACAGATCTTTAAAATCTTCACGCAGTCACTCACGTGACTCCGAAGTAAAGTAGTAAGATTAAACGAGAACTTACCAGTTTGAAGTTTGATCTTTATTTTATGAGGAGTTACGTCGAGGGATTACGTGCCCTCCACGCCCACCCTCTATCATAAAGGTCAACTGGTATCCTAGTTTTCTCTCATCTTACTATGTTTATTTCATCTACTGTTGTCTGTGATTTCACACCGATGCTTTGAAGTATGATGCGCATGCGCACTGGCGGGATCTTCACGTAATCCCTCGACGTAACTCCTCATAAAATAAAGATCAAACTTCCAACTGGTAAGTTCTCGTTTAATCTTACTATTAAATGGAGTATCGTGTAAGAAGGAACTGCTGATGCTGGTTTAAACCGAAGATAGCCACAAAAAGCTGGAGTAACTCAGCGGGACGGACAGCATCCATGGAGAGAAAGAATGGGTGACACCTTTTCGGGTCGAGACCCTTCTTTAAATGGAGTATCATTTGGGAAAATATGTTGCCCATTTTAACAAGAATTTTCATTTCAAAATGCATAATATCTAAAAGGTGAGGGATCACAGATTTAAACGGATCTTGATGTGTGGGTTTTATAGAGTGTAATTAGGGAAATCAACAGAGCGTTATTATTTATGGCTAAGGGAATCAAATTCAAAATGATAAAGGATATAATTTAATTATATAGGGCACCTGCGAGGTCTCATCTGATATACTGTGTCAACAATATTCTCCTTATTTAAGGAACAATGTTTTGAAAGTAGTTCAGACAAGGTTTACAGGACTAATACCTAGATTGGCCTGGTTATCTTGTGAAGAAAGATGGAACAGGCTAGTCTTATGTCCACTGGAGTTTAGAAGAGTGTGAAGGGATTATCGACTAATTGATTGAAAGAAACTAGCCCATTGCCCACCAAGTCCATGCCGACCATCACTAGCTCAGTGTTATCCACTTTCACATCCACTCCCTACACACTCGGGGCAGTTTATAAAGGGCCAACTGGCCTACAAATCCGCACCTTTTGGGGATGTGGGCAGAAATAGGAGCACCTGGAGGAAACCCACGCGGTCGCAGGGAGAACATGCAAACTCCACACAGGCAGCACCTGAGCTCAGGATCAACCCTGGGTCTGACGCTGTGAGGCAGCAGCTCTACCCGCTGCATCATGTGCCGCCCAGATTAGAGAAAACAAATAAGAAGCCGAGGGGTATTGGCAGGGTACATGCGGAGGGGATGTTTCCTGATGTGGGAAATCTAAAACTGGAAGGCACCATTAAAAGATTAAGGGTCACCCACTTAAAAATTAATGAGGGGTATTTTCTTTTTCTCTCAAAATACTTGTGCGTTTTTTTACAAATCTTTATCAAAGGACAGTGGAGTAGAATCTTTGAATAGTTATAAAGCAGAGATGGATACTTAATAGCAAGTTAGTGAAAGGTCTGAAGAAAGGTCCCAACCTGAAACATCACTTATCCATGTTCTGCAGGGATGCTGCCTTACTCCAGCACTTTGTGTGCTTTATAATGAAGGATTGCTATGTGGGAAGGATTGCAGAGTTGATGTTACATTCAGATCAGCCATAACTGCCAGGCCTTCGTGGTCATGTGAAGGACTCTACAGCAATAACAACTGGGACTTGAAAATGATGCCAATCAGATGCCATGTACACTTTCTCAGTGTACTACTACTGTACACTTGTACTGTATCTGAGATGCTTCTCTAAGATGTTTCTAAGTGCTTATATATAGTGAAACATATTGATCTGTATCCAAAAATGAATTTCACTGTACCTCGGTACATGTGACAAATAAAGTGCCATTGAAACACCATTGAATGGCCAGGAGGGGTTAGGGAGTTTGCGTGGTTTACTTGTGCTGCTCACTCATATATCCATCATCATAAGATCATAAGTGATAGGAGCAGAATTAGGCCATTCAGCCCATCAAGTCTACTCTGCCATTCAATCATGGCTGATCTATCTCTCCCTCCTAACCCCATTCTCCTGCCTTCTCCCCATAACCTCTGACACCCGTCCCAGAATTATATCTATCTCTGCCTTAAATATATCCACTGACCTGCCCTCCACAGCCTTCTGTGGCAAAGAATTCCACAGATTCACCACCCTCTGACTGAAGCAATTCCTCATCATCTTCCTAAAAGAGTGTCCTTTAATTCTGAGGCTATGACCTCTAATCCTAGACTCTCCCACTAATGGAAACATCTCTCCACGTCCACTCTATCCAAGCCTTTCCCTATATTGCACATGTCTATGAGGTCCCCACTCATTCTTCTAAACTCCAGCGAGTACAGGCCCAGTGCCGTCAAACGCTCATCATATGTTTCAAACTATTACAAGCTCATGTAACAAACGATTCTTATTTCAAGCACGCACACATTTTGCCTTTGTACTAAAGTTCTTTTAATTGTCATCTGTATTTAGGGACAGTTATTTTCTTTCAGCGCCACCTTTTGAGATGAAATTTCAAACTAAGGCCTTTGCTGCCTGTTCAATACATCTAAATGATTGCACAATGTTTCTGTAGAAATAAGCAGAGGTTCTCGTAGTGATCTTGACAGCAAAAACTCCTCACTCACCGTCACCAATTCAAGTTATATTGTCATTCAATACCTGCTGCCAGGGGTGCTAGTTGTAGCAGATACAATAGTGACATTTACAAGGGTTTTACAAAAAGCATTTGAGTGTGGAGGGGTGGAGGCATATGGATCATGGGCAGGCAGATGACATTAACGGCATCATATTAGTTACGGACATTGTGGGCCAACAAGCCTGTAGCTATACTGTACTGTTTTATGATCTATGTTAATATTTTTGTGTGACATTATTGTGCACAATTTTATGTTTCCAACAAGCAATTGAAAGGGATTTCAGCAGCTATAAAACACTTTGGGCTATCCTTTCCTTTTATGTGTCATTACAAAAAATGTTAAGTATGTTCAATGGATTTTTTGTGCTATACAAGGGAAGAACACAAATCCTTAACCTAGAGACATTTGCTTCAAGGTATATGCAGGTCATTAATGTGATCCTGGCACTGAGAATTATTCATTGATGACTATTCAACCTGTCATAAGTGCAACATATTCAGCAATGTGCAAACTGAATCTTTTTCAACAGCTTCCAAAATCAAATCAAATCAAACAAATATGTTTGTCCCAGGCACAGTCAATTCCAAAGTTAAGAACATTTAGCATGAATGAGGCACTCAACCTTGTGATGTTAAGTATACCATTGTTGCAGAGACAGCCTCAAAACGAAGAGATAACAAAACAACCAAAGATGATTGAAACATTTAAAATCCAATTATATACTTCAACCCCCATGCTGCCTGCCCCATGCTCTCTCTCCACAGATGCTGCCTGACCCACTGAATTACTCTTCAACCCCATGCTGCCTGACCCACTGAATTACTCCATGCTGCCCCATGCTCTCTCTCCACAGATGCTGCCTGACCCACTGAATTACTCCAGCACTTTGTGTCTTCATATACTTCAACCCCATGCTGCCCCATGCTCGCTCTCCACAGATGCTGCCTGACCCACTGAATTACTCCAGCACTTTGTGTCTTTTTTATATACTTCATCCCCATGCTGCCTGACCCACTGAATTACTCCATGCTGCCTGACCCACTGAATTACTCCAGCACTTTGTGTCTTTTTTATATACTTCAACCCCATGCTCTCCAGAGATGCTGCCTGACCCACTGAATTACTCCAGCACTTTGTGTCTTTTTTATATACTTCAACCAGTTACCAATTTGTGAAGATAGACACAAAATGCTGGAGTAACAGGCAGCATCTCTGGATAGAACAAATGGATGACGTTTTGTGTCGATACCCTTCTTCAGAGTCAGGGGAGAGGGAGACACATATGGAAGGGTAAGGTGTGACAATGAGACATTGAAGGGGACAAAGATAAAGGAAAATGTAGAATAGATCATTGTTAGCCAGGGGAAGGTGACAACGAAGCATACAGAGATAAAATGTAATCAGGAGAACAGTCAGACTGGTCGGAGAACTAGGAGGGATGGAGAGAGGGAAAGCAAGGGTTACTTGAAGTTAGAGTAGTCAAAATTTATGTGAAGATGGGATGGCTTCCAGTGATTATTTTTTATAGCTGGGGCAATGATTAAAGTGTCTTTGATTTATCTGTGTTGGGAACATGATTTGCTAAGCGGGATGTACAGAGGGATCTTAGGGTCCAAGTCCAAAAAACCTTGAAAGTTGCAACACTAGATAGAGTGCCAAAGAAGGCATATGATGTTCTTGCCTTCATTGGGCAGGTTATTGAGTATAAGAGTCAGAGGAAGTCATGATGCAGCTTTATAGGCCTTTGGTTAGGTTGCATTTAGAGTATTGCATGCAGTTCTGGTCATCCCATTACAGGAAGGATGTGGAGCCTTTGGAAAGAGTGCAGAGGAGGCTTGCTACAATGATAGACACAGAATGTTGGAGCAACGCAGTGGGTCAGGCAGCATCTCTGGACAAAATGAATAGGTGATGTTTCAGGTCAGGATGGTGCATTTTGTGTCTCTCTTTAGTACAAACCAGCATCTTCAGTTCCTTTTAATTAGTTACCAGAATGATACATGGATTAGGAGGTATTAGCTACAAGGAGAAGTTGAGGAGACTTGGAATGTTTCCTTGGAACGTTGGAGATTGAGGGGTGTCCTGATAGAAGTATATAAAATTATGAGAGACATGGATAGGGTAGACAGTCAGAATCTTTTCCTCAGGATGGACATTTGGCGGTTTGAGAAACGACTACTGAAGTTTTCAACCAAAAACTTTATTCGAAAGTAAGTTGCAGTATACAGGTTTGTCAAACACGTCTGCCCACATCGGTGGTCAGCACTGAACTAACGCGCACCAAGGGAAAACCGCGCGAAAACAACGGCCCCTCCCGAATCACGTGACCGCGGCTTCCGAACGGCAGGTTCGATATCTGCGTGCGCTAGGTGGTGCCGCTACATGGCCCCCCCCCGAATCCGCAGTACGGAAACGCGCGGGTAAACGGACGGTACGACCGGAACGCGTAGTCCGAGGTCGAGGGGCGAGCGCACAACAGGACCGGAGGGGAGCGAAAAACGCAAACGAGGGACGGGCGTAACAAAGGGGACCGGAGAAACGTGACCGGAGGGAACAGATGCAGAGGGTGTCAAAGCAACAGGTGACGTCCTCTACGCCGTGGAGTAGCCACTGTCACTGGGCACTCCTCGTCAATGTGTGCAGCTTGAGGCGGCTCACAGAAACAAACTCCTCCTTGCCCCATGTCCAACGTGAATGTTGAAACACCGGCACTTAGCACCCTGTACGGACCCTCGTACACCCGCTGTAATGGCGAGCGATGAGCGTCTCTACGGAGGAAAACATTAGCACAATCCCGTAACATAGTAGGCACATGAACCAAAGACGAACCATGCCGGGAAGTGGGAACCGGGACCAAAGCGCGCGCCCGCTCGTGAAGGTCCGCCAGCACCTGCGAGGTAGAAATCTCCTGGTCCGGGGTGGCAGGCAAGAAATCCCCGGGAACCCGCAAAACTGAGCCATAAACCAACTCGGCCAAGGAGGCTTTGAGGTCTTCCTTGGGCGTTGTTCTGATGCCCAGGAGGACCCACGGTAACTGGTCGACCCAATCAGGGCCGGTGAGTCGTGCCTTTAACGCCGACTTAAGGTGTCTATGGAACCGCTCGACCAACCCGTTAGTCTCGGGGTGGTAAGCGGTGGTTTGATGTAGCTTCGTGCCGTACAGCTGCGCCATACCGCACTATAGGGAGGATGTGAACTGGGCCCCGCGATCTGTGGTGATATCCGAGGGGACCCCGAAACGAGCGACCCAATGTGAAACAATGGCCCTCGCGCATGCCTCGGCGAAGGTATCCGACAACGGGATGGCCTCCGCCCACCTGGTAAACCTGTCCACGATAGTCAGCAAGTGGGTAGCCCTGCGCGAACAAGGCAAGGGACCTACCAGGTCTACATGGATGTGCAGGAACCTGCCGTCCGGGACGGTGAAATCCTGGACCGGCTGGTGCACATGTCTCTGTACTTTGGAGGTCTGGCATGGGATACAGGAATGAGCCCATGCAGCGACTTGCTTCCTCAGGCCGTGCCACACGAACTTCGCCGCGACTAGGGCAGATGTGGCGCGAATGGACGGGTCGCTAGACTATGGATGGTGTCGAAGATCCGGCGTTGCCAAGCGACCGGGACAATCGGTCGGGCTTTACCGGTGGAAACATCACAACCGGGGCGTGAGCAACCCTGGAAAGTCGGCGAGCAGGGCTGCGAAAGGTTGCTGGATCTCAGCTACTCCTCTGCACTCTCTTAAATGTCTCCACATCCTTCCTATAATGGGATGATCACATGTAAGCAGAGAAGAGTGGGTCTTGGCAAAATGTTTGGCATAGACATTGTGGGCTGAGTGGTCTGTTCTTGTGCTGTACTCTTCCATGTTCTATGTAAGTAGGTGTTGATTGTATGCCATAGAGTCATACAGCATGAAAACAGGCCCTTCGGCTCAAATTGTCCATGCCGACCAACATGCCCCATCTACACTAGTTCCACCTGCCTGCGTTTGGCCCGTATCCCTCTAAACCTAGCCTATCCATGTACCTGTCTAAATGTTTCTTAAACATTGTGATAGTACCTACCTCTACTATCTCCTCCAGCAGCTCATTTCATACACCTACCCACCCACCCATCTTGGGTGAGGGTCAAAGAGTTGTGAATCTGTGGAATTCTTTGCCACGGAAGGCTGTGGAGGCCGTCAATGGATATTGTTAAGGCAGAGACAGACAGATTTTTGATTAATACAGGTGTCAGGGGTTATGGGGAGAAGGCAGGAGAATGGGGTTAGGAGGGAGAGATAGATCAGTCATGATTGAATGGCAGAGTAGACTTGATTGGCCAGATGTCCTAATTCTGCTCTTATCACTTATGACCTTATGTTCTTTATTTCCCTCTGAACTGGGTGACCACTTCAGTGGGCATTGCTCAAGGTGTCCTTTAAAAGATACAATCCTTGACTGACTCCTGAAAATCCTTGACCTATGACCACTCAAGGAAAGAGCCTTTGGCGTTGAGAACCTTTGTTCATGTGTCAGGAGCATAAAAGACCAATGAAAAGAATGAAGTGATCAGCCTACCTCACAACTCCTACCCCACATGCCTAGCCCATCGAGCACCTCCTGCCCGATCAGAGGAAGATCGCTTGTGTCGCCTCAATACACAAAGAATCAGAGCGGATGCAAGTTGTCCTGGATGCCTCCAGAGATAGCACTAGAGGAGTTAACTATACTGATGGATGTCAATAGACAATAGACAATACTCAATAGGTGCAGGAGTAGGCCATTCGGCCCTTCGAGCCAGCACCGCCATTCAATGTGATCATGGCTGATCATCCCCAATCAGTACCCGGTTCCTGCCTTCTCCCCATATCCCCTGACTCCGCTATCTTTCCCTCTCTTAGTCTTCAGTTTAGACTTTAGAGGTACAGCATGGAAACAGGCCATTCGGCCCACCGAGGCCGCGCCAACCAGTGATCGCCCCGTACACTAGCACTAGTCCTACACACCCGGGACAATTTACAGAAGCCAATCAACCGACAAACTTGTACGTCTTTGGAGTGTGGGAGGAAACCGGAGCACCCGGAGAAAACCCACACTGCCACTCTGTACAGACAGCACATGTAGTCAGGATCGAACTCAGGTCTCTGGTGTTATAAGGCAGCAACTCAACCGCTGTACCACCATGCCGCCTGACTACATTGATTCTAATTAGGGTCCCTGTGCTGGGAATGTTAGCTGGGGAGTAGGCATCATTTCCATGTCATTCCAGTGGACTCTACCGCTGCGCCACTGTGCTGCCCCCTAAAAGGATATTTGTGAATTATTTGGGTTTTTACCACTTTACAGTAGTTTCAACAACACTAATACTGACATGAGCTTTCAAAATTCCAGATTTATTTAGTTACTTGAATTTAAATTCCCTAGGTGCCTTGATATGAATTTCGGACATGAATTTGAATCTCTGGATCAATTGTCCATCTGGAGACAAGTCCAATGAGTGCACTGTCACTGGCCCTGCTGAGATTTATTCAGGAAATAACATGTTCTCGGTCGCTGGGACTTATTGGGCAACTGCGTGATGTTCAGGCATGACTTCAGATGATATCCAAGGATTGCAGGGTTCCATGGGATTAATCACGGGATACCGTGACACATCAAACCACTTCAGTTCATTACAGATGACCTTCTGGGAACCAGCACTTTCACAGTGCAGACAGTGCCAGAATACATCTACTGTATGGTATCCATCCTTCCTTTCATTCATTTCCTTGGCTGGTTCAGTAGTTTAGTTTACATTAGTTTCACTGTCGTCCTGCTGAGTTACGCTGTTTCACTAGTTATCTCCTTCTCCACAGCCAACAATAAACCATTGTGGGCTCCACCTTTCCTTGATCATCGTTACTGGGTTTAATTTGTCCATTTGCATACCTTTCCTTCGTTTGTTCTTTGTACCTCTTCATATCTCTAGTTTCCCTCTCCCCTGACTCTCAGTGTGAAGAAGGGTCTCGACCGGAAATGTCACCTATTCCTTTTCTCCAAAGATGCTGCCTGACCCATTGAGTTACTCCAGCATTTTGTGTCTATCTTTGGTGTAAACCAGCACCAGTTCCTTCCGACACAACAGGGGGGAATAAAGATCACCTGCCAATGGCGTGTTCTGGTAGACCATACTGATGGCTTGAGGCAATTATTGGACTTCAGATTCTAGACTTTAGAGATACAGCGCAGAAACAGGCCCTTCGGCCCACCAAGTCCGTGCTGACCTACAATCCGGAAGTGGCGGCGCTGTCGTACAGCAGCGGCTCGCCTGCAGTCCGTCTGTTTTTACTTTTTTTTGTTGTTTTCTTTTGTCCTGTTTCAGTTAAATTTTAGTTTATTGGGTTGTGTATGTGTGGGGTGGGGGGGTGAAACATGACTTTTGTCTCTTCCTTCGGGGGAATGCGACTTTTTCTTGTCGTATCCCCCTTCTCTTCCTCCGTCTGCGCTGAGGCCAAAATGGCGGAGCTGCCGGCCTCCAACTCCAACTGCGAGCTGCCGGCCTCCAACTCCAACTGCGAGTGACCGACCGACCTCGAGGCTCCGGAGGCAGAGCCAGGACTTACCAGCGCGAGGCTGGCCAACTTCGGGGCTGCGGTGGCGTTCCGGCGGTGGTGGTGGCGTTCCGGCGGTGGCGACCGAGGACACTGGTGGCGACCTGAATCCGGAGGCTCGGCCGCAGCTGGCCCAGTGGACGACATCTTCGGGAGCGCGAGGCTGGCCGGCTTCGGAGCTGCGGTGGCGTTCCGGTGGTGGCGACCGAGGACACTGGTGGCGACCTGATTCCGGAGGCTCGGCCGCGGGCCCAGTGGACCTGAATCCGGAGGCTCGGCCGCGGGCCCAGTGGACGACATCGTCGGGAGCGCGCAGGTCACAGGTTGGTGACCTGTTTTTCTGGGGCTCCCGCAACTACAGCTGCGTCCGCTGGACTGGAGGGCGGCAGCTTCGGCAGCTTCGACCACCCCGGGCCGCGGAGTTTGAGCCGGCCCGTCGCGGAGCACGGATTCGGCCGCTGGACTGGTTTACCGTCGCCCGGCGGGGCCACAGCATCAGAAGCCTGGATCGCCTCAGCGCAGAGGGAGAAGAAAGCGGGAAGAGACAGAGACTTTAAGACTTTTGCCTCCATCACAGTGAGGAGGTGCCTGGTGAACTCACTGTGGTGGATGTTAATTTGTGTTTATTGTGTGTTTTGTCATTTATTATTATATGTATGACTGCAGGCAACGAAATTTCGTTCAGACCGAAAGGTCTGAATGACAAATAAAGGAATCTCTAATCATCCCATACACTAACACCATCCTACACACTAGAGACAATTTACAATTTTACTGAAGCCATTTAACCTACAAACCTGCACATCTGTAGAGTGTGGGAGGAGATCGGAGCAGCTGGAGAAAACCCACGTGGTCACAGGGAGAATGTACAAACTCTGAACAGACAGCACCCGTAGTCAGAATTGAACCCAGGTCTCTGGTGCTGTAAAGCAGCAACTCTACTGCTGTGCCATTGTTCTGCCTGACTAAAGTGAATATAACTAGGGCCTCGGTGGAGGCAATGTTGGCTAGGGAGAGTAAGGTTTGGTTCTAATAGCATGCCTGGAGAGCCCAATGAGGATCATGACTGATCCCTTACCTATTCCTCAGACTATGTGTAATCATATCCTTCCCAAGGTGTGGCCACCACTGTGCTCCACTGTGTCCTAACTAATATATAAACTTGCAACATGTTGTTGCTGCTCCTATATTTAGTGCAGAGGTTCTTATATTTATTTGAGGAAGACAGATATCTCATGTTCATAAGTTATAAGAGCAGAATTAGGCCATTCAGCTCATCAAATCTACTCCGCCATTCAATCATGACTGATCTATCTCTCCCTCCTAACCCCATTCTCCTGCCTTTTCCCCATAACCCCTGACATCCTTACTAATCAAGAATCTGTCAACCTCCACCCTAAAAATATCCATTGACGGCCTCCACTGCCTTCTGTGGCAATGAATTCCAAAGATTCATAACCCTCTGTCCAAAGAAATTCTTCCTCATCTCCTTTCTAAAGGTACGTCCATTTATTCTGAGGCTATGGCCTCTGATCCTGGACTCTCCCACTAGTGGAAACATCCTCTCCACATTGTTGTCTTTCACTATTCATCCACTCTATCCAGGCCTTTCATTATTTCAACAAAGCATTGTTCATCATCCTGCCACTCTACATAACCTGCCATTTTTACAGACCTAAGAACATGCATCCCAAGGTTCCTTTGTTCATCAATAATTTGGAATTATAAATGCCCTACGATTTATAATGCTGCACGGTGGCGCAGCAGTAGAGTTGCTGCCGTACAGTGCCAGAGACCCGGGTTCGATCCTGACTACGGGTGCTGTCTGTACGGAGTTTGTATGTTCTTGCTGTCATTGCAAGTAAGTAAGTAAGTAAGTACGTTTATTGGCCAAGTATTCACATACAAGGAATTTGCCTTGGTGCTCCGCCCACAAGTAACAACATGACTGACAGTGACAGTTGCGAATGACTCAGAAAACACTAAACATTAATAATAATAAAATATTAATGATAAAACACCATTGATCAAGCATGTGAACTAACAAAATACCAGATCAAAGGGAGGCTACAGATTTTGGCTGTTGAGTAGAGCAGCTACTCGTGGATAAAAACTGTTTTTATGTCTGGCTGTGGCAGCTTTGACAGTCCAGAGTCGCCTTCCAGACTCCGGACTTCCAGAATTACTCGGTTTCCTCTCACATTCCAAAGACTTGCAGGTTTGTAGGTCAATTGGCTTTTGTAAAAATTGCCCCTGGTGTGTAGGATAGAACTAGTGTACGTAGTGATCATTTGTAGGCATGGACTTGGTGGGCCGAAGGGCCTGATTCCTTGCTGTATCTCTAAACTCTAAACATACCATTTATATCCTACCCTTATTTGACCTTCCAAACTGCTTCACTTTGCAATTGTCAAGATTATATTCCATTCCAAATTTGCTTTTGTTTCAGCTGTTGCCCCTCTGCTCTCTCCTTTCAGCTGGGCACATTATACAGAAGCTCCTTCAAACCTGATGATATATTAACAGGTCTGCTGGACCGAATCGTGATGGAATGTTGTCAACTATTTGGACTGAAGATTGTTCAGCATCTCTGAACAACAAGGTCTGAAGAAGGGTCTCGACCCGAAACGTCACCCATTTCTTCTCTTCAGGGATGCTGCCTGTCCCGCTGAGTTACTCCAGCTTTTTGTCTTTAACTGTGGTGTAAACCATCATCTGCAGTTCCTTCTTACACCAATATATTAGATAAACTGGAGGAACTCAGAGTGTCAGGTCGCATCTGTGGGGAGAGAAATGGACACATCCTTCAGACTGAAGAAAGATCTTAACCTGAGACATTGTCTATCACATTATGCCCGCTGAGTCCCTCCAGCAGTTTGTATTTTACTCAGGACTCCTGCATCTGCAGTCCTTTGTGGCTCCAGATGACGTAAACATTGATTCAGAGAGGGATTTGAGCAACCTCAGCCAACTGACCTCTAACAATGGCTCATTGTGGGCTCCTTGGCCATCGGTGCCGGCTCTGATTTGTTCTGTACCTTGTCTCTAGTTTCCCTCTCCCCTGACTCTCAGTCTTGACCCAAAACGTCACCTATCATTTTTCTCCAGAGATGTTTCCAGACCTGCTGAGTTACTCCAGCATTTTGTGGGTAGGCAAAAATGCTGGAGAAACTCAGCAGGTGAGGCAGCATCTATGGAGCGAAGGAATAGGTAGCCTTTTCCTTCACTCCATAGATGCTGCCTCACCCGCTGAGTTTCTCCAGCATTTTTGTCTACTGTCGATTTTTACAGCATCTACAGTTCTTTCTTAAACTCTCCAGCATTTTGTGTCTCTCTTCAAAACTTCTTTGAGAATGTGTACTGAGCAGTCAGCTGTACTGTTACAGACTGGATGATATGAGGGAATTAAACAGTATTTGATACTGTTTACCACAAACTGCATTCACACTGATAACATACAAACTGAGGACTGTTATCTGACACCAACTCTTTAAGTATACCATGACTTGCAAAAAACTGACTTCAGCTGAGTGATTGTACTTCCTACTTGCCCACACTGGCCAACAATGTTCCAGCTATACTAGTCCCACTTGCTTGCGCTTGGCCCATATCCTTCCGAACCTGTCCTATCCATGTACCTGTCTAACTGTTTCTTAACAATGGGATAGTCCCAGCCTCAACTACCTCCTCTGGCAACTTGTTCCATACAGCCACCACCCTTTGTGTGAAAAAGTTACCCCTCAGATTCCTATTAAATCATTTCCCCTTCATCTTGAACCTATGTCCTCTGGTCCTCGATTCCCCTGCTCTGTGCATCTACCCGATCTATTCCTATCATGATTTTGTACACCTCTATAAGTTCTTCCCTCACCCTCCTGTGCTCCATGGAATAGAAACCCAGCCTACTCAACCTCTCCCTGCGCCTCACACCCTCTAGTCCTGGCAACATGCTTGTAAATCTTTTCTGAACCCTTTCAAGCTTGACAATATCTTTCCTATAACATGTTGCCCAGAACTGAACACAATATTCTAAATGCGGTCTCACCAACGTCTTATACAACTGCAACATGACCTCCCAACTCCTATACTCAATACTCTGACTGGTGAAGGCCAAAGTGCCAAAAGCCTTTTTGACCACCTTATCTACCTGCGACTCAACCTTCTTTTTTTTATTTTTTTTTATTTTTTTATTTTTTAGAAGTACGGTAGATTACAGTAATGTACAACACGTATATATTAATACATTTTTTGTACCGCTTCACTTTTTTAAACTTTAAGAAAGAAAAAGAAAGAAGTAAGAAAAGTGAAGAAAGTGCGCAAAGGTTGTGAAGTGCAAAAGAGTGTTGGGAAAAGAAAGCCCCTTAGAAAAGAGGTTAGAGAAGGAAGTAAAGTTAGAAAATAGACCCTAGAAAAAAAAAAGAGAAAGAAAGAAGGAACAATCGCTCTATTATAACTCTTATACCATACTTCATAGAGAAGGAACTACCAACCAAGTCTGTTTTTATTTTACCTCCCATTACCAGGTCCAGATACCTTTTATTTATTTATTTGTTTTTCTAAATTACTCTTGCACCTCATGCTTGTAATAGGTCCAAAAACGTAGACCACGTCTTTTGAAATTGATCTACTTTGCCTACTAGGAGGAATCTCATCTCTTCCAGATGTAATGTTTCCAACATATTTGATGTCCACATTTTTATTGTTGGTGTGGGCGCATTTTTCCAGAATTTAAGTATAAGCTTTTTTCCCATTATTAGCCCATAATTGAGTAAATTCTTCTGATACACGTTTAATTCAGGAATACCTTCCGATATTCCAAAAATAATCCATTCTGGTTTTGGTACCAGTTTTATTTTGATTAATTTTGAAAAAATATCAAATATTTCAAACCAGAATTTTTGGATTTTTGTACAAAAAACAAAAGAATGTGCTATGGTAGCTTCTTGACATATACATTTATCACAGATTGGTGAGACGTTAGGAAAGATTTTATTTAGTTTGGTTTTTGAATAATATAATCTATGTAATGTTTTAAATTGGATAAGCGTATGTCGTACGTTGATCGAGCATTTATGCACCTGTAATAAATGATTATCCCAACTCTCTTTTGAAATTTTTATACCTAGATCTTGTTCCCAATCTCTTCTAATTCCATCTGTTGTGGGTATTTCTATATTTAAGATGATATTATATAAGTATGATATTAAATTAACTGATTCCGCCTTTGTCTTCATTGCTTCATCTAGTAAGTCGGAAGGCATATTATAATAATCTTTTGTGTGTGTTTTCAAATAGTCACAGATTTGTATATATTTAAAATATTGATTATTTTTCAAATTATATTTCAGTTGTAGTTGTTGGAATGATAGTAATTTTTCTAATTCGTACAGATCTTCGAGCGTTTTAATTCCCATTCTTTCCCATTGTATAAATGCTTTATCTATGATTGAAGGTTTAAACGATGGGTTATTGACTATTGGTATTAAGAGAGATAGGTTTCTTAATTTTAGATTCTGTTTTATTTGCTTCCATGTTCTAATAGTGCTATATATAATTGGATTTTTATTATAATTTTTATTATTCAAATTTATTGGAGAGAGAATAATCGCTCCTATATTATTCGGGGAGCAATCCCCTTTTTCCATTATAATCCAGTCCACCTGCTGGGCAGAATTGTCCAGCAGGTGAATCATATTTTTAATATTTACTGCCCAGTTATAATACATAAAGTTAGGGAGCGCTAGACCCCCCAACTCTTTTCGTTTGTTAAGGTGTGTTCTTTGTATTCTGTGGGATTTGTAATCCCATATAAAATTTGTAATGTCTGAGTCCAGTTTTTTGAAAAACTTTTTTGGGAGATATATAGGTATTGATTGAAATAGGTAAAGGATTTGTGGTAAGAAAATCATTTTTATGGCATTTATCCTACCTATTAAGGACATCGGAAGTGTTTTCCAAAATTTAATCAGATTATTTAATTTCTTAAGTAGGGGATTATAATTAGCTTTAAACATATCATGGTAATTTCTAGTAATCTCAATTCCTAAATATTTGAATTTTTCCATAGCTATTTTAAAAGGGAATTTCCTGAGATGTGTTGAGTCTTTTGGTTTAATCGACATAATTTCACTTTTGTTCCAATTTATTCTATATCCTGAAAAGGATCCAAAGTCCTCAATTAAGTTTAATATATTTGGTATACTAATTTGTGGTTTTGTGATGTACAGTAGTACATCATCAGCATATAGGGATAGTTTGTTGTTTGAATATTTTGTGTTATAACCGTGAATATTCGAGTGTGTTCTTATTTTTTCAGCAAGGGGTTCAATTACCAAAGCAAATAACAGCGGTGATAGTGAACATCCTTGTCTGTTGCCCCTAGATAATTCGAATTTTGAAGATAATATATTATTAGTTAGTATTCTAGCCGTAGGTTTGTTATATAGTAGTTTTATCCATGCAATAAAGTTTTCTCCCAATTGGAATTTTTGCAATACTTTGATCATATAGTCCCATTCTACTTGATCAAACGCTTTTTCTGCGTCCAGTGAGATGATAGCTAACTCTTGGTCATAAGATTTATGTGAATGCATTATGTTAAGCAAACGTCTCAAATTATTAAATGAGTGTCTCTTAGGTATAAATCCTGTTTGATCCTCATGTATTAGTCTACTAACATACTTGCTTAATCTATTGGCTAATGTTTTTGCTATTATTTTCTGATCCGTATTTAACAAAGCAATAGCTCTATATGACTGGTGAAGGCCAAAGTGCCAAAAGCCTTTTTGACCACCTTATCTACCTGCGACTCAACCTTCAAGGAACCATGCACCTGCACTCCTAGATCCCTCTGCTCTACCGCACAACTCTACCATTTACAGTGTAGGTCCTGCCCTTCTTCGACGTCCCAAAATGCAACACCTCACACTTCTCTGTATTAAATTCCATCAACCATTCCTCCGCCTACCTGGCCAATCGATCCATGTCCTGCTGCAATCGTTCACAACCATCTTCACTATCTGTAAAACCACTACCTTTTGTATCATCAGCAAACTTGCTAATCTTACGCTGTATGTTCTCATCCAAATCATTGATGTAGATGACAAACAGTAACGGGCCCAGCACCAAACCCTGAGGCACACCACTAGTCACAGGCCTCCAATCCGAGAAGCAACTTTCCACCATCACCCTCTGCTTCCTTCCATGGAGCCAATTTGCTATCCATTCAGCTATCTCTCCTTGGATCCAATGCGATCTAACCTTACAGAGCAGTCTACCATGCGGAACCTTGTCACATGTCCATGTACACAACATCTACAGCTCTGCCCTCATCAACCTTTTTGGTCACATCTTCAAAAAAATCAATCCAATTGTGAGGCACGTACAAAAAACCATGCTGACTATCCCTAATCAGCCCTTGCCCAACCAAATGCCTGTATAACCTATCCCTTAGAGTACTCTCCAGTAACTTACCAACTACAGATGTTAAGCTCACCGACCTATAGTTCCCAACATTTTTCCTGCAGCCCTTCTTGAAAAGAGGCACAACATTTGCCACCCTCCCAGTCTTCTGGCAGCTCTCCTGTATTTAAGGACGACTCGTAAATTTCAACAAGGGCTCCCGCAATTTCCTCTCTAGTTTCCCCACAATGTCCTCGGATATATCTGACCAGGCCCTGGAGATTTGTCTTCCTTCAAACACGACAGTACCTTCAGCACATGTTCGACAGTAACCCTGACTTATGTGTCATCTGGTCTATTTAGAATGTCTTAAGGATTAGAAAGTTATTGTTACCTTTCAGACAAAACATTGGGTGTGGTCTTTCTGAACTGTTCATGTCAGCCCCCCATTACTCCCAAAACAGGTACATCATTGAGAATCTACCTGTAATTGTGGGCCTTTAGTGCTCTCAGTCTGTGCTTTTCTCAGGTTGTGCACTGTGACAATAATCTTCTAATTCGATACGATACGATACGATACGATAGAACTTTATTTATTCCAGTAGAGAAATTGATCTGCCAACTGTCATAAAACACAAGATACATGAAACATGAAATTTAAGTGACGAGTGGATGTTCAAAGTTTGGGAATGGCGGGTGGGGGAATGGGGGGGTAGGGGAGCCAGTCTACCACATGACGGAAGGGGAGGAGTTGTACAGTTTGATAGCCACAGGGAAGAAAGATCTCCTGTGGTGTTCTGTACTGCATCTTGGTAGAACCAGCCTGTTGCTGAAGGTGCTCCTCAGGTTGACCAGTGTGTCATTCTCTGTCCAACCCGGTGTTATATAAATCCCCTTGTTTTACAATCTTTGTTTTACAATGAAATAATGTTTTGAGGTCCATCAAAGATTAATCTCAGGGCATCAGGCCTGTTGTCCCCACTTCATCAGTGGATAGTCTAAGTCTTCCTATGTAATGTGGTTGCATCTGAAATGGTCCAACCCTTCAAAGTATATGTAGATTAACCATATTAGTCTGCCTTTACTATATCTATCACCACACATATAATGCATGCTGCACATTCCATATGGAGCCCAGTCTGAATCTTCATCCCTAACCCGGACTATTGATAACAGCACTTCACCATCTCACAGTCAGACTTCATGCTGACTACGGAGACGATAGCATGTAATGTTTCCTCCGCTTGTGTTACAATAAAGACTCTGAGTTGTTACTTCTGTGTATGGGTCTCATTACACAACAGTATACCAATTGACTTGTTTACACAACCTACCTTTCTATGCTGTCTCAGCAATTCCTTTAGCTGCAAACCGGAATAGTCACTATTTGCTCGTTATTTGGCAAAGATTGTGTTCTAGCTCCCGGCATCAAAATGTGTGTTTAGTAGCCAGTATAAGGCAGCCTTAATTATCTGTTGTTTCAAAGACCAATGCTCAATTGTTCAGTTATATGAGGTTAATAGAAACATCGACTCCTACATTGCAATGGTTGGATTAGTGCGTTGGTGATTGGAACCGTTGCACTGGATGGCTAATAGTGGCTTGTGATCAAGAGACTTTTATTGTAATCTGTTCCGAAACAGAACAATATTCTTACCCGCAGTAGCGGCAGCACAACACTATTTGTTTCCCGATACCTCCACCTCGGCTGTGTCCTGTCATTTCTTTGAGTGACGGTAGACACAAAAAGCTGGAGTAACTCAGCGGGTAAGGCAGCAGCTCTGGCGAGAAGGAATGGGTGAAGTTTCGGGTCGAGACCCTTCTTCAGACTGAAACGTCACCCATTCCTTCTCTCCAGAGATGCTGCCTGTCCCGCTGAGTTACTCCAGCTTTTTGTGTCCACCTTTGATTTAAACCAGCATCTGCAGTTCTTACCTGCACTATCACTTTGAGTGACATTGATGGTTTACAAGCCTGGTATCTTATCTGTGTGGACTTTAATGTTATGCAATTCCCCACTCTGCATTTTCCAATGAACAAGCCACTCCTCTGCTTTCTTTTGGATTTGATTTACCAGCTGTTGCCGTACATCCTCTCCTCAGACAATCACTTTACGTATATAATGCTTCCTGAAAACCACCAACATCCCAGATGCTGGAATTCTGATGTAGAAATGGAGAATGTTGAGGGACTCAGCAGGTCAGGCATATGAGTTTTTCTGCATTTTCTATTTTTACAGTACATACAATGTTTGCTGCCTTAAAGGGAGAGATGTGTGGTGAATATGTGGTTCCATCTTTATCACCACTATGGTGCAGACTTTGTCTCAGGAATGGATCTGTTGCCTTCTGATTATAAGCTACAGTCACAATTCCGCCTGGCGATGAGCAACAATTATTGGAATTTTGCAGCAACATTTCAATTTTTTGCAAATCTTTGCAAATTAATTCTGAAGAAGGGTTTCAACCCAAATCGTCACCTATTCCTTCTTCCCAGAGATGCCACCTGACCAGCTGAGTAAAGGCCTTGTCCCACTTTCCCGAGTTACTCACGAACTCCCCCGAGTTTTCCCCTTGATTCGAACTCGGAGAATTACGGTAATAGCCGTTCGTAGGTACTCTGGGCTCTTTTTTAAACTCGTGGACATTTTTCAACATGTTGAAAAACGTCCCTACTTACCTGATGCCCCGAGTTCCTATGGTTGGCATTACAAGCCGCTACGAAACATCTACGGACTCCTAAGGGCTCGCTACCGACATTACCCGACATTCCCCGAGTTCGAATCAAGGGGAAAACTCGGGAGAGTTCGTGAGTAACTTGGGAAAGTGGGACAGGGCCTTTACTCCGGCATTTAGTGTCTATCTTCGTGTCAAATTTAAACTTCTGTGTGTTTTAAAAATTGGACTGAATCGAGTAGTCCGTCATCTCACAAATACATCAAACCCCAAAGTTTAAGAATTGACCAAAACTGCAAAGCCTTGCTAAATTGCAAAGAAAGGAAGATTCTCCTATTTCTGCTGCTCTTTGAATTCTCCTGGTGAACACATAACTACAGTTTACTTGTTCAAATTGGCATGTATTGAAATAATTCTCCAAATTCTGCATTACTTCAGTGAACGAATCATCTTTGGCCTCGATGGGCCTTTCAGAATAGCACCTGTGTGATAAACTTCAAAGTGAGTTACCATCGTTAGAAAATCCTTCTCTCCGCTCTCCCAAGTTAGTCTTCCATGCCTGTGTATTATTACAATGTCGCACAATATCAAAAGTCACGAGCGTTTTATTGTCATATGTCCCAGATAGAACAATGAAATTCTTACTTGCAGCAGCACAACAGAATATGGAAACGTATTACACCATAAATAATATAATAAAAGAGAGAAACATTAAGGTCAGGGTGTGTATATACACTCTGTGGATTGTCACCTTGTCGTGGTGGAGAAGCTTGTGTGGACCTGAGATCCTGAGAGCGATGCCGTCTGGAGCCATGCTCCTGGTAGGGCCACCCATGGCGGTAAGGTCGAGGGGGAGGTCTCTGACAAAGAGCAATCCAACCAAGACCTCAACGGTGGAACAGGCGGAGGACGATGGCTGACCTTAGAGGAGCGTCACAATGGCTGGGAAGGCGGATGAAGGCTGCAGCAGAAAAGGGTCTCCCGTAGTCTTGGACTCCATGCCACTGGATCCTGACCTAGATCTGTCAAGGACCGTGTGTGGTGGCTGTCTGTGCACCAGTCTCCCCACGTTAAACAAAGTCACACATAGGCGTCCTCCATGAGAGGACAGTCATACTCGTTTCGAGTGACTGCTGATGATACATATACTCACAGATATTCACACAAAAAACAAAAAATAATAGTGCAATAATAATAATAATAGTCTAGTTCAGAACTTATTTGAGGTTGTAGTATTTAATAACCTAATGGCTGCAGGGAAGAAGCTGTTCCTGATATTATGATTTACAGTTAAGAACATTTCCATTCTCCTCACATAAGCTGTGAAGGGCTGATATGCTTGATTGCACATTCCAAGGCTCCCAATGTGCCTTGTCTCATCTGAGATATCATCTGGTCCTGTTTCCTGCCGATACACTGATACCATTGTGCTGGGGTGCACTCTGCATGCTGCTCATTCTCCTTCTGCCTAATTCACCTGGCCTCTCTCCAGTTATTGGCATCTCCCTGTCTCTCACAGCAGCACGTACTGCAGCTGATATTTTATCCGTCACTCTCTGGGCACTAGCTGTGGGTTCTCTGATTCATAGAGCACCATGAAATCTTTGACATCCCAACTCATTTGGGTTCACTGACTGTGGAATTTTCAGATTCTCTATTCAACGTTATAAGTCACTGATCCTAGGCAGGTTTTCCAAATAGCTTCTTCATATCACATCCTCCTTTTCCCTTTGACCTCAATTCATGTCAGCAGGTTTCAGAACTCTCCATATTCACTGTCATCCTGCTGTGTGTCACTGTTTGTATCACTCGTTATCACCTTCTCCACAGCCAACAATGAACCATGGTGGGCTCCACCTTTCCTTGATCATCATTGCTGCCTTTGAAATGTCCTTTTGCAAACCTTTCATTCATTTATTCAATGTATCTTTTCATATATCTTGTTTTCCTCTTCCCTGACTCTCAGTCTGAAGAAGGGTCTCGACCCAAAACGTAACCTATTCCTTCTCTCCAGAGATGCTGCCTGGCCCACTGAGTTACTCCAGCTTTTTGATTAAACCAGTATCTGCAGCTCCTTCCTACATGTAGTGAATTTGGAGATGACCTTTATACGGCTATTGTAGAGCTTGCAAATACTCAATTGAATGAATTCCTATTGATACTGGGAGATTTACACCCAGTACGTACTTTCTATTGAACAGCTCACCACCTTGTATACTTACAAACATGCAATTTATTAGTAATTCATACGCATTCTACATTTTAAGAGTCAAGAGTATTTTACTGTCAAATGTCCAAAACAGAACAATGAAATTCTTACTTCCAGCAGCATAACAGATATGTAAATATAGTGTAGGAAGGAACTGCAGATGCTGGTTTATACCGAAAATAGACGCAAAAAGCTGGAGTAACTCAGCTGGGAAAGGCAGCATCTCTGAAGAAAAGGAATGGGTGACACCAGATCGGAACCCTTCTTCAAACTGAAAGTAGAAGGTGGGGGGGGGGGGGATGTGAGAAAACGGCAGAACTCCATATAATATATATAGAAATATAGTGATATGAAATAGAGAAATAAGAAATATAGCACTCTGTAAGCACCATAATAAACAACAAAAGAAGTTCATTTTGTACAACAAAAATCAAACAATAATACTAGTACAAAGACAAAATCAATGCCCCAAGTCTCTGTAGTTCAGAGCTCAGATGGAGGTTGTAGTGTTCAGTACATTTGTTATTACATCCAAAAAATACCGCCATAGGGTGAGACATTAATTTATATTTATGATTGCCAGGGTTTACACAATTACATCTGAGTTAATAACCATAGATATTTCAGGTCTACCGAACAGAGGTTAGAAGTAGGAGTGAAGTGGATCACTTTATAGTTGCATCAGAGGACCTGGGAAACTACACTTCCATTTATCCATTCATCCATTTGGGCCGCACTGTGGTGCAGCGGTAGAGTTGCCACCTCACAGCACCAGAGATCTGGATTCGATCTTGACTACGGGTGTCGTCTGTACGGAGTTTGTACGTTCTCCCCGTGACTGCGTGGGTTTTCTCCGAGATCTTCGGTTTCGTCCCACACTCCAAAGATGAACAGGTTTGTCGGTTAACTGGCTTGGTATAAATGTATATTGTACCTCGTGTGTATAGGAAAGTGTTAATATGCGGGGATCGCTGGTCAGTATGGACTCTGTGGGCCAAAGGGCCTGTTTCCATGCTGTATCTAGAAAAAAAAAATACATTAAAACCAATATCGAGAGATATCTAAACCAATATAGGTCATAGGTACTGTGGTGTTTTTATATTTAATTTACTCCGATTATGTGTTTTGTATTCTTGTGATCTTATGCCTTGTAAGGTGTCCTTGGGTGTTAGAAAGGCGCCAGCAAATAAAATGAATTATTATTATTATTATAGGTGCCTCTGAAACTATGACCATAGAACAGGTTTATGCACAGTGTAGAGAAAAAAAGGCACCAACAGCACTTAGCAAAGGGAGAGTCTGAAACTTGTTCTGTGTGCATTAGATTAGTACAGTATTGCGCCCAAAGGAATGGAGCCTGGAAAGTTCAACAACAAAGATAAAAGAAAAGCTTGCCATTTGTATAGTTTATTTCATGACTTCAGGATGTCCTATCGGCTTTACAGACGATAACACGCCTCTGAATTGCAGTCCAATGTACAAAGGAAGAGAAAACATATGGGAAATACAGAAAAATAACTTCTTATGAGTTAGATTTCACCTATAAAGGAATAATATAAGTCTGATGAAAGAGAAATACAAGGTTGTAGAGGCTAATGCTGAATGTAATAAGCATAGCTGGGAAAAATGAAAGATAAACGAATCTTAGATGATTAAATCTTTGGCAATTTCTCACAATGGAACAACTGGGTGAAAGTGGCGCTGATAATGAAAAGAAGCGTAAGTGGACTAAATGCTGGAGAAACTCAGCGGGTGAGGCAGCATCTATGGAGCGAAGGAATAGGTGACGTTTCGGGTCGAGACCCTTTTTCAGACACGCACGCCACCACTGATTGTGAAGCGGGTTAAAGTGCATGCCCCAATCAGTCTGAAGAAGGTCTCGACCCGAACCGTCACCTATTCCTTCGCTCCATAGATGCTGCCTCACCCGCTGAGTTTCTCCAGCACTTTTGTCTACTTTCAATTTTTCCAGCATCTGCAGTTCTTTCTTAAACATGAAAAGAAGCGTTGTAATTTCTGAGTAATTGTGAAATTGAGTAGAAAGTGAGCCATGCTAACTGCATTTATGATAAAGCATTTGGGCAATAGGATTTATGTAGATGAGCAGAAAAGGTTGACATGCAGGTGATAGATCAAAGGACCTCTCTGTAGTGCATCAGTTCCATAGACAAAGTCCAATGTCCACAATAGGGTAGAGGTGAATCAGACAGTACCCAGCTTAATGAATTCGTGCTTAATGAAGTGCATTCAATCCAATTTGAGATACCAGCTACCAAGACAGATGTGTACAGCAATGTATTCTTCCCCCGCACAATTAAAGCATGGAATAATCTTCACCCTACCATAGTTACCCAACCAGATGCAACTAAATTTAAGGTAGCCCTTTTTTCCCAAGAACCCTTTCTGGCTTAAGTCCTCCCTCCACCACCTCCAGTTTAAATTCCATTTGGAATATTTTGGAGGACCAGGAAACCAAGAACCAAGAACCAAGGACTGTTCAGAAGCCTGATAACAGAGTGGCTGCTCCTGAGTCTGGTGGTATGCGCTTTCATGCTTACGTACTTTATGCCAGACCAGATCAGAGAGAAGAAGAAATGACCGGGATGGCTCATGTCTTTGATGATGTGGCTGCTTTTCTGACGCAGCATGTAGTGTGGATGGGGTCAAAGTTGGGGAGTCTGGTCTGTGCGATGGACAGGGCTACATCTACAAATCTTTGCAATTAATTGCAGTCTTGGGCAGGGCTGTTCCCAAACTAAGCTGTGATGCAACCCGGCAGTATGCTTTCGATGGTGTATGTGTAGAAGGTTATAAAAATCATTGGAGATATGCCAAATGTCCTCAGTCTCCCCAGGAAGTAGAGGCGTTGGTGTGCCTTGTTGGTGATCGCATCAATGTGGTTGCTCCACGACAGTCCACTGGTAATCTTAATGCCATGGAACTTGCAGCTCCCAACCATTTCCACTTCAGCACCTATGAAGCTGACTGGGGCATGCACTTTACCCTGCTTCACAATCAGTGGTGGCATACATGTCTGAAGAAGGGTCTCAACCCGAAACGTCACCCATTCCTTCACTCCAGAGATGCTGCCTGTCCCGCTCAGTTACTCCAGCATTTTGTGTCTACCTTCGATTTAAACCAGCATCTGCAGATACTTCCAGCAAGCTGAGTGCATGTTGCACTGTTCTCCACAGATCCCAGGTTTGGGATTTAAATGTAATTGAGTGGTCGGTACAATTTAATAAATCAAATGTAGTTTATGATGTGAGGGTGTTAAAAGTGAAGAGTGATATTGGGAATGATAAGGGGCAGGTCTTGTAGAGCAAGCAGGGACTCTGCAGAAGGACTTGGACAGGTTGGGAGAGTGGGCAGAGAAGCGGAGTCATGCAATTTGGTAGTAAGCATAAAGGCATAGACTATTTTCTAAATGGGGAGAGAATCCAGAAATCGGAGGTGCCAAGGGACTTGGGAGTGGTGCAGGATTCCCAAAAAGTTAATTTACAAGTTGAATCAGTAGTAAGGAGGGCAAACGCAATGCTGGCATTTATTTCAAGAGGACTAGAATACAAAGACAGGGATGTAATGCTGAGGTTCCATAAGGCGCTGATAAGGCTACATTTGGAATCTAGTGAGCAATTTTGGGCACCATATCTGAGGAACGATGCGCTGGCTCTGGACAGAGGAGGTTTACAAGAATGTACCCAGGAATGAACGAGTTTACATATGATCAGTGTTTGACGGCACTGGGCCTGTACTCGCTGGAGATTAGAAGGATGAGTGGGGACCTCATTGATTTGTGCAATTCCCTGCCACAGAGGGCAGTGGAGGCCAAGTCACTGGATGGATTTAAGAGCGAGTTAGATAGAGCTCTAGGGGCTAGTGGAATCAAGGGATATGGGGAGTAGGCAGGCACGGGTTATTGATTGGGGACGATCAGCCATGATCACAATGAATGGCGGTGCTGGCTCGAAGGGCCAAATGGCCTCCTCCTGCACCTATTTTCTATGTTTCTATGAAACTTGGATAGAGTGGATGTGGAAAGGATGTTTCCACTAGTGGGAGAGTCTAGGACCAGAGGTCATAGCCTCCGAATTAAAGGACATTCCTTTAGGGAGTATATGAGAAGGAATTTCTTTAGTCAGAGGGTTGTGAATCTGTGGAATTCTTTGCCATGTAAGGCTGTGGAGGCTGTCAATGGATATTTTAAAGACAGAGATAGATAGATGCTTGATTAGTACGGGTGTCAGGGGTTATGGGAAGATGCAGGAGAATGGGGTTGAGAGGTAGATCAGCCATGATTGAATGACAGAATAGACTTGATGGGGCGAATGGCCCAATTCTGCTCCTATCACCTATGACCTAATATTGATGTCAGAGCTGGGGAAGATTTGAATGGAGCTTTAAACACTGAGAATGAGACACCTATGTGGAAATTACATGATCTAAATCAATCACAGTCCCCAAAGCATTCAATAACTTCATTGCAGGAGCTTGATGTGTGATATATACATACATGCTAGACAGAAATATTGGATGCAACAACTTGGGCCTAATTTCTATATGCATCCTCTTTCTAAATTGAATACACCAAATGCACGTTAATATGACCTTTAAACTATATAACCAGCAGAATGATCCAGACCCCAAACATCGTCTGTCCATCTTCCACAGATGTTTCCTGACCCATTGAGTTTCACGAGCAGTCTGTGGTTGGATGTGGAGGAAACATTGCTAGGTCTGATCAAAGCAAAAGTTAACAATGATGCGATATTCACGTTTCTTTTTCTCCTCTTATTGAGAGCCAATATGAGTGCATTTCTACTACTTTTCAGCTGTGGTCAAACAAGTAAATGGCCTGTCCAACTGTACGAGGTAATTCAAGAGTTCTCCCGAGTTTTCCCCTGATTCGAACTCGGAGAATGTCCGTAGCGGGTCCATAGGAGTTCGTGGATGTCTCGTAGCGGCTCGTACAAGTAAAAAGTAACTATTTTTTAACTCGTGGACATTTTTCACAGTTGAAAAAACGTCACGAGTTTACCGGATTTCCCGAGTACTTACTGTTACTCGTACGAGCTGCTACGAGACATTCTCTGAGTTTGAATCAGGGGAAAACTCGGGAGAACTCTTGAATTACCTCATACAGTGGGACAGGCCCTTAAGAGACTGCAGATGCTGAGAGACTGCAGCCACAGTGGTCTTGGCTGGCTGCTCCGTGCTCATTCCTCTCTCCTTTTACTTCTATCTGCTTCAGGAAGATCATTTGCAATGAACAAGCTTTCACCAGCCTCTCTTTGCTGACACCCCACTGTTCCTCTTGGCCTGTGCCACATCACAACCCTTCCCGTTGTTCCCTTAATTTTTCTCTCACCTCCGCAACTTAAAACATGTTTGTTTTATAACTTTTACCGAGTTTGATGGAATGGTTCATTTCTAGCTTAACTTTCCAGCACTTGCAGCTTTAAATATTTCCCCACTGTTGATATAAATATTGTCAAATTGATTTGTGTGCTCTTATCTCGACTAAAATACGTCCTCGCTTCATACCCACAGTTATCATTTTTTGCCTGCTGAATCTGACTAGATTGGCAGGCAACTGAAACTAAACTGCCTTTGAGAATCCTGTGCATTATGCTAGTATCTAACACGGATTAGGCCGAGTCAGTGATTAATATTTTATGTTACTTTTGTCCTTGTGACAGAGAACAGTACTGGGTTGATAATGCCTCCATGTCATTAGGCATCTCAGGTTGGCCACTGTGCATTTAACACAATACTCTTGGGAAATGCTCTGCTTATAACCCATTCAGTTTTCCTGCAAGACCACGTTAGAATCAGCTGCCAAAGTTGACAATAAACCATGTTGTGGCTTGGGTGCAATGCAGAACAGATACTAACAGATGCTCAAACGATACTCCACAAGAAATTGCGTGAATTGTAGATGCCGCTCAGACCATCACATCAACCAACCTCCCGTCCATTGACTCCATTTACACTTCACACTGCCTCAGCTAGGCCAGCAGCATAATCAAGAACTAGTCTCATCAATCCCTGTTCCAGGCGTAACGTCGTACAATTGCTATTCCAGACTGCACTGGCCCTATCCCCGAACTCTACCATCATGCCTTTTTTGATGATTTCACCAGGATAATGCCTTTTTCATGATCGAGTGCCTAAATCAGCCTTTTTTTTGCCATTTTGCTAAAAGGTCGTGTTATTTTCTCTAGTTGTACCGTGATTACAATGACGTTTTCAATATTAACACGTTAATATTAATGTTATTATTAACGTGTTAACATAGTATAACTCACGGGAAAATTTCCACCACTGGGACGAAACCGGGGTCATTCGTTCATGCCGCTGTCCGCTGGTTCAGTTTTCTCCAAGATCTATTTAAGAAAGAACTGCAGATGCTGGAAAAATCGAAGGTAGACAAAAAATGCTGGAGAAACTCAACGGGTGAGACAGCATCTATGGAGGGAAGGAAGAGGCGACGTTTTGGGTCGAGACCCTTCTTCAGACTGATATGGGGGGGGTGGGAAAAAGAAAGGAAGAGGCGGAGACAGCAGGACTAGAAGGGGAGCTTGGAAGGGGGAGGGGGAGGAGGGAGAAGACAAGGATTATCTAAAATTAGAGGTCAATGTTGAGACCGCTGGGGTGTAGACTACCCAAGCGAAATAACCAAGCTTGTCTCCACACTACATTTACTGCTGGCTCCAGTCGCAAATCTGAGTTTCCGAATGATCTGTGCAAGGCATTCATTGATGCTGGAATTCCACTGTGGAAATTGGGAAAAAACCTCACAGATGTTTTTTAGAGAAATACACAGAGGAACATAGACCAAGCGAGTCATCATTACGGGAAAATTATGTTGACACCAACTTCAACATTGTTGTGCAGAAAATTAGAGATGAAGTTGCATGCAACAAAATATGGATCTCAATAGATGAGACAACCGATGCTGAGGGGAGTTGCCAATGTGGTCATCGGTACACTGGAGGCAGGTCAACCATCAAAGGAGTTGACATCGGAAGTATTAGAGAAGTCAAACAGCTCAACTATTGCTCAGTTGTTTATATCTTCACTTGCTGTACTTTGGCCAGAAGGTATAAAACACGAGAATGTTCTTCTGTTTGTGACTTAAAGTTTTATTCCCCAAAATGTTGCATTTGACATGCTTAGCTCAAGGACTTCATAGAATTGCCAAGCACATATGTAGCTTGCTTCCAAATGTCGATCGCCTAGTTTCCAATTTCAAGAAAATCTTCCTCAAAACACCGTCACGTGTGCAGTTGTTCAAGGAAATGGCACCCGAGATTCGGCTACCTCCTGAGCCCGTTTTGACTAGGTGGGGTACATGGCTCTCTGCTGTACTCTATTATGCTGCACATTTTGAAAAGATAAAATATATCGTCAACTGTTTTGAAGAATAAGAATCTGCTGCAGTCAGGATCGTCAGTGAAATCATGCAGAAAATGTCCCTCCACCGCGATCTTGTGTTTATTGCTTCCAGTTTTGCAAACTTCCCACAAGATATCACTTCCCTTGAAAAACGTGGCGAAACATTAATGAATAACGTGCAAGTTTTCAACAAAGTAACTGACGATATTCGTAAAATTCCTGGCGATGTAGGTAAAGACATACAAGGAAAATGTGAGAGAGTGATTTTAGCTAACAAAGATCTTGAAGAAATACAAAACATAGCTAAAGTTCTCAAAGGTAGTTGTAATGCACAAGATATCAACATGAATATAGAGTCGGTAGCTTGTTTCGGGTATGCACCAGTGACCTCAGCTGTGGTAGAAATAAGTTTTTCACAACTGAAGCATATTCTGTCTGACAGACAGCATAGTTTAACACCAGATAATTTGGAAAAAATGCTAGTAATTATGTGCAACCAGGAAACTTTGGTCATATAATGTAGTATAATTTATATTATCATTTTTAACCCTATTTTGGTGTTGGAAATAAATGCCTGTTACGCCTTTTTTTGTCAATAATTGCCTCTCTCGTGCCTTTTTTGTAATTTTATTATGCCTTTTTGTCTGCCTATTTCTGAGTTTTTTAGTGCCTAGACATCCTGGCTCTATTTATGATAATACCTGTCTCAACGACCTCCTCTGACAGCTCATTCCATATATTCCCATCCTTTGTTCTGCCTCAGCAGAACTCAAACAGCTCCACCAGATTAAAGATGAGGCCTACAGGAGCGGGGATGCAGACCTCTACAGGCAGGCCAAGTACAAACTGAGAATCAGGAATCAGAACTGCCAAGTGTGGTATTATGGAATAATAGAGTAAGGAATGCCTTTATTCTGCTGCCAGTGGTCAGGCTGCAGTGACGGCATCCGGCCTGAAGGTGGGGCTGTGGGCGTAACCGGGGAGAGGCCTGGCAGCAGGGCCCGGGGATGCAGCACGAGGCAGCTGCTGTAGTGAGTTGCTAAATAAAGACAGACTCCGATTACGTCGTTGTACGAGCCTCATTATAAGAATAATTCGATATGGTGTCAGAAACGGGATACTTGTAAGCGAAAAAAAAAAAAAGAAGAAGAGGAAAGTGTATCGTTTTGGCGGAGAAAGGTGAGATGAGCTGGCAGATATGGCGCAACCTACACCAACTGCTACGTTCACAATACAACCTCCAGAGCCATTCGATTTTACCAAGCCTCAAGAATGGGAGCGTTGGATCAGGAGATTCGACCGCTTTCGGCTTGCAAGCAACTTAAACGCAACGTCGGAAGTAAACCAGGTGAACACGTTAGTGTACTGCATGGGTGATGAAGCCGAAGATGTGCTAAAGGGGCTAACGCTAACTGCAGATGAGAGGAAGGTGTACACGGATGTTAAGGCTGGCTTTGATGCATTTTTTGTGCCTAAAAAGAATGTAATCTACGAAAGAGCCAAGTTCAATCAGCGTGTGCAACTGCCAGAAGAAACGGTGGATTCCTTCATCACTGCTCTATACGGATTAGCTGAACACTGCAACTATGGACAGTTACAGAACGAGCTGATCCGCGACAGGTTAGTGGTCGGGCTGAGAAACGTCTCATTGTCAGAAAAGCTACAGCTAGACAGAGACCTAACCCTTGGAACTGCGATAACAAAGACAAGGCAGTCTGAAGAAGTTAGACGACAGCGGTCTGACTTAAGAGGAGAAAATGGCGGTGCTAGCAAGTGCTCAAATGTTGATGCTGTGCATGCTAAAAGCTACAGAAAACCCAAATTTCCCTCAAAGCCTCAGCCACAAGCACAAACACCAGGCAAAAATAAACTTAATATACGGCCACAGCCAGGTTCAAAGGCCTGTTATAGATGTGGAAAAATGCCCTCGCATGGAAAATGGGAATGCCCTGATAAAGATGCTGTGTGTCACAACTGTGGCAAAAAGGGACATTATGGCAAAGTGTGCAGAAACAGTGCAAAATCTCTGAATGCTGTCACTACAGAGGAAGAAGAGAGCTTTTTCCTGGGAGCCGTGGATGCTGGAAAAGACCCGTGGACGGTGCAGCTACAAGTGAGACAAAAAAAAGTGTGCTTTAAAATAGACACTGGTGCTGATGTCACCGCCATGCCAGCCGAGGTGTACCATGACATTACAGGGGGGCATGATGTGAAGCGCCTGGCAGTGCCGACACGCCCGTTGTTTGGGCCAGGGGGCAATGCACTCTCTGTCCTAGGTGTAGCCAGAGAAACACTGCGCAGAGGCAAAAAGACAGCCATAGAGAACATTTATGTAGTAAAAGACCTGCACACTGCACTGTTGGGAAGGCCTGCCATAGAACAGCTTCAGCTTGTGTGCAGGGTTGACAGCATCACCATGGAATCAATGAAACAACAATATCCGAAGCTGTGTAGCGGCTTGGGTCTTGTTCTGAGGCCATACTCAATTAAATTAAAGCCAGAGGCTGTGCCCTTCTCTCTCCACACACCACGCAGAGTCCCTCTGCCGCTTATGGGAAAAGTGAAGGAGGAGATAGACCGTATGGAGAAGATGGGCGTAATCACCAAGATTGAGGAGCCGACTGATTGGTGTGCCGGGATGGTGGTGGTGCCGAAAAAAGCAGGTGATGTTCGCATTTGTGTGGATTTCACAATGATGAATGAATCAGTATGCAGAGAAAAGTTTATCCTGCCTTCTGTCGAGCACACTCTGGGCATGCTAGCTGGCGCAACAGTCTTCAGCAAATTAGATGCCAACATGGGCTTTTGGCAAGTACCATTGACAAAAGAGTCTGCCAAATACACCACCTTCATCACGCCTTATGGGCGCTACTATTTTAACCGTCTACCCTTTGGCATAGCATCAGCCCCTGAGCACTTTCAAAGGATGATGGTGACAGAAGTGACCGGTGGCCTGGAGGGGGTACTGTGTCACATGGACGACATCCTGGTCTGGGGACAGACGCAGGAGGAGCATGATGTGCGGCTACATGCGGTGCTAAAGAAGGCACAAAAGGCCGGCATTACGCTCAACATGGACAAATGTGAGCTCACACGCCACACAGTCAGATTCCTGGGTCATGTGATTTCAGCAGATGGAGTGAAGCCAGATCCAGAGAAGACGAGAGCAGTACAAGAGATGGATGCACCCAAAAATGTCAGCGAACTCAGGAGTTTTCTGGGCATGGTCAATCAGCTGGGCCGCTTCTTGCCTAACCTGGCTGAAAAAGACAAAGTGCTACGAGACCTGCTGTCCAAGAAGAACCACTGGTACTGGGGGACAGAGCAGCAGGCCGCCTTTGATCAGTTAAAAACAGAGCTGTCATCCACACCAGTGCTCACATTATACAACCCAAACAGTGCTTTAAAGATCTCTGCTGATGCTTCTTCCTTTGGCCTGGGGGCAGTCCTGCTGCAGAAGAGCGATGCCATGTGGTCACCTGTGGCATATGCGTCCAGGTCAATGACGCCAACAGAGCAGCGCTATGCTCAAGTAGAGAAGGAGGCATTGGCTGCAACGTGGGCATGTGAAAGGTTCAGCTGTTTCATCCTGGGAAGACCATTCGAGCTGGAAACTGACCATAAGCCGTTGGTGAGTCTGCTGGGAAGGAAAGCTTTGGATGACCTCCCACCAAGAATCCAAAGATTTAGGATGAGACTCATGAGGTACAACTATACAGTCAATCATGTCCCTGGCAAAAGCCTGTGGACAGCCGACACCTTATCTCGTGCTCCTCTGAGAGCCGCAAGAGCACACACAGACATAAGCCTATTAGAGGACACCAACATCTATGTAGACTCTGTCATCAGCAACATTCCTGTCAGTGGAGATTATCTGAGCAGCCTACGTGAGCACCTGAAGGCAGACAGCACATGCTCTGCACTGATGGAGTACTGCACAGACGGGTGGCCCGACAAAAGCCAACTGCAGGGAGTGCTGAGACATTACTGGGCTGATAGAGCAGTGCTGACTGTGCACGATGGGCTGCTGCTGCGGGGCACGAGACTCGTCATCCCAACAGCCTTACAAGGTGATGTGCTGCAGAGACTACATGAGGGACACCTGGGGGTGACAAAGTGCAGGGGCCGGGCCAAACAGACGGTATGGTGGCCAGGACTCAGCAGCCAGCTGAATGACATGGTGCTGAAATGTAGAACCTGCATCCAAGAGAGAAGGAACGTCAAAGAGCCGCTGATGCCAACGGAGATGCCAGACAGGCCTTGGCAAACCTTGGGAGCTGACCTGTTCACGCTGAAAAACAAGACTTATCTACTAGTAGTAGATTATTTCTCAAGGTATGTGGAAGTTGCGCTGCTGACACACACAAGGTCCACAGATGTGGTGGTGCACCTGAAATCCATGTTTTGTCGTCATGGAATTGGGGAATTTCTTAAAAGTGACAATGGGCCCCAGTTCTCAGGTAGCCACTTTAAAGCCTTTGCAGCAGAGTATGGCTTTGTGCACATCACGAGCAGCCCCAAGTTTCCTCAGAGCAATGGGGAGGCGGAACGCGCTGTACAAACCGTGAAAAACCTGCTAACAAAGGCATCAGACCCATATCTTGCATTGCTGGCCTACAGAGCAACCCCTCTACAGAACGGCTATAGCCCGGCCGAGCTGTTGATGGGGCGCCGCCTCCGCACTACAGTTCCTGCCCTTCCAACCCTGCTGAATCCAGTTTTGCCTGACTACAACGCGCTGGGGGCCAAAGAAAGGGAGAAGAGGAGGAACGACGCAAGATCCTTCGACAAGAGGCACGGAGCGAGAAACCTGGAGCCACTCGTACCTGGGGAGGATGTGTGGATCACCGATGCACGAGTCCAGGGCACAGTGCTATCTACACACAACACCCCTCGCTCTTATATCGTCCAGGTACCTCAGGGCACACTGAGGAGGAACCGGCATCACTTGGTGCCACTGCAGACCAACAGTGGGGTAGTCGATGCTGATGAGCCACCGGTGGGAGAAGATTCACCTACACCAGAGCCAGCTCCACCAGTGACAACATCACCCAGCAGAGAGGGCCCCACCACAGAGCCTGTGCGGACCAGGTGTGGGAGAGAGGTTAGAAAGCCGCAGAGACTTGATTGGTGATTTATTGATTTATTTGATCAGGGACAGGTCTTTCAGCAAAAGGGCAGAATAAACCCCTTAAGACCTGCAGAGACAAAGGTAGTCCACCCTTTGTTCTCAAAGAAAGGGAGATGTGGTATTATGGAATAATAGAGTAAGGAATGCCTTTATTCTGCTGCCAGTGGTCAGGCTGTAGTGACGGCATCCGGCCTGAAGGTGGGGCTGTGGGCGTAACCGGGGAGAGGCCTAGCAGCAGGGCCCGGGGTTGCAGCACGAGGCTGCTGCTGTAGAGAGTTGCTAAATAAAGACAGACTCCGATTACGTCGTTGTACGAGCCTCATTATAAGAATAATTCGATACCAAGGAAAGGTACTCTGGGAAGTTGAGGAGCAAGTTCTCAGCTAGTGACCCTTCTTCAGTGTGGAAGGGCTTGTAAGAAATCACCAGCTACAAGAGGAACCCCCCCCCCCCCCCTTGGACTGATCCTGGACTGATCCAGGATGGGGAGGAATCTGCCTACAGACAGGAAGTGACACAGCTGGTGTCCTGGTGCCTTTGTAACAACCTGGAGCTCAATGCTCTTAAGACAGTGGAATTCATTGTAGACTTTAGGAGAGCTCCCCCTCCCCGCCCCCCACTCACCATCAACAACACCACAGTCACATCTGTGGAGTTATTTAAGTTTCTTGGAACCATCATCTCCAGGGACCTTAAATGGGGGGGGGGGCACCATTGACTCCACAGTCAAAAAGGCCCAACAGAGGATGTACTTCCTGTGGCAGCTGAGAAAACACAATCTGCCACAGGCAATGATGGTCCAGTTGTATACTGCCATTATAGAGTCTGTCCTCACCTTCTCCATCATGGTCTGGTTTGGCTCAGCCACCAAGCAGGACATCCGGAGGCTGCAGCGAATTGTTCGATCAGCTGAGAAGGTTGTTGGCTGCAACCTTCCCCCCATCAATGAACTCCAAGGGCCAGGAATCGAGCGGGTAAGATCATCTCTGACCCCTCTCTCCCTGGCCACAAACTCTTTGAATCACTTCCCTCTGCAAAGCGACTCCGGACTGTCAAAGCCGCCACAGCCAGACATAAAAACAACTTTTTTCCACGAGCAGTAGCTCTACTCAATAACCAAAAATCTGCAGCCTCCTTTTGCTCCGGTACTTTTAATTGTCTACTGTATATCGTGTTGTTACTTGAATGTATACATACTTGGCTAATAACATTCATTCAATTCAATTCCATCCTGCCAAACCTGTCCTATCCAAGTACCTGTCTAACTGCTTCTTAAATGTTGGGATAGTCCCAGCCTCAACTACCTCCTCTTACAGCTTGTTCCATACACCCACCACCCTTTGCGTGAAAAAGTTACCCCTCAGATTCCCGTCACCCCTCAGATTTCCATTCAATCTTTTCCCCTTCACCATTAACCTATGTCCTCTGCTCCTCCATTCACCTACTCTGGGCAAGAGACTCTGTGCATCTACCTGATCTATTCCTCTCATGATGTTATATACCACTGTAAGATTACCCCTCATCCTTCTGCGCTCCATGCAATAGAGACCCAGCCTACTCAACCTGTCCCTATAGCTCACACACTCTAGTCCTGGCAACATCCTCATAAATCTTCTCATAACCCTTTCAAGCTTGACAACATCTTTTCTATAACATGATGCCCAGAACTGAACACAATACTGTAAATGGAGTCTCACCAACGCCTTATACAACGGTGCCTTCGTTACAGAAGTGCAAAGTAATGCATTGTAGTGAGGATTGAATGGTTTGCAGCCCACATTCCTATAACCTTCCACCTCCTGCGCAACATCTGTATCTACTGTATTCCCTTTAATGACCCAATTACAATATCATTGCTTATGATCCCAGCCAACTATGGAAGTGAATGAAAACACAGGAAGATAGACAAAAAATGCTGGAGTAACTCAGCTGGACAGGCAGCGTCCCTGGAGAGCAGGAATGGGTGACATTTCAGGTCGAGACCCTTCTTCAGACACAGGAACTTAAGATGCTGGTTTACAATAAAGAAACAAAATGCTGGAGTAACTCAGTGCGTCAGGCAGAATCTCTGCAAAAATAGTCTGAGGAAGGGTCTCGGCCTGAAATATCAGGTATTCTTGTTCTCCAGAGATGTTGCCTGACCTGCTGAGTTAGTCCAGCACTTTTGTTTTTCTTTTGTGAAGCAAATGCTTTGTTAACCAAACAAATAATGTTTTATGGTATTCATTAACAACCTGATATAGTACATGATCCATTGGTTTAATTATGGGTAGTCTTATTGGTTTAATTATGGTAGTCTTTCCGGAAGTGGCGGCGCTGTCGAACAGCAGCGGCTTGCCTGCAGTCCGTCTGTTTTTTAAAACTTTTTTGTTGTTTTCTTTTGTCCTGTTTTAGTTAAATTTTAGTTTATTGGGTTGTGTATGTGTGGGGTGGGGGAGTGAAACATGATTTTTGTCTTTTCCTTCGGGGGAATGCGACTTTTTCTTGTCGTATCCCCCTTCTCTGCCTCCGAGGCCTAATGGCGGAGCTGCCGGCCTACAACTCCAACTACGAGCGACCGACCGACCGACCTCGAGGCTCCGGAGGCAGAGCCAGGACTTACCAGCGCGGGGCAGGCCTGCTTCGGGGCTGCGGTGGCGTTCCGGCGGTGGCGACCGAGGACACTGGCGGCGACCTGAATCCGGAGGCTCGGCCGCGGGCCCGGTGGACGACATCTCCGGGAGCGCGCAGGTCACAGGTGGGTGACCTGTTTTTCTGGAGCTCCCACAACTACAGCTGCGTCCGCTGGACTGGAGGGCGGCAGCTTCGGCAGCTTCGGCCACCCCGGGCCGCGGAGTTTGAACCGGCCCGTCGCAGAGCACGGATTCAGCCGCGGGACTGATTTACCATCACCCGGTGGGGTCACAACATCAGAAGCCTGGATCGCCTCAGCGCAGAGGAAGAACAAAGCGGGAAGAGACAGAGACTTTAAGACTTTTGCCTCCATCACAGTGAGGAGGTGCCTGGTGAACTCACTGTGGTGGATGTTAATTTGTGTTTATTGTGTGTTTTGTTATTTATTAATATATGTATGACTGCAGGCAACGAAATTTCGTTCAGACCGAAAGGTCTGAATGACAAATAAAGGAATCTCTAATCTCTAATCTTAGGCTGATGAAACAAAAGAATGATATGGTCTGTGTGGCTTGATGTAACGTGAGCAGTTATAGAAAATGGACGATAGCTCAGGGCAGCACTGAGAGAAAACAGAAGCAGTTCATCAGAAAGGGGAGGTTCAAATATTCTGGGCAATTAAATGTTTAGTATTGTTTAGTTTAGTTTGGTTTAGAGATACAGCGCGGAAACATGGCCTTCGGCCCAGCTAGTCTGCACAAACCAGCGATGCCATCACATCAACACTATCCTACACACTCTAGGGACAATTCTACATTTATACCGAGCCAATTAACCTGCAAACATGGACGTCTTTGGAGTGTGGGGGGAAACCGAAGATCTTGGAGAAAACCCATGCAGTCATGGGGAGAATGTACAAACTCCATACAGACAGCACCCGTAGTCGGGATGGAACCCGGGTCTCTGGTGCTTCAAGCGCTGTAAGGCAACAACTCTACCGCTGCGCCACCGTGCCGCCTGTAATCTTGGTTTTGGGTGAAGTTGCCCACTTCTGACATGGAAAAATCAGTTAGTGGACACTCAGGAAAGGAACCCCTACGTGAAAGATGGACTGCCTGTCCTCATTTACCAACGACCGCACGATCTGTAACCTGGAAGAAATCTCAATGAATGTTAATTAACTGTGTTTATGGGTTATTCATGACACTTATATGAAGAGGTTCATTTAGCCTCTCATTGTACCAGAGTGGAGCGAGTTGGCAGCTAGTTCCTTTGTCGTTATGGAGATTGCCTATTCCATTGTGGCTCTTGACTCCTGTGCTGCTGGTGAAAGCAGTACCACTGCACAAGGATTAAGAATATCAACAAGCAAGCATTTATAAATCATGAGAGGAATAGATCGGGTAGACGCTCCGAGTCTCTTGCCCAGAGTAGGGGAATTGAGAAACAGTAGACATAGGTTTAAGGTGAGAGAGGAAAGATTTAATAGGAACCTGAGGAGTAAAAGCCCTGTCCCACTGTACGAGTTCATTCAAGAGCTCTCCCGAGTTTAAATAAAAATCTAACTCGTGGTAAGCACGTAGAATGAACGTAGCGGGTACGTGGGTGCTCGGGGACGTCTCTTAGCGGCTCGTACGCTAACGGCAGGTACTCGGGAAACGCGGTAAGCTCGGGAGGACTCGTGAAGATTTTTCAACGTTGAAAAATGTCCACGAGAGCCCCGACTACTTGCGAGCGGCCATTACCGTAAATCTCCGAGTTCGCATCAGGGCAAACTCGGGAGAACTCTTGAATGAACTCGTACAGTGGGACAGGGCTTTAACTATTTCACACAAATGGTGGTGGGTGTATGGATCGAGTTGCCAGAGGAAGTAGTTGAGGCAGGTACTATCGCAATGATTAAGAAACATTTGGACAGGTACATGAATAGGACAAGTTTGGAGGGATATGGGCCAAACACACGCAGGTGGGACTAGTGTAGATGGGATATGTTAGCCGATGTGGGCAAGATGGGCCGAAGGGCCTGTTTCCACAATGTAAGACTCTATGACACTATCTCAAATATTCAATAAATGGTCATAATTTTCACCCGATACTGGACTGCTCTAGATTATTTTTGGAAAGATTGATAGAAAGGTAGCCTCGTGCTACAGAAGGTAGACTCAAATTGCTGGAGTAACTCAGTGCATCAGGCAGCATCTCTGGAGAAAAAATATGGGTGATGTTTCGGGTCGGGACCCTTCTTCAGATCCGGCCCCGATCTGAAACATCACCCATCCTTTTTCTCCAGAGATGCTGTCTGACCCGTTGACTTATTCCAACACTTTGTTTCTATCTTTGGTATAAACCAGCATCTGCAGTTCTTTGAATCTAGTCTTGTGCTACTTCGTTTTAAAAGTCCAAACGGGCGATGGAGGTGCTTCACAGAGTCGAGCGAAGCATCAGCTCAGGCCAGGGTTGCCAACGTTCTCACTCCCAAATAAGGGGCAAAAGGTCAAAATAAGGGACAAATTCACAACGGCAACTCGTTGACCGACTCAGCCGTGGCTGGGTGAATGATGAGTTGTCCCGAGTGCTGGACTGCACACAAAGCCCAGCCGGTGGGCCAGCTGAGGGGTTTTGGCCCGCGCGACATCGCGCACAACGTCCGGCGCCCCATCCAACTCATGAACCGATGATCGGCCATGAGAAGGAGGGGTGGTGTTGTTGGCGGTACGCGAAGGTCCGAAGGTCGGACAGCTGGTCGGGCTACTGACCGACGGGGCCACGGGTGAGGAGCTGCTGCTGCACTCCATGGGCTGCACTACGTCGGGACGGGCGAGGCGGGGACGGACGCAGAACTCCGACCCGACAGTCCCCTCGACCCGAGTAGTAGCAGTCAAATACGGGACAAGGGCGGTCCCGTACGGGACAAACCAATTTAGCCCAATATACGGGATGTCCCGGCTAATACGGGACAGTTGGCAACCCTATCTGAGGCACAAGAGCCTGGCACTTGAAAACATTCAGTCAAGAAACAAAGCTCAGATTGTACAGTTTTAGTTTGGGGACCACATCTGGGATTTCCTGATCTGTTTATTAGTCATTTGGGACAGCATGGTGATGCAGCAGTAGATTTGCGGCCTTACAGCATCAGAGACTCTAGTTCAATCCTGATTACGGGTGCAATTTGTACGGAGTTTTTACGTTCACCTCATGACCACGCGGGTTTTCTCCGGGTGCTCCGGTTTCCTTCCACACTCTAAAGACCTACAGATTAAATGGCTCTGGTAAAATTGTAAATTGTCCCTTGTGTGTAGGATAGTGTTAGTGTATGGGGTGATCGCTGGTCGGCGCAGACTCGGAGGGCCAAAGGGCCTGTTTCCCCGCTGTATCTCTGAAGAATAAAGTCTAAAGTCATCTTTCAGCTAGTGGAGATCCTCATGGTTTGTGATGTCTGTTAAATATCCTTCATTTCTGTGAGGGACAATAAGACTGCAGATCTCTAGTCTGAAGAAGGGTCTCGACCCGAAACGTCACCCGTTCCTTCGCTCCATAGATGCTGCATCACCCGCTGAGTTACTCCAGCATTTTTGTCTATCTGCAACATATAAGCAGTCTTTTCCTCAGCCTCTTTTGCAAAGGTGAATCATTCTAACTCAAACCCAACTATACAGGAGTCAAGAGTGTTTATCATCATATGTCCCGAAATGGAACATTGAAATTCCTATTTTCAGCAGCACAACAGCTTTGTAAACACAGCATCCAGCAGATACCATAATAATTGAAAAGATCAAGTTCAATAAATTAAAAAAATATATAGTGCAAAAAGAAAAACATACCCCAAAGTCCCTGGTGCAGTTAACAAAGTTTGAAGTTCAGAGTTCACTTGGAGTTCATAGTGTTCAATAGCCAATGGTTGTTGCAAAGATACTGTTCCTGAACCAGGACATCACAGTTTTCAGGCCCCTGCACCTTCTTTCTGATGGTAGACCCTAACCCTCCACACTCGTGCCTCTCAGGCCTGTAGGCTCAGTCACCCATGACTGTGTGGACAAAGACAACACTGTCAGTCTGAAGAAGGGTCTCGACCTGAAATGTCACCCATCCCTTCTCTCCACAGATGTTGCCTGTCCTGCTGAGTTACTCCAGCATTTTGTGTCTATCTTCAGTTTAAACCAGCATCTGCAGTTCCTTCCTACACATTCAATCTTCACGTTCGCTGATGTCAGCTGAATCAACAACAATAATGAGATTGTATGTGTATTGTGAATACAGGCCTGCTATGCTGCTGCAAGTAAAGGGCCTGTCCCACTTACGTGTCCTTGGCATGCAAATTACGCGACCTCGTCGTCGCGTTGAGGCGCACGGGCATCGTGTGGCCACGCGGGGCCGGTCCCACTGAGAAGAGTGGAGGGGTATGTAGTTGTGCGCGACATCGCGTGGGGCTCCGAAATTTTTGTAGCGAACGAAATCTTCGAGCGCCAACGGCCTGTCGTGTAACTGACGGCCAAAGTGGGACAGGCCCAAGACTCTGGCGCGGCGCGACGCAAGGTCTCACCTCCAACAGCAGCAGAAGCAGGCAAACGATCGCCGAACTCGGCCTGGGGCTCACGGCCGTTGCGGTCCGGATCCGCCCCCACTTCTACTCCCAGAGCAGGGCCAAGAAAATTGAAGATAGACACAAAATGCTGGAGTAACTCAGTGGGACCGGCAGCATCTCTGGAGAGAAGCAATGGGTGACGTTTCGGGTCAAGTCCCTTCTTTCAGACTGAAGAAGGGTCTCGACCCGAAACATCATCCATTGCTTCTCTCCAGAGATGCTGCTGTTCCCGCTGAGTTACTCTGGCATTTTGTGTCCATCTTCAAATGACGTCACGCGCTCCAGACGGCTGTGCGTATGCATGAAATCGCGAGCGACCTTCGCGAGACCGTCGCGCCTCGACGTGACCACGAGGTCGCGTAATTAGCGTGCCAAGGACACGTAAGTGGGACAGGGGTTTAAGAATATCATTGCTGTGTATTCGTTGACAATTATCATTGCTGTGTACACATGACAATTAACCCTCTTCACACTCTTGACTCTTGAAAGAGCTAATAGTCAAATCTAACAGTCAAATCTAAAATGGAGTCGTTCTTCTACAAAAGCATGGACTAGTAGAACAAAAGAATGGCTCGGTGCCAAGTCTGAATGACTTTGTAAAATATGTGGAACACAATATGGAGGACAGGTTGTCTTTTCAATAAAGACATTAAGATGGCAGTCTGTGTAATAACATGTGCTTCTTTTCAAGGCCATAAAGAAGCCAAGATTGAAAAAAATAGCTGACGCCCGAGAGATAAGTAATAACTTGTTATTGGATGAGCTGATTTGGACCCAGCTTTCCTATATTGTGAAAGGCTACAGAATCTTTCAGTCATGCCATATTCAGACCTGGTAGGAATGTTTTACTGATAAGAAAAATGTATAATTGTGCTAACTGTCCTTTGTTCTGTGAGTGGGAGCACGAGAAACTGAGCAATGTTTGTGCTCATTGTAGATCTTTTGCCACTCCCGTCTGACAAATCAATTAAAGATTGCCATGGTCTACCTTCAACATTTGTTGGTATCTGCGTTTTAAGAAATGAACTTTCACACCATGCTGCTGCAAGTAAGAATATCATTGCTGTGTGATCAGTACACATGACAATTAACATTCTTCACACTCTTAACTTGACTCTTGAGATGAATTATGGGAAAAAGATAGGCACAAAGTGTTGGCCGAGCTCAGCGGGTCAGGCAGCATCCCTGGAGAAAACGGATGGGTGACGTTTCGGGTCAGGCCTGAAGAAGGGTCCTGACCTAAAACGTCACCCATCTTTTTTCACCAGAGATGCTGCCTGATCCGCTGAATTACTCCAGTGCTTTGTGTCCATCTTAAACTAGTCCAATCCTGACTTATGCCTGGTAGGTGGTGGAAGAGCTCTGGGATGTTGAGTCAGTACTTGAGTCAGGGGCTGCAGGAGGCCAATCCCCTGAGCTGTTCTTGGAGCCACAGTGGCTGGTCCAGTTGGTGTCCTGGTGCAGTATAGAGTCCCAGAATGTTCACCATGGAGCATTGGATGATGATAATGTAATTTCCAGGGCGGCAAATTGGCGCAGCGGTAGAGTTGCTGCCTTACAGCGCTTGCAGCGCCGGAGACCCGGGTTCGATCCTGACTGCGGGTGCTATCTCTACGGAGTTTGTACGTTCTCCCCGTGACCGCGTGGGTTTTCTCCGAGATCTTCGGTTTCCTCCCACACTCCAAAGACATACAGGTTTGTAGGTAAATTGACTTGGTATAGGTGTAAATTGTCCCTAGTGTGTGTAGGATAGCGTTAATGTGCAGGGATCGCTGGTCGGCGTGGCCCCGGTGGGCTGAAGGGCCTGTTTCCGCTCTGTATCTCTAAACTAAACTAAACTAAACTAAACTGATGCTGAAGACAGACACAAAATGCTGGAGTAACTCAACGGGCCAGGCAGCATCTCTGGAGAAAAGGAATAGGTGACACTAGACCAAGTGCAGACCCGTTGGGTCTGTCCCCACAACATGCGGTTGCGAGGGGAGGGGGCGGCCTGAGGCGTCACACACACACTAACCAATCTCTCTCACACACACACACACACTAACCAATCTCTCACACACACACACACACACACACTAACCAATCTCTCACACACACACACACACACACACTAACCAATCTCTCACACACACACACACACACACTAACCAATCTCTCACACACACACACACATACACACTAACCAATCTCTCACACACACACACACACACACACACACACTAACCAATCTCTCTCACACACACTAACCAATCTCTCACACACACACACACACTAACCAATCTCTCACACACACACACACACACACACACTAACCAATCTCTCTTACACACACACACACACACACACACACATACACACACACACTAACCAATCTCTCTCACACACACACACACTAACCAATCTCTCTTACACACACACACACACACACACACATACACACACACACTAACCAATCTCTCTCACACACACACACACACACACACTAACCAATCTCTCTCACACACACACTAACCAATCTCACACACACACTAACCAATCTCTCTCACACACACACTAACCAATCTCACACACACACTAACCAATCTCTCTCACACACACACTAACCAATCTCACACACACACTAACCAATCTCTCACACACACACACTAACCACCCCCATTGATATTATATTAAGAAGGGAGGGAGGAGATGGGTAGGGCCGCCCAGCAGCCTCAGCTCCATGACCTCGCATCCTCTGCGCTTCAGACCCCGAGTACGGGGAGGGGGGGGGAGGGTGGAGTGGGCGGGTGGGCGTGATCCCAAGTGAGCCTGCGGGCTGCCAGCGAGGATGGCGAAAAGCAGCGGGAGGACCAGCCGATCTGTGCCTTCCGCCAGCGTGTACGGGGGGGGGGGGGGGAGGGTGGAGTGGGCAGGCGGGCGTGATGCCGAGTGACCCTGCGGGCCAGGCGTACGACGTCAAGACGTTACGTAGGACGTGAAGACGCTGGGTACGCCCGTCGAGATGCTGCGTACGCCCTCAATGCGCCTGCGGGCCGACAGGCCATTGACGTGCGGGATTTTCGGACAGTGCAAGCCTGCGGGCCGCCAGTGAGGATGGCGAAAAGCAGCAGGGGGACCAGCCGATCTTTGGCTTCCGCCAGCGTGACAGACCCGGGCCGGGGGGGGGGGGGAGTGGAGGAGAGCCGGGCGGCAGCAGCCGTGATGGTCGCGCGGGGCACGCGATGAGAAGGTGGCCAGCGTGAGGCGAAAAAATGAGTGAGTTGGGGGGGGGGGGAGGATTTTATTAAAAATGTGTACAGAAAAATGACTCAATTTAATGAGGAGTGGATGAGTGAATGTAAAAGAAAAATGGCTAACGAAATGGTAAGAATCTCGGCGTTTTTGCGTCTGGTTTTGGTGGAGTAACGAATCAAAGGACAAAAATATGACATACACCCACACACACACAGAGTTTTAAAAGTATATAGATTTTGGGTCGAGACCTTTCTTCAGACTGAGAGTCAGGGGAGAGGGAACAGAGATTTAGAAGCTAGTTGTTTTTGTTTTGCCATTAGTTTATCTTCAAAGATTGGTTTTGCCATTGATTTATTATTGTCAGGCACACTGAGAAATGCACAGTGGTTTTTAAGTGAAACATTTTGCTTTGCATATTAACCTGGCAGATCTTCATGGCAGATCAATAGATCAAACCTGGCAGATCAATAGATCAAATGACACAGTGTAACAGGTAATGCAAAAGAGAAAATAAACAGAGTGCAGACTATAGTGTAGTCAAAAATGCTGGAGAAACTCAGCGGGTGAGGCAGCATCTATGGAGCGAAGTAAATAGGCAATGTTTCGGGCCGAAACCCTTCTGAGTTTCACCAACATTTTTGTCTACCTTTGATTTTCCAGCATCTGCAGTTCCTTCTTAAGCAGACTATAGTGTTGCAGCTGCTGAGAAAGTGCAAATAAAACACAAATTAAATTGTTGGAATCATGCTCTTTTTAAGAAGAATTGCTGGGAGGAACTATATTGATTTAGAAAGAAAGAAGTACAGATGGACTACAGATAATTTTATGACAAAAAAATTCTGCTTCCATATGATGGAAGCAACTTTCAGAGTTGAGCACATTGTACCGTAAAGTTTTTTCACTGATTGAAACTGGAAACTTATTCTAGGTGATTGTTCTCATCTTGCTACCTTGCAAAACCAATGCAAAACAAAATGTCACAAAGGAGTCTCATTTCATTGCCGTTGTAAGTCTTTAGCTGCAGGTACATCATTTAAGAAGGACATTCAAATCTCACCAAGTAGGAAAGGGAAGAATTGCTTGATTGGAATTGACTGTTGGAGAAACACTTTGCCCACTGATTCCGGTGGTGCTGCGAGTCGGCTGCCTCGCCTGCAGCGGGCTCGTTGTTTTGACTTTTTTGTTTTTTTGTAGTTTGTCCAAAAGAATGTTTTAGTCTGTCTGTCTTGTGTGGGGGGTGGTGGGAGGGAATAGGGGGAAACCCACCTTGATGGAGATGGGACTGTCTTCCTTGTCGCTTCTTCGCTTTTGGTGCGGCCTTTCCCGGAGTCGGGCCCAGAGCTTCAGCGGCGGCGCAGCGGGGACTGTAACATCGCGGACCCCCTTGCCGGGGGTCGCCAGAGAAGCTCTCCGACCATTGGTCTGTGGCCTACATCATCTTGGAGCCTCGGTCTGTGGAGTTTCTGGCGGCAGGCGTGGCGTGGACCTTCCATCATGGAGCGGGCGATCCCTCACCGGGGGGTCACCGGAGAAGAGCTCTGACCATCGGTCTGCGGCCTACAACACCTGGAAGCCGTGGTCTCCGATAAGGAGGTGGCCGATTTGGAGCTCCGGGCTGCGGGGTGTGCTCGACCTGTCCCGACATCGGCATTCCGACCATCCCGACCAGAGGGCTTGAATATCGGGCTGTCCGTAGCGGTGACTACGGATGGTCAGGGCTCCGACCATGGGTGAACAAGGGAGGAGGAGGAGAAGGACTGTCTGAACTGTATTGCCTTCCACCACAGTGAATGCTAGGGTGGATGTCTGTGTTGACTTATGTTGTGTATTATGTCCTTTCTTAATTGTAACGCTGCATGGTAAATTCATGTCACTGCACCTAATGGTGTCACGTGTACCGAGATACAATGAATAGCTTTTTGTTATGTGCTATCCAGTCAGCGGAAAGACTGTACATGGTTACAATCAAACCGTCCACAGTGTATAGATACATGATACATGATAAACGGAATAACATTTAGAGCAAAATAAAGTCTGATTAAAGACAGTCCGAGGGTCTTCAGTAGGGGCAGGGGTGCCAAACAAGGTGGGTGAATAGAAACATAGAAACATAGAAAAATTGGTGCAGGAGTAGGCCATTCGGCCCTTCGAGCCAGCATCGCCATTCAAAATTATCATGGCTGATCATCTAAAATCCGTACCCCCTTTCCTGATTTTTCTCCATATCCCTTGCTTCCTTTAGCCCTAAGAGCTAAATCTAACTCTCTCTAAACATCCAGCGAATTGGCCTCCACTGCCTTGTGTGGCAGAGAATTCCACAGATTCACAACTCTCTGGGTGAAGAAGTTTTTCCTCATCTCAGTCCTAAATGGCCTACCCCTCATTCTCAAAGTGTGACCCCTGGTTCTGGACTCCCCCAACATCGGGAACATTTTTCCTGCATCTAGCCTATCCAATGCAAATATCATATGTCAGTCCCCCATCCCGGGAATTAACCTCGTGAACCTATGCTGCACTCCATCAATAGCAATAATGTCCTTCCTCAAATTAGGAGACCAAAATTGCACACAATACTCCAGATGCAGTCTCACCAGGGCACTGTACAACTGCAGTAGGACCTCCTTGCTCCTGAACTCAAATCCTCTCGCAATGAAGGCCAACATGCTATTAGCTTTCTTCACTGCCTGCTGTCCCTGCATGCTTACTTTCAGTGACTGATGCACAAGCACAGCCAGGTCTCGTTGCATCTCCCCTTTTCCTCATCTGACACCATTCAGATAATAATCTTCCTTCCTGTTCTTGCCACCAAAGTGGATAACCTCACATGAATCCACATTATACTGCATCTGCCCACTCACCCAACCTATCCAAATCACCCTGCAGCCTCATAGCATCCTCCTCGCAGCTCACACTGCCACCCAGCTTTGTGTCATCCGCAAACTTAGAGATGCCACATTTAATTCCCTCATCTAATTAAATATATATTGTAAATAACTGAGGTCCCAGCACTGAGCCTTGCGGCACCCCAGTAGTCACTGCCTACCATTCTGAAAAGGACAGTAAGCTCTTTGCTTACTGTCTGCACCCAGTTCTCTATCCATGTCAATACTCTACCCCCAATACCATGTGCTATAATTTTGCACACTAATCTCTTGTGTGGGACCTTGTCAAAGGTTTTTTGAAAGTCCAGATACACCACATCCACTGGCTCTCCCTTATCCATTCTACTTGTTAAATCCTAAAAAAATTCCAGAAGATTAGTCAAACATGATTTCCCCTTTATAATTCCATGCTGATGAATCCAATAGGTCCCTTCTGATGTGGTCTGCTTCTTAGAGATACAGCGCGGAATCAGGCCCTTCGGCCCAATGATGATCAGCCATGATCACATTGAATGGCGATGCTGGCTCGAAGGTCCGAATGGCCTATTCCTGCACCTATTGTCTATTGCCAATTGAGTCCGCGCTGACCAGCAATCCTCGCACACCAACACTATCCTACACACACTTTACAATTTTACCAAGCCAATTAACCTACAACCCTGTACGTCTTTTAAGTGAGGGAGAAATAGGAAAGCTGAGCTCCCGGAGAAAACCTAAGCAGGTCACGGGGAGAACGTACAAACTCCGTACAGACAGCACCCATTGACAGGATTGAACCCGGGACCCTGGTGCTGTAAGGCAGCAACTCTACCGCTGCGCCTCCGTGCTGCCCATCGCCCATCTCCCATCGCTTGTGTGGAGACTTTGTGCTTTTCTGATGCAAACACTTGATATTCTCAATGCCATCTCCAATGTTTCTTCTCCATCTTGAGAAACCATGGGTCAGAGATTCCCAGGACTCAGTGTGGATGTTGCAGCTATGAGCAGATCCTTGAATCTTTTCCTCAGTCCACCTGGCGAAGTCATTCCATGAAAGAGCACAGAATTAAGCATTAAGTGCTAATTAAGGGTTACAGGGTGGTAGGGTGATACAGTGTGGAACCATGCACCTGCACTCCTGCTCCACAACACTCCCCAGAGCCCTACCATTCACTGTGCAGGTCCTGCCCTTGTTAGACATCCCAAAGTACAACACCTCACATTTCCCTGTATTAAATTCCATCAACCATTCCTCCGCTCACCTAGCCAATCGATCAAGATCCTGCTGCAATTTTTCACAACCATCTTCACTATCTGCAAAACCACCCACTTTCGTATCATCAGCAAACTTGCTAATCTTGCCCTGTATGTTCCCATCCAAATCATTGATGTAGATGACAAACAGTAACGGGCCCAGCACCGAACCCGCGGGAGAATAAAGAGGAAAGATTAGACTTTATTGCCTTCCATCACAGTGAGGAATGCGGGGAATCCACTGTGGTGGATGTTTATGTTAACTTTTAGTTGTGTGTCTTGTTGCTTTTTTTAGTATGGCTGTATGGTAAATAGAGTTTTACTGTACCTTAATTGGTACACGTGACAATAAAATATCCCCTTTGAACACCACTTATCACAGGCCCCCAGTCCGAGAAGCAACCTTCCACCATCACCCTCTGCATCCTTCCATGAAGCCATGAATTTCAGGAGTCTGATGTTGGACATGTACGTGGCACATGGCGTGTCCAGTGCAGCTTTCTGTAGCTGACAGAAAATGGCTGCCATTTGCTGTTACGATTGTGTGTGCAGTAGAAGAAGCCTGCTCCCTGTTCTATCTTGAACGGCATTCCAGACTTTTTAAGGAACACAAAGCTATCTCCAGTCCTTTAATCTTATCTCAGTTTTGAAGGACTTTAACCTTCATTTGAACTTAGTATCTCTTTTCACTTTTTTCAAAACTATTTGGTGGTGTAATTGATGATATTTCCCTGCCACAGAACTATTGTGCAGGCAATTGGTCAGAAAACACAGTGTATCTGATAGTGTTATCTGTATTTGCTGCTGCTTTAAGTGTTTTGGAAAGAGCTGAATACAGCGGCTTTGGAATTCACCCTGCAATGGCATTTCATCCAGCATCTCACTTTCCATTTCAAATTGCCAACAGCTGAGGCAAGTGTGCTCACAATTTAGTCCCTGTTCCTGCAACAGGGCAGCACAGTGTCACAGCTGGCAGAGCCGCTGCCTCACAGCACCAGCGACCCGGGTTCAATCCCCTCCTCGGGTACTGTTGGTGTGGAGTTTGCACACCATTCCCCCTATGACTTCGTGGGCTTCCACCAGGTGCTCCGGCTTCCTCCCAATTCCCAAAGACGTGCGGGTTTGTAGGTTAATTAGCCTCTGTAAATTTCCCCTGGTGTGTAGGGAGTGGGTGAGAAAGAGGGATAACATGGAACTAGTGTGAACGGGTGGTCTGAAGAAGGGTCTCGACCAGAAACGTCACCCATTCCTTCTCTCCAGAGATGCGGCCTGTCCCGCTGAGTTACTCCAGCTTTTTGTGTCTATGAATGGGTGATCGATGGTTAGTGTGGATTCGCTGGGCCGAAGGGCCGGTTTCCACGCTCTACATGGGTTTCTAAACCCAAGTTTGATCCAGACTTCGGGTGCTGTCTGTGTGGAGTTTGCACATGCTTCCTGTAATTGTTTGGATTTTCTCTGGGTGCTCCGGTTTCCTCTTACATCCCAAATAATATTTTCTTCCCAGCAACCATCAGGCTCTGTTTAATATTGCATAACACTAACCTCAACTATCAACTATAGAACTGTCTTTGGTTGCATTAATGATTTGGGGGCTTTTTGAACCGGTATTGGGTTATTAATTTATTGATTTTTAAAAATATTGTATATTATCAATGTGTGCTGTGTTCACCGGCCTGTTATGCTGGTCCAAGTAATGTACTGTTGTGGATACATACGTCAACATGTCAATATGTAATCTTGACTTACCTCTCCATTTCCCACATGGCCCCTCCAAGATTGAGACCCTGTATTACATACAGTGAATGTCTATGACCTATGAATCCATTTGGTCAAGATTCCACTCCCCTTCCAAGTTTGACCTTTGGCCTTGACTGATCCAGTCAATCCCCAATGGTCTATTGTGATCAGCTCTCCTGCCTTCCCTTGCTGCCCCCAAACCTGGCCTCATTCCTGAACATGTGCAATCCGTCTTCAGTGGCTTAATAACGAGAGGGTGCGGCTGAAATGGCCACCAACAACTACTGGCACCCAGAATCAAACACATACATTTCTCCATGAAACCTTCATGCCCACAACTGACAACAGGGATCAGTGATGATGAGTTGAACAGAATGAAGAACATTTCTTCCTCCCTGACATATTAGACCATGGTGATCTACAGACCCTGACAAATATGTATCAGATTCATAGGGTTATAGAGTGATACAGTGTGGAAACAGGCCCTTTGGCCCAACTTGCCCACACCGGCCAACGTGTCCCAACTACACTCGTCCCACCTGTCCATATCCCTCCAAACCTGTCCAATCCATGTACCTGTCTAACTGTTTCTTAAATGTTGGGATAGTCCCAGCCTCAACCATCTCCTCTGGCAGCTTGTTCCATACACCCACCACCCTTTGTGTGAAAAAGTTACCCCTCAGATTTCTATTAAATCTTTTCCCTTTCACCTTAAACCTATGTCCTCGATTCACCTACTCTGGGCAAGAGACTCTGTGCATCTATCCTCCTGAAACATTTTTTGTTCCCCGAACTGTTTGTATATCTTTCACAAATGTAGATCCAACATAGACAATGGTTCTGTCACACTTAAAGTACATTTTCATTTAGTTTTGATAGTCCTGTCCACAGAAACATCACAAATAGGAGGAACATTCTTCACTGGAGACATGGAAAGCAAACTCGGAATCGCTACTAGATCAACTCTAGTTAATGTCATATATGAAAGCTATCATGAATTATCGATCCTTCAAAACAGTTTTCTATTATGTACAGCTGATCGACCCAGGCCAATAGCGAGTGAAAACCATGAAACCAGTGGCAGATTTTCTTTCTTCCCCATCACCTACAGTAAATGTTGCTTGCTTTCTAATCACATTACATTGCTGTTGTTATTTTAAAGGGTGGCACAGTGGCACAGCGGTAGAGTTGCTGCCTTACAGCACTTGTAGCACCAGAGAGCCGGGTTCGATCCTGACTGTGGGTGCTGTCTGTACGGAGTTTGTACGTTCTCTCCGTGACCTGAGTGGGTTTTCTCCGAGATCTTCCGTTTCCTCCCACACTCCAAAGACGTACAGGTTTGTAGGTTAATTGGCTTGGTATAAGAGTAAATTGTCCCTGGTGTAGGATAGTGTAAGTGTGCAGGGATCGCTGGTGGGCCGAAGGGCCTGTTTCCACTCTGTATCGCTAAACTAAACTAAACTTATTATTCACTTTGAACAATGTAACAGGAAATGCATCTTACCTGTGGAAATGAGGTTTATTAAGTCTTTGATTTAGTTATTTATTTAGTTTAGTTTTTTTTAAACTCCAGTTATAGCACAGTGTAGCTCTTCATGAGTTTACAAAGGAAATTAACCGAGCAACTTCAGCAGAATCTTTCAATGCCGTTTTTCAAAGGAACTTATCCTGAACCCAGATAACAAGCTACTGTGCAAAGCCAAAGTAAGAATATTGATAGAACTACAGGTGTTGGTTTATACCAAAGATAGACACAAAGCGCTGGAGTCACTCAGCAGGTCAGGCAGCACCTCTGGAGAAGAAGGAAGGGTGATGTTTCAGGTCGAGATCCTTCTTCACTTTGGGGAAAACATACAATTAATGGTAAGGCCCTTAATGGCATTGATGTACAGAGGGATCTTGGGGTCCAAACCATAGCTCCTGAAAGTGTTAAAACAGGCAGACATAGTAATAAAGAAGGCATATGGTCTGCTTGCCTTCATTGGTCAGGCCATTGAGTATAAGAGTCAGGAAGTAAAGATGCAGCTTTATAGGGATTTGGTTAGGCTGCATTTGGAGTAACGTGTGCAGTTTTAGATTAGATAGATAGCCCTTTATTGTCATTCAGACCGAAGTCTGAACGAAATTGCAACAGTCATACATAAAACAACAATAAACACATATTAACATCCACCACAGTGAGTCCACCCAACATCTCCTCACTGTGATGGAGGCAAAGTCTTAGGTCTGCAGTCTCTTCCCTCCTCTTCTCCCTCTGCGCTGAGGCGATACCCCTGGGCGATGTTTCCCGCGGCTCAAACACCGCGGCCCGGGGTGGTCGAAGCTGCCGCCCACCAGTCCTGCAGCCGCTGGCCCGCAGCCGAACCCCGGACTCAGACCACCACCGCCAGAACACCGTCCTAGCCACCCTCACGTGAGTACCGTGCCGTCTTCAGCCTCGGGCTGGTCCGCCCCGACATGGGCGTCGCTTCTCCCCCCGGCTGGGCCGCCCCGACTTGGGCGCCGAACCTCCCTCGGGCCGGGCCACCCCGACTTGGGCGCTCACGGGAGCACTGTTCCAGCCCTGAGCCGGACCACCCTCACGGGAGCGAGCTCAGGGCGAGTCCTGATGGGCTCTGCCTCCGGAGCCTCGAGGTCATCAGCTCCATTAGGCCTCAGCGCAGACGGAGGCAGAGAAGGGGAATACGACCAAAAGTCGCATTTCCCCCGCAGGGAGAGACTGCAAACCCCGTTACAATCCCCCATCCCCCCAAAACACAAACTAAAAACCAAAAACTAGACTAACCAAAACGAAATAAACAACACAAAATACACAAACAAACAGGACTGCCGATGAGCCGCTGCAGCCAGTGCCGCGCTGCCACTTCCGGCGCCTCATTACATGAAGGATGTGGAATCTTTAGAAAGGGACAGATAATATTCAATACAGCACAAGCTATACTTCTGATTTTCCAACTGTGCTTCTCTCTCTAGAATTACTTATATCCAAGCAGCGTTAAGGCAACTTGTGCAATTACTCTTTTTTAATCAAATAAACAGTTGCAATTAATGCGATAATCAAGTTCACATGAGTTTATAAGAATTTTTATAAATCTGGATTTTCCATTTATGTATGGCAAGTTATTTTTCCTCTAACTCCTTTCCAGATGGTCTCAGTCAACTACATCAGGCTGGTATCATAAGATCAAAAGAGATAGCAGTGGAATTAGGCCATTCGGCCCATCAAGTCTATGCCATTCAATGATGGCTGATTTATCTCTCCCTCCTAACCCCATTCTGCCTTCTCCCCACTACCTCAGACACCCGTACTAATCAAGAATCTATCTATCTCTGCCTTAAATATGTCCATTGGCTTGACCTCCACAGCTTTCTGTGGCAAAGAATTCCACAGCTTCACCACCCTCTGACTATAGAAATCTCCACATATCCTATCCGAGTCTCAGCTCCTCATACTGTTCATCACTGCAGTACTTTAGCCAAGATTAAAAGCTTGCCAGGCGAATTGATGACTGAATGTCGTACTCATCCATGATGGTGGATTATCATATTCAATCTGAATGGAACATCTCGTCCTTGGAACAAATGAGATGGAGGTGGAGGAACTATTATATACTGTACGGGCTTTGTTTATCTCGTTCAGAGTTTGAAATAGTTTTGGATATTTAAACCTTCAAGTTCCTTGGCATGAATATTATCAACGATCTGTAGTGGGCCAACTATGTTGATGCGACAGGCAGGAAGGCACACCAACGCCTCTACGCCACCAACGCCTGAGGGGAACAAGGACATTTGACATGCTTGCAATGACTCTTACAAACTTCTACAGATGCACCATTGAAAACAAACTGTCAGCTTGCATCACAGCTGGCTTTGGGAACAGCTCCGCACAAAACCGCAGGAATTTTGCAGTTGTAGATGTAACCCAGTCCATCACACAAACCAGACTTCCCACGCTTGACTTTATCCATCTACACTTCATTCTGCCTTAGAAAAGCAGCCAACATTATCAAAGATATCTACGATTTCTACGATTCTAATTTCTGCATTGTCCTTCTATAAGAAATGTATTTCTCTAACGCTCACAAAAATGCAGTAGCAGATGCGTATTATTAAATGCAGCAACTGTGCTATTTATTAAAGATGTTCAATAGCTTTGGTGGTATAAGCATTTTTCAAAAAGGTTCATTTTTTATTTCTATGCTGATATCTGGATTGTATTGGGTAATGTAGCAGTCTTTTGGTTTCAGCAGACATAAAGAAAACAGCAGATAGACACAAAAAGCTGGAGTTACTCAGCGGGACAGGCAGCATCTCTGGAGAGAAGGAATGGGTGACGTATTTCGGATCGATATCCTTCTTCAGACTGTATGGGTGACGTTTCAGTCTGAAGAAGGGTCTCGACCCGAAACGTCACCAATTCCTTCTAGCCGGAGATGCTGCCTGTCCCGCTGAGTTACTCCAGCATTTTGAGTTCCTTGCTATACATAAAGAAAACAGCTCTTATTCTGTTACCCTGACCTTAGTTCTGAGGTTTCTGTGGTGACATGAGTCAACATGCATTTCAATCACTCTCCCAGTGATGAATGAGTGGAGAGCTGGCCCAGTGCCAAGCCAGTCTCGGCCTTGGCTATACTGTTTCCAAAGTGTAGATCAACTTGTGGTACAGAGCTACCGCAGTCTCTCAGGTCATCAGATCAAACAAAAATACTGCAGATACCACGTGGGATGAAACAGATGCTGGAAATAGCAGCACATTAGGTAGCATCTGTGAAAGTAAAAAGAACGTTAGAATTAATGGTCATTAAAATATTAATTCTGTTCCTTTTCTATAAATGCTCTCTGACACCAGAAGTTGAGGACATAGGTTTAAGGTGAGGGAGGAGGGGGGAAGGATTTAATAGGAATCTGAGGAGCGACTGTTTCACACAGAGGGTGCTGGGTGTATGGAATGAGCTGCTGGAGGAGATAGGTGAGGCAGGGTTTATCACAGCGTTTAAAAAAAACATCTGGAAGGGTTGACCCAAAATGCTGCCGTAACTCAGCTGGTCAGTCAGCGTCTCTGGAGTAAAGGAATAGATGATGTTTCGGGTCGAGACCCTTCTTCAGAATGAAAGTCAGGGGACAGGGAAACGAGAGGTATGAAAGGGTACAATGAAGAAAAGAATGAAAGGCACATGGATAGGACAGATTGAGAGCGATATGGGCCAAACGCAGGCAGGTGGGACTAGTGTAGGTGGGACATATTGGTCGACATGGGCAAGTTGGGCCAAAGGGCCTGTTTCTACACTGTCTCACGCTATGACTTGCTAATGATTAGCTTCTGTACAAAATGCTCTGTAGACATTGCAGGTATTTCTGCCTTCCATTCTTTAAGTATTTGGAAGCTGCAGAGAATAATGATGGATAGTGAAAGGCCTCTGACGAGGCAACGTAGATTGACAATTTTCAGTTCCTCCTCCAGCTCTTGGCCCAAATTGAATAAAGAAGTATTTGTGAGATATTGTGGAGTAAACAATGAAAAACAGTACAGAAAAGTATTGAGAAACAATTTGAAATCAGACGGAAACTTGCATACTTCCTATTAAGAAACATTTGCAAGCAGTGCCATTGACATGGGCAAGGGGCGGCGCGGTGGTGCAGCGGTAGAGTTGCTGCCTTACAGCGCCAGAGACCCGGGTTCGATCCTGACTATGGGCGCTGTCTGTACAGAGTTTGTACGTTCTCCCCGTGACCCACGTGGGTTTTCTCCAGGTCCTCCGGTTTCCTCCCACACTCCAAAGACGTACAGGTTTGTAGGTTAATTGGCTTGGTATCATTATAAATTGTCCCTAATGTGTGTAGGATAGTGTTAGTGTGTGGGGATCGCTGGTCAGCGCGGATTCTGTGGGCCGAATGGCCTTTTTCCACACTGTATCTCTAAACTAAACAGTGAGATCACAGCTACACCATGTCTTCGATATATAAGCAAAATTCAACGCCATGCCCATTTTTCTTGTTAAAAAAAGCACACATCACTGGTGTTGGAGATCCAATGTATAACCTAATTTTCAACAACAGAAACTGTGGGAAAACTCAGCAAGTCTGGCAGCATCTGTGGAAAGAGACGCTGTGAATGTTTCGGGACTGCGAGTCCACTCAATATCCAAAAATCTGTTCTGGTATTTTAATTCACATGTTTAATTGATAATGTTTATTATTAATGTTTAATGTTTTATGAGTCATTCCTAATTGTCACTGTGTGTCACGTTGTCACTTGTGGGTGGAGCACCAAGGCAAATTCCTTGTATGTGAATACTTGGCCATTAAACTTATTCATTCATTCATTTATTCATCAGAACTGGGAAAGAGTGAGATGCAAGTGGGATGGAAGGTGGGGGAATGTGTTGGAGAGAGCGTTTGTGATTGAGTGAACTTTCTCACAGATGCTGCTGACCTGCTTAGTTTCTCCAATTTAGATGTTGTTTTCTTGTCATCCTACAGTCTTAATTCTAACCAGTCGATCAAGCACCACTACTTTACCTTTAATAGCTTATTACTCAGGCCTTGGGGTGATTTACAATTTTTCCGAAGTCAATTAACCTACAAACCTGTTCGTCTTTGGAGTGTGGGAGGAAACTGGAGCACCCAGGGGAAAACCCATGCGGTCACAGGGAGAACATGGAAACTCTGTACAGCCAGCACCCGTCGTAAAGATTAAACCCGAGTCTCTGGTGCTGTAAGGCCTTGGGATGTTTTGTAATTCAATATATAGCTAGTAACCCGCTCAACAAATGCTTCCTCGCCTACCTGGATTCTACCAAGGATCACAAACTTGCTCACCTCCAGACTGGTCCCTCCACCGACACTCATCGACTCGACCGCCCGCAGGCCCGTGGCTCCACTGCTCGACCGCCCGCAGGCCCGTGGCTCCACTGCTCGACCGCCCGCAGGCCCGTGGCTCCTCTGCTCGACCGCCCGCAGGCCCGTGGCTCCACTGCTCGACCGCCCGCAGGCCCGTGGCTCCACTGCTCGACCACCCGCAGGCCCGTGGCTCCTCTGCTCGACCGCCCGCAGGCCCGTGGCTCCACTGCTCGACCGCCCGCAGGCCCGTGGCTCCTCTGCTCGACCGCGTCACCTGCCTGAACATCACGAGGCCGAGATTGCCGCCACGAGGAGCAGCACCAACATCCACCGCCACTCCGACCTTCACCTCCTTCCCGGCTGAACCCATGCTTGGACCCCAGAAACTGCCGCTTCCGCCGACTCTCACCGCCGCCCTGGGGCCACCTCCGCTGCTGTTGCTGACCTTCAATGTCTCCCCGGGGCCATCGATGTTGCTGCCGCCTACCCCTATCTCTGCTCCATCCCCCCATCGGCCTCCACCAGCGATTCTGCCGACCCTCGCCTCTCCACCGCCCACCAGCGGGCCGGGGCCAGAGCCATCGCCTCACCTGAGTTCCAGGCTCAGCACCAGGCCCACAGCCTCCACGATGCAGACTCCTACACCACGTGGTCTGATCCTGCTGGGTCCGACTGCTCCCCCCCCTCCTCCACGGAACCACAGTAGTGATGGGTCTTCCCCTTCCCCCTCTTTTAACCAGGTTACCCCGACCACACCCCGCCCATACAATAGTCCTCACGCCCTCCCTCCTCTCTGAACACCTACCAGATCTCACCTCGGCCTTTGTCCACTCCCCGGCCCTCCTCTGACCCCAACCCCCACCCCCCCCACACTTGTCGTGTCTTCACCATCCCCTCTGACCGCCCCATTTCCGATATGGAATGGTCTGTCCTCAATAGAGGCCTCACCTTCGTTTCCCTCCGCCCCCACATCAACGAGTTCTGGGTCTACCACGACGTAGAGCCTTTCTTCCCTCGCCTCCGCCTCCGTGCCTTTTTCTATGGGAAGGAGTCCTCACCACCCGGTGATGACCCCTCCTCCCATCTCCACCGATCCCCCTCATCTTGGACTCCCCAGAACGGCCTTCTACCCTCTCTAGATCTCTTTATTTCTAACTGCTGGTGTGATATCAACCGTCTCAACTTTTCCACTCCCTTTACCCACTCCAACCTCACCCCCTCTGAACGTACAGCCCTCTGCCAACTGCAACAACCCTGACATTATAATCAAACCTGCCGACGAGGGAGGTGCCGTGGTAGTCTGGAGCGCTGACCTCTACCGGGCTGAGGCCAGGCGACAACTCTCAGACACCTCCTCCTACTTATCCTTGGACCATGATCCCACATATGAGCACAAGGCCTTAATCTCGCACACCATTACTTATTTCAGCACTTCTGGCTGTCTGCGTTCCACAGCCTCCAATCTTATCGATTCCCAGCCCCACACAGCCCGGTTTTACCGTCTCCCCAAAATCCACAAACACGACTGCCCTGGCAGATCCATTGTTTCTGCCTACTCCTGTCCCACAGAAATGATTTCCACGTACCTCGACTCTATCCTATCCCCCCCTGGTCCAATCTCTCGACCTATGTCCAAAATACCTCACATGCCCTTCGTCTCTTTAATAACTTCTGCTTTCCAAGCCCCCACTCCCTCATCTTTACTATGGACGTTCAGTCACTCGACACCTCCAGTCCCCACCAGGAAGGCCTTAAAGTCCTCCATTTCTTCCCCGAACGCAGAACCATCCAATTTCCCTCTACTAACACTCTACTCCGCCTTGCGGAGCTGGTCCTCACCATCGACGACTTCTCGTTTGACTCCTCCCACTTCCTCCGTCCAAGGTGTAGCTATGGGCACCTGCATGAGCCCCAGCTATGCCTGCCTCTTTGTACGGTATGTCTAACAATCCCTATTCCAGGCGTACACTGGCCCTATCCCCGAACTCTATCTCCGTTACATTGATGACTGCGTCGGTGCTACCTCCTGGCAGTGAAGGAAGCGAATGGCATGTTCAAGTTCAAGTTCTTCAATTTCATGTTTGTCACATGTACCATAAGGTGCAGTGCAATGTAATTTACCATGCAGTGTTACAATTAAAAACGGACACGATACACAACATAATTCAACACAGACATCCACCACAGCATTCTTCACTGTGGTGGAAAGCAATAAAGTTCAGACAGTCCTCCTCCTCCTCCCTTGTTCGCCCGTGGTCGGTGCCCTGACCCTCCGTAGTCGCCTCAGGTCTGGATAGTCGGAACGCCGATGTCGGGACAGGTCGAGCCTGCCGCCAGAAACTCCACAGACCGAGGCTCCAAGATGATGTAGGCCACAGGCCAACGGTCTGAGTGCTTCTCCGGCGACCCCCGGCAAGAGGGTCTGCGATGTTAAAGTCCCGCTGCGCTGCCGCTGAAGCTCTGGGCCCGACTCCTTGAAAAGGCCGCACCAAACCAGCTGGAGGGGGACGAAGAAGCGACAAGGAAGGCAGTCCCATCTCCGTCGAGGTGGGTGCCTGAAAATGGTTCCCCCCCACCACCCCCCACACAAGACAGACAGAGAAACACTACAACATACCTTTGGACAAACTAAATAAAACAAAAAAAGTCGAAACAACGAACCCGCTGCAAGCGAGGCAGCACCACTGGAACCGGAATCCCCGAATGGCCTTCATAACAAGAGGAGTTGAGTATTGGAGCAATGAGGTCCTTCTGCAGCTGTACAGGGCCCTAGTGAGACCACACCTGGAGTATTGTGTGCAGTTTTGGTCTCCAAATTTGAGGAAGGACATTCTTGCTATTGAGGGAGTGCAGCGTAGGTTCACAAGGTTAATTCCCGGGATGGCGGGAATATCGTATGTTGATAGAATTGAGCGGCTGGGCTTGTATACTCTGGAATTTAGAAGGATGAGAGGTGATCTTATTGAAACATATAACCATATAACCATATAACCATATAACCATTACAGTACGGAAACAGGCCATCTTGGCCCTTCAAGTCCGTGCCGAACATTAAATTTTTTTTTTTTTTTTAAATTTAAATAAATACTTCCCCCTAGTCCCATCTACCTGCACTCAGACCATAACCCTCCATTCCTTTCCCGTCCATATACCCATCCAATCTATTTTTAAAGGATAAAATCGAACCTGCCTCCACCACTTCCACTGGAAGCTCATTCCACACAGCTACCACTCTCTGAGTAAAGAAGTTCCCCCTAATGTTACCCCTAAACTTCTGTCCCTTAATTCTCAAGTCGTCCCCTTGTTTGAATCTTCCCTACTCTCAATGGAAAAAGCTTATCCACGTCAACTCTGTCTAACCCGCTCATAATTTTAAAGATCTCTATCAAGTCCCCTCTTAACCTTCTGCGCTCCAAAGAATAAAGACCTAACTTGTTCAACCTTTCTCTGTAACTTAGTTGCTGAAACCCAGGCAACATTCTAGTAAATCTCATCTGTACTCTCTCGATTTTGTTGACATCCTTCCTATAATTAGGCGACCAAAATTGTATTCCATACTCCAGAACTGGCCTCACCAATGCCTTGTACAATTTTAACATTACATCCCAACTTCTATATTCAATGCTCTGATTTATAAAGGCCAACACCCCAAAAGCTTTCTTTACCACCCTATCTACATGAGATTCCACCTTCAGGGAACTATGCACAGTTATTCCTAGATCCCTCTGTTCAACTGCATTCCTCAATTCTCTACCATTTACCATGTACGTCCTATTTTGATTTGTCCTGCCGAGATGTAGTACCTCACATTTATCAGCATTAAACTCCATCTGCCATCTTTCAGCCCACTCTTCCAAATGGCCTAAATCTCTCTGTAGACTTTGAAAATCTACTTCATTATCCACCACACCACCTATCTTAGTATCATCTGCATACTTACTAATCCAATTTTCCACACCATCATCCAGATCATTGATGTACATGACAAACAACAGTGGACCCAACACAGACCCCTGAGGCACCCCACTAGTCACCGGCCTCCAACCTGACAAACAGCCATCCACCATTACTCTCTGGCATCTCCCATTCAGCCACTGTTGAATCCATCTTGCTACTCCACCATTAATACCCAACAATTTAATCTTCTTAACCAACCTTCCATGAGGAACCTTGTCAAAGGCCTTACTGAAGTCCATATAGACAACATCCACTGCTTTACCCTCATCAATTTCCCCAGTAACCTCTTCGAAAAATTCTAGAAGATTAGTCAAACATGACCTTCCAGGCAATAATCCGTAAGATTATTAACGGTTTGGACACGCAAGAGGCAGGAAACATGTTCCCGATGTTGGGGGAGTCCAGAACCAGGAGCCACAGTTTAAGAATAAGGGGTAAGCCATTTAGAACGGAGATGAAGAAAAACGTTTTCACACAGAGGGTTGTGAATCTGTGGAAGTCCCTGCCTCAGAAGGCAGTGGAGGCCAATTCTCTGGATGCTTTCAGGAGAGAGTTAGATAGAGCTCTTAAAGATAGCAGAGTCAGGGAATATGGTGAGAAGGCAGGAACGGGGTACTGATTGTGGATGATCAGTCATGATCATATTGAATGGCGGAGCTGGCTCGAAGGGCCAAATAGCTTATTCCTGCACCTATTGTCTATTGTCATGGACTTCATCAACTTCACCACCAATTTTCATCCTGCACTCAAATTTACTTGGACCATCTCCGACACCTCCCTCCCCTTTATTGATCTCACAGTCTCCATCACAGTAAGTAGACTATTGACTAACGTCTATTACAAACCCACTGACTTCCACAACAATCTCAACTACACTTTTTCCCACCCTACTTCCTTCAAAGACTCTATCCCCTACTCCCAATTCCTCCATCTACGCCGCAGCTGCGCCCAAGATGAGGTGTACCACACCAGGACATCCGAGATGTCCTCATTCTTTAAGGAACAAGGGTTCCCCTCTCCCATCATAGATGAGGCCCTCACTCATGTCTCCACGGTATCCAGCAGCTCCGCCCTTGCTCCCCCTCCCCCGAGTCGCAACTGAGACAGAATTCCCCTACTTTCCACCCCACCAACCGTCGCATACAACATATAATTCTCCAAATTTTCCGCCACCTCCAACAGGATCCCACCACTAGCCACATTTTCCCATCTCCACCCATTTCCGCCTTCCGCAGAGACCATTCCCTCCACAACTCCCTGGTTAATTCATCCCTTCCCCACCCAGACCACCCCCTCCCCAGGTACTTTGGCCTGCAACTGCAGAAGATGCAACACCTGTCGCTACACCTCCTCCCTCGACTCTTGTCCAGGGACCCCGACAGTCCTCAGGTTGGGCAGAGGTTCACTTACACCTCCTCCAACCTCATCTACTGTATCCGTTGTTCAAGGTGTGGACTCTTATACATCGGCGAGACCAAACGCTGACTGGGCGATCGTTACACTCAGTCCGCCTGAAACGACATGATCCTCTGGTTGCTAAACACTTTAATTCTCCTTCCCAATCCTACACAGACTTTTCTGTCCTCGGTCTCCTCCATTGTTAGAGTGAGGCTAAATGCAAATTGGAGGAACAGCATCCCATATTCCGCTTGGGCAGCTTACAGCCCAGTGGTATGAATATTGATTTCTCTCACTTCAGGTAGCCCCGGCATTCCCTCTCTCTCTATCCCTCCCCCCACCCAAGTCGCACTAGCTTCTCATTTTCACCTTACAAACAGCTAACAATGGCCTGTTTCCTTTATCATCGTTACTTTTTTGCATATCTTTCATTCATTTTTATTTATCTCCCCACATCACCTCGTTTCCCTTATTCCTAACCAACCTGAAAAATGGTCTCGACCCAAAACATCACCCATTCCTTCTCTCCAGAGATGCTGCCTGTCCCGCTGAGTTACTCCAACTTATCGTGTCTATCTTCGCTGTAAGGCAGCAACTCTACCGCTGCTCCACCATGCCACCCGGAATGTAATGTAATGAAAAGGAACTGCAGATGCTGGTTTTTACCAGCCTGAAGAAGGGTCTCCACACGAAACGCCACCTATTCCTCTTCTCCAGAGTTGCAGTCTGACCCATTGAGTTACTCCAGCGTTTTGTGTCTGTGTTCTTCAAGCAATTAGTGTGGGCAGCAGAAAATATCGGAGCTGGAAGAATGCAGACTGGGGAAATCCCTGGCCAACAAACTCTTAGAAACATAGAAACATAGAAATTAGGTGCAGGAGTAGGCCATTCGGCCCTTCGAGCCTGCACCGCCATTCAATATGATCATGGCTGATCATCCAACTCAGTATCCCGTACCTGCCTTTTCTCCATACCCTCTGATCCCTTTAGCCACAAGGGCCACATCTAACTCCCTCTTAAATATAGCCAATGAACTGGCCTCGACTACCCTCTGTGGCAGAGAGTTCCAGAGATTCACCACTCTCTGTGTGAAAAAAGTTCTTCTCATCTCGGTTTTAAAGGATTTCCCCCTTATCCTTAAGCTGTGACCCCTTGTCCTGGACTTCCCCAACATCGGGAGCAATCTTCCTGCATCTAGCCTGTCCAACCGCTTAAGAATTTTGTAAGTTTCTATAAGATCCCCCCTCAATCTCCTAAATTCTAGCGAGTATAAACCTAGTCTATCCAGTCTTTCTTCATAAGACAGTCCTGACATCCCAGGAATCAGTCTGGTGAACCTTCTCTGCACTCCCTCTATGGCAATAATGTCCTTCCTCAGATTTGGAGACCAAAACTGTACGCAATACTCCAGGTGTGGTCTCACCAAGACCCTGTACAACTGCAGTAGAACCTCCCTGCTCCTATACTCAAATCCTTCGCTCGAGTCTGTGAGATCCTGAACATATTGCATATGTGAGAGTTGGCTGATTGGAGACAGGACATCCTCAGTGCTCACGGGAAGTCGATGCATTCTGCAATTGGACTGTTAGTTGAACCCAAAAAGAAAATTGCATCTCCAGTGATGTAAATGAAATCAGTGAACTTCCATTCTTTTGGCAATGGTTGAATGTCACCGCAAATTAACAAGAAAAGTCAACTTCCTTGTACATGTTTAATATAATTTTCCAAGGTTTGCTGCCTCTACTTAGGTGTTATAAAATACAGCCACCCCACAGTTAACTTTGTAGTTTATGGTATCTCTGCATCTACAGTTAGCACCTGTAGTCAGGATCGAACCCAGGTGTCCAATGCTGTAAGGCAGCAACTCTACTGCTGCGCCACTGTGCTGCCCTCATAACTTCTATGCCTAAAGCTTGTGAAGAAACAATAAAACACATTTTATATTTGCTGACGTTTTTATGCATATTAGTACATCTAGCCGATAGGTTGAAGGATATTGTAAAGAAACAAGACCAGTATCAATGTCGTGATAAAAAATATGCAGCTCTCTTTAAGAATTACACAAAATATGCTTCACAAAGGAAAATTTCTCCAAAGAAAGGAGCATGAAGTGTAGGTTAGTGCAAGTTTATTATAAGAATAACTTTAGCCTTAAGAAGTGCAGGAATGTTCAAAACGATGAAACAAGGGCAGGTGTCGGCATTTAAAAATGTTCTTCCTCCTACTTTTCTTACCAAAGTGTAAAATGTCACGTTGTCTTGCAGCACTACGAAGTGTCCCCTGCTCCTCCATTCAGAGACCAGCCTCACAGAGGATGGTGGCCACAGTTTCAGTTTCACTTTAGTTTATTGTCACGTGTACCGAGGAGCAGTGAAAAGTTTTTGTGCTAACCAGTCAGTGGAAATACATGATTACAATCGAGCCATTTACTGTATACAGATACATGTTAGGTCCAGTCGAGCCTGCAGAGGTGGGAGGAGTGGGATCTGAGCAGCAAACTGAACGTGAGATGGGGCGGATTCGGTTCATGAGTCGAGGGGGGATATGGGAGACCCAGACTGAAAAACATCGAATGATAGGTTTAGGAGTGGGAGAGAATGAAACAATGTTTGTTTGAGGTGGTGGGTGTATGGAACGAGATGCTGCAAGAGGTAGTTGAGGCAGATACAATAACAACATTTATAAGTCACATGGATAGGAAAGGTTTAGAGGGATATATATGGGCCACATGTGGGCAAATGGGACCTAGTGTAGATGGGGCATCTTGATCCGCATGGACGAGTTGGGTCAAAGAACCTATTTCTGTGCCGTATGAATCTATTATTCTCGACGACTCTTTTGTTTTGGCTGAAGAAAGGTCTCAACCCAAAACGTCACCTATTCCTTCGCTCCATAGATGCTGCCTCACCCGCTGAGTTCCTCCAGCATTTTTGTCTACTTTTGGTTTGGCCGAACAGATTGGAGCCTGGGACTTGGACAATCCTGGACTCAGTGGACTGGGAGCAAGAGCAGGATGTGGGGCGATGGGTTACATACATAGATACATAGGCAATACGTGCAGTAGGCCATTCGGCCCTTCGAGTCAGCACCGCCATTCAATGTGATCATGGCTGATCATCCGCAATCAGTACCCCGTTCCTGCTTTCTCCCCATACCCCTTGATTTTGCTAGCACTAAGAGCTCTATCTAACTCTCTCTTGAATGCATCCAGTGAATCGGCCTCCACTGCCTTCTGAGGCAGAGAATTCCACAGATTCACAACTCTCTGTGTGAAAACGTTTTCCTCATCTCAGTTCTAAATGACCTACCCCTTATTCTTAAACTGTGGCCCCTGGTTCTGGACTCCCCCAACATCAGGAACATGTTTCCTGCATCTATCGTGTCCAATCCCTTAATAATTGTATAAGCTTCTATAAGATCCCCTCAACCTTCTAAATTCCAGTGTATACAAGCCCAGTCGCTCCATTCTTTCATCATATGACAGTACCGCCATCCCGGGAATTAACATGGTGAACCTACACTGCACTCCCTCAATTGCAAGAATATCCTACCTCAAGTTAGGAGGCCAAAACTGCATACAATACTCCAGCTGTGGTCTCACCAGGGCCCTGTACAACTGCAGAAGGACCTCTTTGCTCCTATACTCAACTCCTTGTTATGAAGGCCAACATGCCATTAGCTTTCTTCACTGCCTGTTGTGCCTGCATGCTTACTTTCAGTGACTGATGTGTAAGGACACCCAGGTCTCGTTGTATATTCAGATAATAATCTGCCTTCCCATTCTTGTCACGAAAGTGGATCACATCACATTTATCCACATTATACTGCATCTGCCATGCATCTGCCCATTCACGCAACCTGTCCAAATCACCCTGCATCCTCATAGCATCCTCTTCACAGTACACACTTCCACCCAGCTATATGTCATCTGCAAATTAGCTAATGTTACTTTTAATTCCTTCATCTAAATCATTAACGTATATTGTAAATACAGCGGTCCCAGCAACGAGCCTTGTGGCCCCCCAGTAGTCACTGCCTACCATTCTGAAAGGGACCCGTTAATTCCTACTCTTTGCTTACTGTCTGCACCCAGTTCTCTATCCATGTCAATACCCTATCCCCAATACCATGTGCTTTAATTTTGCCCACTAATCTCCTGTGTAGGAGCTTATCAAAGGCTTTCTGAAAGTCCAGGTACACTACACCCACTGGCTCTCCCTTGTCCATTTTACTTGTTACATCCTCCAAAAATTCCAGATGATTTGTCAAGTATGATTTCCCCTTCGTAAATCCATGCTGACTCGGACCGATCCTGTTACTGTTATCCAAATGTGTCGCTATTACATCTTTGATATTCGACTCCAGCATCTTCCCCACCACTGATGTCAGGCTAACTGGTCTATCCCTGCTTTCTCTCTCCCTCCTTTCTTGAAAAGTGGGATCACATTAGCTACCCTCCAATCCACAGAAACTGATCCAGAATCTATAGAACATTGGAAATTATGGTTATGAATCCAAGATTTCTAGAGCCACCTCCTTGAGTACCCTGGGATGCAGACCATCAGGCCCTGGGGATTTGTCAGCATTCAGTCCCATCAGTTTACTCAACACCATTTCGTGAGTAATGTGAATTTCCTTCAGTTCCTCTTTCACCCTGGGTCCTCTGTCCCCTAGTACATCTGGGAGACTATTAGTGAAGACAGATCCAAAGTACCTGTTCAACTCATTTGCCATTTCCTTGTTCCCCATAATAAATTCACCTCTTTCTGTCTTCAAGGGGCCCACATTTGTCTTAACTAATTTTTTCCACCACGTACCTAAAGAAGCTTTTACTACCCTCCTTTATATTCTTGGCTAGCTTTACTTTGTACTTCATCATTTCTCCACGTATTGCCTTTTTAGTTACCTTCTGTTGTCCTTTAAAAGTTTCCCAATCCTCTGGCTTCCCGCTCATCTTTGCTTAGTTATACATCTTCTCTTTTATTTTTATACTGTCCTTGACTTCCCTTGTCAGCCAAGGCCGCCATTTACTCCTCTTAGAATCTTTCTTCCTCTTTGGAATGAAATTTGATTTGATTTGATTTTGATTCAATTTATTGTCATTGCACTTTTCAGTGCAACGAAATGGTTTAGCCTGCAGTCATAACATAGAATAAATAACAAAAACACACACTCAACACAGTTTAACATCCACCACAGTGAGTCCACCAGGCACCTCCTCACTGTGATGGAAGGCAAAAAGTCCCAAAGTCCATGTCTCTTCCCTCCTTGATCCTGCATCTTCTGGATTATTCCCAGAAATACCTGCCATTGCTGTTCCACCGTCATTCCTGCTAGGGTCCCTTTCCAGTCAACTAAGGCCAGCTCCTCCCTCATGCCTCCATAGTCCCCTTTGTTCAACTGCAATACTGACACTTCCGATTTTACCTTCTCCCTCTCAAATTGCAGATTACAACGTATCATATTATGGTCACTACCTCCTAATATTTCCTTTACCTTGAGTTCCCTTATCAAATCCTGTACAAGCTGCTCTAAGAATCCATCTCGGCGGTACTCTACAAATTCCCTTTCTTGGGGTCCAGTACCAACCTGACTTTCCCAGTCCACCTGCATGTTGAAATCTCCCATAACCACCATAGCATTAGCATTGTTACATGCCAATGTTAACTTCTGATGCAACTTGCACCCTATCTCCAGGCTACAGCTTGGGGGCCTGTAGATAAGTCCCATTAGGGTCTTTTTACCCTCACAATTTCTCAGTTCTATCCACAATGACTCTACATCTTCTGATTTTATGTCACCCCTCACAAGGGACTGAATTTCATTCCTTGCCAACAGAGCCACCCCGCCCCCTCTGCCCACCTGTCTGCCTTTTCGATTGGACGTATAACCCTGAATATTCAGTTCCCAGCTCTGATCCTCTTGCAGCCATGTCTCTGTAATTCCCACAACATCATATTTACCAATTTCTAACTGAGCTTCAAGCTCATCCACTTTATTTCTTATACTTTGCACATTCATATATAACACTTTTAATTCAGTATTCACCTCCCCTCTCACACCGGTTCCTATTTCCCCTGACCTTACTCTCTTATCCCTTCTGGAACTTTCCGTCCCATTAATTTGGGTGTCTTTCGTAACTTTTCCTGTACTCTCTTCCTCTTTAACTCCATCTTTATACTCCCAATTTGTCAACCCCTCCCCCCAGCTATTTGGTTTAAACCCACACGTGTAGCCCTAGCAAACCTGCCTACCAGAACGTTGGTCCCCTCCAGTTAAGGTGTAACCTGTCCCTTTTGTACAGGTCACCCCTACCCCAGAAGAGATCCCAGTGGCCTATGAATCTAAATCCCTGCTCCCTGCACCAGTCCCCCAGTCACACATTCAGATCCCCTATCTCCCTGTTCCTGCCCTCACCAGCACGAGATACTGGAAGCAATCCAGAGATAACCACCCTAGAAGTCCTGTTTTTCAGTCTTCTTCCTAACTCTCTAAACTCACGTTGCAGAACCTCCTTCCTCTTCTTCCCAACTACTTCTGGCTGCTCATCTTCCCTCTCGAGGATGTTCTGAAGTCAGTCTGAGACATCTTGGACCCTGGCACCAGGGAGGTAACAGACCATCCTTGAGTGTCGCCTGCCGCCACAGAATCTCCTGTCCGCACCTCGGACAATGGAGTCACCCACCACTATGGCTTTGCCCGACATCGGTCTTGCCGGTCGAGTCTCATCGCTTGGATTGGAGCCATCGACCTGTCCGCCACTCGGACTGGAAGCATCATCTGCCCCGACAGCTCCCAAGAGGGTGTGCCTGTTTTCATCAGGTACAGCCACCGGGGTCTCCTGCACTCCGCGTTTACTCCCCTTTCTCATAGTCACCCACCTTCGCTGTTCCAGTATCCTTGGCGTGACAACCTCAATGAAGGTCTTCTCCAGGAAACTCTCGTTTTTCCGGATAGCCCTGAGGTCATCCAGCTGCTGCTCCAGTTCCCCAACATGTTCATTCAAGAGCTGCACTGGACAGGTGTAGTTTCCAGAAGCACCAGCGGTGTCCCTGACTTCCCACATCCTGCAGGAAACACACTGTACCAACTTGCCTGCCATTTTTTCAGTGGACAAAAAAATCCCAAATCCCAAATTTTGATCAAGTGTAGCCTCCTTGCTGAAGCCTCTTGAGCCAAAGACTTACACTTTACTCACCAATGTGCTTCCCCTCAACAAGTCCGCTCCCCCTAGAGCGAGCCCTACTTTTATTTGCTGTTCAATGAACTAATTAGCTAATTTACAGATTTAGTTACCGTTTTTTAAATGACCCGCTCTTGAAAACTTACGAAACCTTTAACTTCTGCAGCCAATCCCCTGCACTCGCTCCTTCACCTGCCGCTCCTATGCTGACCTTGAAGGTATGCGGCAGGTGTTGGTGGGGTCAAGGCCAATGGATGAAGGTAAGTAGTTCACTGAACGGACGGGCGTATTTGTCGGGTGCGGCTTTGGGGAGACGTGTTCTCCTGGGAATGCTCAATGATAATTAATCCTGGAAAAGAAATTAGTCTGAAAAAATGTCCTGACCTGAAACGTCACCTAGCCATAATCTCCAGAGACACTGCCTGACCCGCTGAGTTACTCCACCACTTTGTGTCCTTTTGTGTAAACCAGCATCTGCAGTTCCTTGTTGCTACGATAGTTAGTCTTGTGTCAATCTAGTCTGCATTCCAGCAATAAAATTAACCGCGAGAGGAATCCAATGGGTCAAGCAGCATCTGTGAAGGCAAAAGGATAGTCGATGTTTTGGGTGGTGGCCCTGCATCAGGCATGTATTCCATTCTAACATTCCAAATAAATGTTGAACAGAGACTGATGCAATTCCAGACAGCCCTAAAATGGAAATCGTACAATGGCAGAAAAAGCAACTAGTGTCTAAAAGAGTCGGGGTTATCTCGAACACATGAAACTGTTCAGAAAGGTTTGCTATTCATTTGCATTCACATCAAGAACAATATCTTTCAAATGAATTTCCAAGCATTCATTTCTCATCGCATACTTTCCATGGAACACACATTAAACTTTGCTTGATATTGTTGAAGCTCTTTGGATCTACTGTATATTGTTAGGTTTCTTATTCATTTATTCCCATTGTGTATCTGCTCATTCTTTATCAATACCATGATCATTTAATGATGCTTCTTAAAATTCTTCAGTCTTGTTTCCTGGCATCATTAGAAGCATTATCTTCAAATTCAATGCCATCCTGAACCTCTTTCATTCATGTGAATGGACCACTTTTTTTTATAGGTTAATATTATTCAATGGGATGGACATCTGAGATTTTTTAAATATTTGCTTAAATGAGTGCCAGGAACCTTTTATTCTCATTTTCTAGATCACTATAGTGGGCGGCGCACTTGCTGCCTTACAGTGCTTACAGCACCAGAGACCTGGGTTCGACCCTGACTATGGGTGCTGTCTGTATGGATTTTGTATGTTCTCCCCGTGACCTGCGTGGGTTTTCTCCGACACCTTTGGTTTCCTCTCACACTCCAAAGACGTACTGATTTGTATGTTAATTGGCTTGGTATAAAAATAAATATAAAAATTATCCCTAGTGTGTGTAGGATAGTGTTAATGTGCGGGGATTGCTTGTCGACGCAGACACGCTGGGCCGGTTTCCACGTTGTCTCTCTAAACTAAACTAAACTAAACTGTAGTCAACTGACCATATATCTGCACTAGGTTTTATTTAATAACAAAAATCATTTTTTCAACTGAAGAGCATCTCCTTCAAATGCATGCAAAATCCCATTGGAGAGAGCACAAATGCTAGGATTGTCTTTGCTTCCCTGAACCTTCTGGGGAGATTAATCCCAGTGAGTTCCACGTCAAAATAATTACTGCTTAAAAAATTATTCCTCACAAGGGCACGGCATGGGGTGGCATGGTGGCCCAGTGGTAAAGTTGCTGACTTATAGCGCCAGAGACCCGGGTTCGATCAGGTTTCTCTGGGTGCTTTGGTTTCCTCCCACACTCCAAAGACATGCAGGCTTGTAGGTTAATTGGCTTGGTATAATTGTAAATTGTCCCTAGTTAGTGTGCGGGGATCGCTGGTCGGCATGGACTTGGTGGGCCGAAGGGCCTGTTTCTGTGCTGTATCTCTAAACTAAACTTAACTAAACTAAACTTCCTGAATCTCTCTTCTGGAACTTTTTTCTGTATTCTGTAGTTACTTGTAGAACACAGAAGATAGAAGAGTACAGCACAGGTATAAACACTTCAGCCAGTAAAGTGCCAAACATGATGCCAAGTACTTGTATCAGCACTTCATGGGAAGAGTGTTTCTTTATCTGTGTTATCTAAACATATCATTTTTCTCCAGGGGATCTTTTCCTGCAAGATGACTAATCCTGGTTCAATATGTTAGATAAGGTCCAAGATGATCTGCTCCTAAATTGTTTCTGTGATTTGGACCAGCTATAGGAGACTACAAAATGTCATGCACTAACATAACAGTTAGAGCACCACGGTGGCACAGAGGTAGACCTACTGCCTTGCAACGCCAGGGATCTGGGTTCGATTCTGACTCCGGTGCTGTCTGTACGGAGTTTGTACGTACTCACCATGACTGCATGGGTTTTCTCCGAGACCTTCGGTTTCCTCCCACACTCCAAAGACGTAAAGGTTTATAGGTTAAATGGCTTGGGATAAATGTAAAATTGTCTCTAGTGTGTGTAGGGTAGTGCTAACGTGTGAGGATTGCTGGTCGGCGCAAACTCGGTGGGCCGAAGGGCCTGTTGCCACGCTGTATCTCTAAACTAAACTAAACTAAACATCTCGTTTGTGTCGTTAATTAATTTGGGGTGTCTTTGGGATTGCTTATTTAATAGGCATGTTTTAGCTGTCACGAGGCTTGTAATTGATGTTGTTGATGTAAGATTCTATCCTTAGTTCCGAGGTCGTGTCAACCGTGAGTGAATACTAGCAATCTTTGCACACGCTCGACACGCTCTGAATTATGCAGTAAAATGCAAAGCCCTTCAAAGCCCGCGGGAGCTGGGTCTGGCAGTCAGTTTACTTCTCGTCCAATTACTCGGCCAAAGATTGCAGCTTAAACAGTTTACTGCCTCATGGGCCACAGACAGTGTAGCCTTTGCACCCACACTGACTCGTTGCAGTGAAGAGGGGCGTGAACACGGTGGGGAGACAACTTGTCCTTTGTTTTAAGGGCATCAAAACCATTCCCTGACCACTACTCCATTAATTTTTAAATAAGGAAGTTCACAAACTCGAGGATTCCGTCCTGTTAATTAGCGTCTCCAATGTCGTTTCTCCTCCTCCGCTTGAATCTTCTGCAGTGAAGTGAACACTGTACTGAAAGACCAAGTGAGAGTGTGAGGTGTGAAGCCTCACTGCGGTTAAACACATAACCTTGGTTCAGCAGAACAAGCCCAGTAATTGAGATTAAAATCTATGAGAAAACTGGTCCTTTGATTGGAGAACTTCTTTAAAGTTACTGTACTTTTCTTGCATTTCTTTCATTCATTTGTTCTACATCTCCCTATATCTCTCCTTTCCCTCTCCCCTGACTCTCAGTCTGAAGAAGGGTCTCAACCCAAAACATCACCCATTCCTTCTCTCCAGAGATGCTGCCTGTCCTGCTGAGTTCCTCCAGCTTTTTGTGTTTATCTTCTGGTCCTTTGATTGTTCGCTTCAGACTCTGATTAAAGTTATTGAACTCCAGATTAGCTTAAACTTATTTGACACATTTTCATCAGTTGATTTATCACGATTTATCGCAAATTATGTTTTTACACTAAAATATATTCATAGTTATGGAGTGATAGAGCATGGAAACAGACCTTTCAGCCCAACTTGGTCCTTGTTGATCAAGATGCCCCATCTATGCTAATCCCAACTACCCACATTGTGCCCATATTCCACTGAACTTTAGACTTTAGAAATACAGTGCAAAAACAGTCCCTTCGGCCCACCGAGCGCACGCCGACCTGTGATCACCCCGTACACTTATTAAAAAAATCAAAACTATTTATTCAAATATTAAACTAATATATACAGCACAGTAAAAAACAGAACAGAAACCACCACCATAATACACGACAGACGATAAACTATTATACAACTATCTTACACTCCTTGTCAAGGATGCATTCCACACCCCGCGGTGCCCAGCGGTCCCGGAAAGTCCCTAGGGTGCTCGTGGACAGCGCGTAGTCCCTCTCTAACACCACTCGGGCACTGACGTAACCCCGGATAATGGGCAGGTGATAATATTGGCCAAATAAATATGTCACAAAATGGAGGATCTCTGCATTTGTAAAGTCTGCTTGTCATCTTTCTGAGAAAGGCCATGAGGCTCATGGCTCCAGGGTGTCTGGATCCTGGGAGGAAGTCAAGCACAGGGTGATGCCCAGATGTCCCCTCAATTGTTAATATGTAGGAGGGTTTTGCAGAAAGAGCTGAGCTGGGTTGCAAATGCATGATCAGGATTGGTTACAGAACGGGTATTGTTAATTATGCTGCAGAGTCTTTGCACTGTTATCTTGTGATTGGTCAAAGTCTGGAGCCTTGTTCAAATTGCTTATCCTACCTGGGGAAATATTTCTTTACTTTGGTGAACTGTCTTCCAACTAGAACCTTCTGTGGAAACAATGTAATGGGATACTTTGTGGTTGGGTTAGGGAACTGTCAATAAATGTATGATATGAACATTATTTGTGATTGGCTTGTAGGGGCTGCCCCTCCCATGTATATCACGCCACGGGTCCGATACAGTATAAAAGAGGGGACACCACATGGATCGAGGCCGACCTTCTGGAGGTGCACTTGGGACTGTGTGGCCATCTGGAGCTGTCTATTCGCACCAGGCTGAAGGGTAAGGATCGGACCCGCGGTGTTGGTTAGGTATCGTATAGGAAGTTCGTTTGTGAGTGAGAATAAAGAGGTTAGTTGATCCAGTGCTTGACTCAGTGTTTTACTGAACTAGACTAACGGGGTAAGCTTTAGGAGCATAATTACATTGGGGGCTCATCCAGGATCTCAACAGAGCCCCAGACAGAAGTTTGCGATCAGGGAGTTGAGTAGTTCCAGATTGCGAGGGGAGAAATCGGCGCCACGGTGCGGTTTTCGCATCGGTTTTCCCCACTTCGCTGATCGGAACGAATCGATCATTCGCGCGCATGTGTTGGGGATCCCAACAGTTGTCTAGCAAGCACTGAGGGTAAGGAGAGATAGATTCAAGATTCAAGATTCAAGATTCAAGAAGTTTATTGCCATGTCAACAAGTTGATAGGAATTTGACTTGCCATGCAGCACACAAATAAAGATTACAACAAAGAATTTAACAACATAAAAACAATCCCCCCACAATGGTTCCCACTGTGGGGGAAGGCAGCAAAGTCCAGTCCCATCCCCAGTTCACCCATAGTCGGGGCCTATTGAGGCCTCTGCAGTCGCCGATACGGCAGCCCGATGCCTCAGGCCCTCTCGCCGGATGATGAAGCTCCGGCGTCGGGTGAACACTCTCAGCGGCCCGGAGTGTCTGGAGCGGCCGCCTCCTCCCAGTAGACCGCGGCTCCCGAAGTCCACGAGCCGCGCTGGTCGATGCTCCGACTCTGTCGACCTCGTCGTCAGATCCCAGGCTCCGCGGTGTTCCAAGCTCAGCGCCGCTGGAAGCTCCACTGACCGCAGACCGCAGCTCCGCGATGTTGGTGCCGGCTGTCACAGCACTCCGGAACTTACTGCACGGCGACCCGGGTAAGGCATCGCCCGCTCCGCGATGGTGCTTCAGCGCTGTGCCGCCGCCGAAGCTGAAGTCCTGGCCGGTCCCGGCAGGAAAACGCCGCTCCAGTCTGCCGGTAGGCCGCGAGGAAGGGGCGAAGATACGGCTCGGAGAAAAGCCGCAACTCCGACCAGGTAGGGACTGAGAAGAATAGTTTCCCCCTTCCCCCTCCCCCCCCCCCCCCCCACATAAAAAGACTAAAAGATCTCCAAACAAAACACTTTCAACTAACTAAAAATAAAAAAAAGTGAAAAAAACTAACAGCTGCTGGCAGGGCAGCCATACTCGCCGGCGCCCCAGATAGAGTCCTTGCCTACGGGTGTGTTGGGGATTAGGCTCACAAGGCTTTTCTCTAGCGGGTTAAAGTCCCCACACCTAGTTAGTCAACAGCTGTTGCGGTCGGGTACCATTGAGTTGGCCTGACACCAAAGAGAGATTTCAGTGTTTGGAGGCCCCGCTCAGACTGGGATATCTGAATTGGCTGGGGTATCTTAAGAGACAGTGCTGAGTAGGGAACAGTACAAAGAGGGGATGTACTGTATTACTGCTGACGGTGCGATTGGAAAGGCTCTTTAAAGATCGGCATAGAACACCAGCGCGAAGCGGACACATGCTGAAGCCCAGTACCTAACAAGTTGGAAGGAGAGAAGCCTAGGGGGTTGAAGTCCCCGCCTGTGCAGTCCAAGTAGTACTAGAACTTTGCATATGTTGAGGACTCCGTAACGGTACTGGGAACCCAGTGTTGGAGTATAATTGGCTGAAGAAAATACTCGGGGAAGGGAGCTAAAGTAGTGGGGTACGGTAATTAAGAAAAGTAAAGGTCTAAATTCTTTGATTCAAATTCTACCAAATTCAGGGCTTCATATTGAAGGTAGACAAAAGTGCTGGAGAAACTCAGCGGGTGCGGCAGCATCTATGGAGCGAAGGAAATAGGCAACGTTTCGGGCCGAAAACCTTCTTCAGACTCCTTCATCTTGAAGGACTGGCTATTGTATAGAGATCCTTCTATACAATAGCCAGTCCTTTCATGGGCTTTCATATTGAGGGCACTGGCTACTGTACATTAATAAAAGTGTATATATTAGATCGTTGGTTAACTTGTGTGTAGTATAAATAATATTGTTGGAATTGTTAAGATTTTGTGGATTTACAGTTTCAAGTGTGTTTAAAATGTTGCCGTTGCTTTATTGTATTTACTGTGTCTTGCCGTTGATTTAGAGTTTTTAGTGTTAGATACACTCTTGTAATCGTGGTTCCAATCGTGACTGTATGTTGATATAGTGTGATTAAGACTACTGTTATAATTGGAGTCCGAATCGTGGCTGTTCAATCAAGGGTTCGATCATGTCCTTTGGCTCCATTGATTACCACCTGCTGGTGGAAAAAGTAGCTGAGAAGAGGATATAGTACCTTTTAGAAAAGAGTATCTTGAAGGGAAGTGTACCTCTAAGTATGTAAACTTAGAAGAGGAAAGAGTACCTGTTAGAGAAGAGTATCTTGAAGGGAACGTGCCACTCAGTGAACAAGTACTTTGAAGGGAAAGTCACGTATCCAAGGGAGGGGTTCCATTGGTTGAAAACAGCACGATTTGGGTTAAAAAAATATACTGTGATTTGTTTTTGGACTGTACTGTTAACGAGTGTGATATTAGACGAATGCTTGTGTTTTATATTGTAGTATGTCTTTGCATGATAGTAATAAGTGGTATAATTTCTTGTCTAAGTACGATTTTGCTTGCATGTTATGAGCTCATTTGTCTCTGTATAAATTAAGGTGTTTCGAGTGTAGAAGATTTGCTGCTGAAGTGTGTTTGATTGTTTTGTTGAAGCAACTTAACTTGTTTGTCGACCAAGTATTATTACTTGAAATTGTTTACAGGATTGAACGCTTGTGTGAATTTTTGTGTGAGATTGTGTGAAGGAATGTTGGGTACCCGGGTTTGAAAGGAGATTTTGATTGTGTGCTGATAGAGTGAGAGACTTGCTGACGTGCTGCGGAACCTTTGGCCATTGTTTGGGAGCGGGTTTGATAATGCCCCTGTCCCACTTATGCCCCTGTCCCACTTAGGAAACCTGAACGGATTTGTTGAAATAATCGCAGGAACATTGAAGAAGCCTCGACTACACGGAAACCACTTTCCACCACTAGGGAGAGTGACCAAAACCTCCGGGAACCTCACGGAAACCTTGGGTGGGGCGCAAGGTCTCCAGAGGTTTCCGTTCAGGTTTCCTAAGTGGGACAGGGGCATTAGTCTAAAAGGTTGTGAGTGGAGTGTGAATTGTTGAGATATTGTGTGAATCATTTGAGAGATTGTATCCATTGTTGGCAACAATGGGAAATCAAGTTGAACGGGATACAATGGAGGATCCAGAGAGCCCATTACAATTAGTGTGTAGCAAGTTCCCACAGAAAGCTGAGAGATTAAAGAACTTTTCAGGAGCACTGAATTAAGAATTAGGAGACAAATTGTGGCCCGATGGAGGGATTGGAACATTGAAGGGAGTGAAGTATATAGAAAAGATTTGGCAGTGCAGTAATAGTGGGTGCAGCAAAGGAGTTGATTGGATTATGGAGAAAATACTAAGAAGATCAGAAAGCGAGTAGAGAGGCTGTGAGAATGGCGAATTGGCAGGAGGCAGCTTCAAAGTTTCGAATAGAACTAAGAGATGATAAAGTAAACCGATGATGGAACAATCATTCGTTAGCCTGATAACAGAGGGGTAGAAGTTATTCCTGATTCCAGAACCAGGGGTCACAGTTTAAGATTAAGGGGTAGGCCATTTAAGACTGAGATGAGGAAAAACTTTTTCACCCAGAGAATTGTGAATCTGTGGAATTCTCTGCCACAGAAGGCAGTGGAGGCCAATTCACTGGATGTTTTCAAGAGAGAGTTAGATTTAGTTCTTAGGGCTAATGGAATTAAGGGATATGGGGAAAAAGCGGGAACAGGCTATTGGTTATGGATGATCAGCCATGATCATATTGAATGGTGGTGCTGGCTCGAAGGGCTGAATGGCCTACTCCTGCACCGATTTTCTATGTTTCTATTTCTGGTAGTGCACACATTCATACTTCTGGACCTTCCGCCAGACAGGAGCAGGGAGAAATAGGAATGACCGGGGTGGGACAAGTCTGTGATTTTGTTGGCTGCTTTTCCAAAGAAGTATGGAGACAAAGGAGGGGAATTTGGTCTGTGTTACTTCTACAGCTCTGCAATTTCTAGGAATCCTGGGCAGAGCTGTTCCCAAAACAAGCTGTGATGCAACCCAACAGTATTCTTTCTATGGTACATCGATCAGGCTTTTAGCATTCTTGTATGCAATGTGAAATATTATCTCTGTTTCTCTTTCCACAGATGTGGTCCGATGCACAGAGTGGCTTCAGAATTATGTACTTTTATTTCCGATTTCCAGCATCTGTGATTTTTTAAATATTTGAATACTTTCCCCAGATGGATTTGCATGTCTGATGCATAAAAGGGTGAAAAACAACAGGTGTAACAGTAGCCCAGACATATTAGTATCTGGAACCTGTCTCGAAATATAATTGCATGCATAGTACCGATACACAAGGCACAGTGGAGATCCATTTCATGGCAATGAGAGGCCAAATTCTGTTGTGCTGAAGCAAAGCAAGAATTTCATTGTCCTATCAGGGACACATGACAATAAACTCACTTGAACTTGAAATTGAAATTATGAGGATGCAGAAATGATAGACTGCAGATACTGTAATCTGCAATTAAAAAAACAAACTGCTGCAGAAAGACACAAAATGCTGGAGTAACTCAACGGGTCAGGTAGCATCTCTGGAGAACATGGATAGGTCACATTTTGGTTGGGAGCCTTCTTCCCGGGGGTGGGGGGGGGAGGAGGGGTGGGGGTGGGGGGAGGAAGAGACCTGGAAGAGAGGAGGGGCAGGAAGAAGCCTGGCAAGTAATAGGTTGATATGGATCGGGGTGGGGGGGGGGACATGTTGATACACAGATAATGCACATAGGCCAGAGATGAAATGACAAAAGGATTGTGAATTGTGAAGCCAGAGAAAGGAATATAGGTGGAAGGGGAGGGAGAGGGGAGGAATTGGTGTGGGCCCTTTGGGCCTTTTATTGTAAACCAGCATCTACGGTTCCTTGTAACTGGAGAAACCCTGGGAGTGAAGGAGAATCAGTGGAGGCAAAGGGATGGTGGACATTTCAGGTCGAGACCCTGCATCACAAGAGTTGGGTTCCATTTCTTTCAGTAAATATAAAGCCAAGATATTTGAAACAAAATCATGGGAAAATGATCTATTCCAAGGGACATCAATGAAAAATTAGGGCTGCAATATTTGGATAGGAATTAGAAAATATTTTCTCATACAAAAATGAATGTCTCTGTATATTTAGTTTAGTTTAGAGATACAGCATGGAAACAAGCCCTTCGACCCACTGAGTCCACACCGACCGGCAATCCCCGCACACTAACACTATCCTACACACACTTGGGACAATTTCCAATTTTACCAAGCCAATTAACCTACAAGCCTGTACGTCTTTGGATTGTGGGAGGAAACCGGAGAAAGGACACACGGTCACGGGGAGAACGTACAAACTCCACACAGACAGCACCCATTGTCAGGATCGAACCCAGGTCTCTGGCGCTGCAAGGCAGCAACTCTACCGCTGTACCACCATACCATCCCTAAAGACCATAAACTAATCAAAACTGAGAAATGGGCTTACTGGAGCCCAGAAACATGAATGAACCGTATCTGCTGGGACATAATTTTATGGTGAAGCTTGATGGGCAAAATGATCTGACCCTCTTCTAACCAGCAACGTTCTTCCTCCATCCTGGTAACATCTTGCTCGGACATGGACATAGGATAGTTGCTTTGGCATTACCGACCTTGGATGAAGTTCGCACGGTGGATGGTTTGAAAAACGACAAGGGTGTTATTTTGTGCAGATGAAATAGTCTAGACCAGAGGTGGGGAACCTGCGGCCTTCTAGGCCATTAAGTGCGGCCTTTTGAATGAATCCAAATTTTGTAGAACATATCCTTTTATTTTAATTTTATTAATATGTTTTTGTTCGTCTTTTATTATTTTTATTTTAATCTTAAAATGAACCAAAGAGTAAAAGAAGCTTCAACGAAATAATCCTCCCTGACTGAGGGCCACAATTAAAACATTAGTAAGTCATGAGGGCAATTTTAACACCTGTTATGTTCATGATTTAGTTCTAATGTGACTAGAATGTACGTTAACCTCCCACAAAAAGCAGTCACAACAAAGTCATTAAAAGGTTAGTTAATTTTAGAATTAACACTTTTTTTTTTCCTTGAAGTTAGTACATAGTAGTTAGATTTTTACAAAAGAATGTACATTTTGAAGTATATCTAATTGAAGTTGCGGCCTTATTAGATTACGGCTAACTTAATGCGGCATTCCAACATGGAAAGGTTCCCCTCCCCTGGTCTAGACAATCATAATCTCCAAGTGATATTTTTTTCCACCTGCAGGAATCTGTATTCAAAGATCTCCAGGGTAGCAGCTCACACTGGAGATCCTGAACCCTATTACATCTTCATCAAGGTTATGAAATGTGCAGGAAGGAACTGTGGATGCCGGTTTAAACCGAAGATAGATTCAGAATGGTGGAGTAACACAGCGGGACAGGCGGCATCTCTGCAGAGAAGGAATGGGTGATGTTTTGGGTTGAGACTGTCTGAAGAAAGGTCTCGACCCGAAACGTCACCCATTCTTTCTCTCCAGAGACGCTGCCTATCCCGCTGAGTTACTCCAGCATTTTGTGTCTATCTTCAATCAAGGTTACTCAGTTTGCATCAGCTGGGCAAACCATGGACATGTACAGCTTGTCCTTCATTTAGTGGATGTCAGGGGGGACGGCAGAGATGAATTACTGCCCGTCCCTGTGTTACGTTAGGGCTCCCTTCCTGAGAACCAGCTGAAAATCCGGTTTCTCAGCAAGTCAGAAACATCTGTTTTCTATACCTGGTCAAATAGCATTGCTCCAAATACACTTGCTTTAGACTTTAGAGATAGAGCTTGGAAACAGGCCCTTTGGCCCACCGAATCGGCACCGACCAGCGATCACCCCGTACACCAGCCTACACACACTCGGAACAATTATGCAACTTACCAATTAACCTACAACCCAGTGGGTGAGTGGGAGGAAATCGGAGCCCCCAGAGAAAACCCACGCCGTCACAGGCAGAACGTACAAACTCCCTACAGACACTAGAATTCTTTCATTTTCTTGAATATTTATCCTAACTTTACCCATAATTGCAGGGCAAGTCTTTTAAACAGAGGGTGGTGAGTGCCTGGAACGTACTGCTGGAGTGTTGCTGGAGGCAGCTACAATAGTGGCTTTAAGAGGCTTTTGGGTAGGGTTCATGGATATGCAGGAATTGAGGGATATGGATTATGTGAAGGCAGGTAAGATTTATCTGCAGTTTCCTAATTCATATCCCTTCATTTGCTGCATACCTACTCAAAAGCCTCTTAAACCAAAGATCCTATAGCAAGCAAGATAGATCACTCGACGAAAAAGACATAGTACGGTCATGGGCAGATTCAAGGGTAATTTTAGGCTTCATTTCCGTAACCGGCTTCCGTCTCCGCACCAAAGATCCCATAGCGGAGATGGAAGCCGGTTACGGAAACATCCTCGTAAAAATAAAAGTTATTTGGTAAAAATCTTCTTCTCATTTTCAGAATTTTAATTTATTAACACAAACTGTCCCCCCGCAACGTTGATTACACTGCGAGTCGGGTCGGGTCGAGTCGGGTAGGGTTACGGAAATGGATGAAAAAAAGGCCCACGTTCTGTTCCGTTGCGTTGCATACTACACGTCAGCCCATTGCATTTAACAGGAGTGATCTATCTATAAGATCTTTGTTTTAAACCATCACTATTGTATTTGTCTCCACCAACACCCCAGACGTTGTGAGCTAAAGGCTGTTCTTGTGCTGTACTGTTCTATGTTCTACGATTAAACTAATGGAACATATGCTATCTCAGATGCTCAGATAAGGAACTACAGATGCTGGTTTACACCAAAGATAGGTGCAGAAAGCTGGAGTAACTCAACGGTAGCATCTCTGGAGCATCTTCTGAAGAAGGGTCTCGATCTAAAACATCACCTATTCTTTTTGTCCAGAGATGCTGCCTGACCCGCTGAATGTCCTACACACACTAGGGACAATTTACAATTTCACCAAGCCAATTAACCTACAAATCTGTGCGTCTATGGATTGTGGGAGGAAACCGGAGCACCTGGAGAAAACCACTCCAGTTTCCTCCCACATCCCAAAGACGTGTAGGTTAATTGGACTGTAAATTTCCCTTGGTGTGTAGGGAGTGGATGGAAACTTAGGATCACATAGAACTAGTGTCAATGCGATATCAATGGTCGGCATGGACTCAATGGGCTGAAGGGCGTGTTTCCATGCTATATGTCTAGCCTAAAATGGGACATATATCGGCCAGACCAAGACCAAGAACACCTCTGCTCAGTCCCCCTAAACCTACCTCATCTCCCGGTTGCTGGACACTATAACTCCCCCTCCCATTCCCAGAGAATGGAGCGGCTGTTCTTGTACACTCTGGAGTTTAGAAGGATGAGAGGAAATCTTATTGAAACATATAAGATTGTTAAGGGTTTGGACACGCTAGAGGCAGGAAACATGTTCCCGATGTTGGGGGAGTCCAGAACCAGGGGCCACAATTTAAGAATTAGGGGTAAGCCATTTAGAATAGAGATGAGGAAACACTTTTTGACACAGAGAGTGTTTGACACTATGGAATTCTTTGCCTCATTAGGGCGGTGGAGGCCAGTTCTCTGGACACTTTCAAGAGTGAGCTAGATAGGACTCTTAAAGATAGCTGAGTCAGGGTATATGGGGAGAAGGCAGGAACGGGGTAATGATTGGGGATGATCAGCCATGATCACATTGAATGGCGGTGCTGGTTCGAAGGGACAAATGGCCTACTCCTGCACCTATTGTCTATTGTCACACTGATCTTTCTGTCCTGGGCTTCCTCCATTGTCAGAGTGAGGCCCAGCACAAATGGGAGGAACAGCATCTTATATTTTATTTGGGCAGCTTACACCCCAGCGGCATGAACATTGACTTCTCTAACTTCAAGTAACCCTTGCTTTCCTTCTCTCTCCATCCCTCCCTCATCCCAGTTCTCCGACCAGTCTTACTGTCTCTGACCACATTTTATCTCTGTTTTTGTTTTGTTGTTACATTCTCCCTGCTAACAATGATCTATTCTACATTTTCCCATCCCCGACCTCTACCTCCGCTACATCGACGATTGCTTTGGTGCTACCTCCTGCACCCACACACAACTAACTGACTTCATCCGCTTCACCACTAACTTCCATCCGGCACTCAAATACACCTGGACCATTTCCGACACTTCCTACCATTTCTTGACCTCACTATCTCCATCGCAGGTGATAGACTTCTGACCGACATCCACTATAAACCCACTGACTCCCATGGCTATCTAGACTACTCTTCTTCCCATCCTGCTTCCTGTAAGGACTCCATCCCAATTCCTCCGTCTACGCCGCATCTGCTCCCAGGTTGAGGTGTTCCACACCAGGGCATCACAAATGTCCTCATTCTTCAGGGAACGGGGGTTCCCCTCCCATACTATAGATGAGGCTCTCACAAGGGTCTCTTCCATACCCCGTAACACTGCTCTCTCTCCCCATCCCCCCCACTTGTAACAAGGGCAGAGTCCCCCTAGTCCTCAGCTTTCACCCCACTAGCCGTCACATACAACAAATAGTCCTCCGTGATTTTCGCCACCTCCAACGTGACCCCACCACTCGCCACATCTTCCCATCTCCCCCCCCCCCCTGTCTGCTTTCCGCAAAGACTGCTTCCTCCATAACTCCCTGGTCATTTCTTCCCTTCCCTCCCGCACCACCCCCTCCCCGGGCACTTTCCCTTGCAACCGCAAGAGGTGATACACCTTCCCCCCTCGACTCCATTCAAGGACCCAAGCAGTCGTTCCAGGTGCGACAGAGGTTCACCTGCATCTCCTCCATCCTCATCTATTGCATCCGCTGCTCTAGATGTCAGCTGATCTACATCGGAGAGACCAAGCTTGGCGATCGTTTCGCCGAACACCTCCGCTTGGTCCGCATTAACCAACCTGATCTCCCGGTGGCTCAGCACTTCAACTCCCCCTCCCATTCCGAATCTGACCTCTCTGTCCTGGGCCTCCTCCATGGCCAGAGTGAGCACCACCGGAAATTGGAGGAGCAGCACCTCATATTCCGCTTGGGCAGTCTGCACCCTAGTGGCATAAACATTGAATTCACCAATTTCCGGAAGCCCTTGCTATCTCCTCCCCTTCTCAGCTCTCCCCCAGCCCTCGGGCTCCACCTCTTCCTTTTTCCTTTCTTCTCCCCATCCCCGCACCCATCCTACATCAGTCTGAAGAAGGGTTTCGGCATGAAACGTTGCCTATTTCCTTCGTTCCATAGATGCTGCTGCACCCGCTGAGTTTCTCCAGCACTTTTGTCTACCTACATTTTCCTTGATTTCTATTCCCTTTGTCCCAATTTCACACCTCATCCTTCCTTATCTACATATCTCCCTCTCCCCTGACATCAGTCTGAAGAAGGGTTGCGACATGAAACGTCACTCATTCCTTCTCTCCAGAGATGCTGCCTGTCTCGCTAAGTTACTCCAGCATTTTGTGTCTCGCTTTAATCTAAACTGGGATTCTCAACCTTCTTCAGGAAGGTCCATTTTAAGTCGAACAGTTACCACTTACAAAGATTCTGACTTGGGTTTCACAATTACAAACTCCATTGGTCCTCACTATGACTCCCAATGCGAGGGCTGCCAACTTTCTCACTCCCAAATAAGGGACAATAGGTCAAAATAAGGGATAAATGCCCGACGGCAATTCGTTGACCGACTTGGCCGTGGCTTGGTGAATGATGAGTTGGTCCAGGTGCTGGACTGCACACAAAGCCCAGCCGGTGGACCAGCTGTGGAGTTTTGGCCCGGGCGACGTCGCGCGCAAAGTCCGGCGCCCCATCCAACTCACGAATGGCCATGAGAAGGAGGGGTGGTGGTGTCGGTGGTAAGCGAAGGTCCGAAGGTCGGACAGCTGGCCGGGCTGCCGACCGACGGGGCTACTGGCGAGGCGTTGCTGCTGCACTCCATGGGCTGCACTACGTCGGGACGGGTGAGGCGGAGCCGGACGCAGGGCTCCGACCCGATAGTCCCCTCGACCCGAGTAGTAGCAGTCAAATACGGGACAAGGACGGCTAATACGGGACAGTTGGCAACCCTACTCAATGCCTCATTGTAGTCCCAACCATTGGTGCCCTTCAGTCCTCTCATAAACGTGCCAATGTCCATTCCAGACATCTTAATCTTGCTCTCCCCCACCAGCAGAACAGTCTTGGCATGGGTTCAATACTTACATGGAGTAAATACTGTTTGTTGAATGTGTTGAATGAAAGATATAGTGTGGAAACAGGCCCTTCTGCCCACCGAATCCATGCTGACCATCGATCAACTCTTCACACAAGTTCTATGCTATCCCCTTTCGTATCCACTCACTACACACTAGGTACTATTTAAAGAGGCCAATTAACTTACAAACCGGCACATTATTTGGAAGCCAGAGCACCTGAAGGGAACTCACACGGTCACAGGGTGCACGTGCAAACTCTACACAGAGAGGGCCTGAGGTCAGGATTGAACCCAGGTCTCTGGCGCTATGAGAGAGCAGCACTACCAGCCGAGCCGCTCTGCCGCCCAAAAGAATGTGATGTTTCCTTGGAACGATAAGTACCTTGGACTGGATGCACGGTGTTACTGGGCTGGAAGCCGTGACTATGTATAGACCGAGCTGCCAGCAGTTCACATGTTTAAAATACCCTTGTCTGTGGGGGTGAGCAGGCATGAACAGCAGTCACTCAGCCACCACTCACTTTTCTGCCAGGCCATTTGATACCTCTCCCCCCTACTGATGTACTTACGGACGACTCTCTCCGGGTGAAACGCAACGCCGTGAATTTATTCACAAACAAACAAAAGCATCCCAGCCTGCGCTCTGGAATACAAAACAGGAAATGCTGCAAATTCTCAGCAGGCCAGGCAGTTCCTGATGAGTAGAGCTAATGTGTGGTACTCTGAATGTGTTCTGCTCACATTTCACAATGCCAGCATTTAGACTTTTAGACTTTAGACTTTAGAGATGCAGTGCCGAAACAGGCCATTCGGCCCACCGAGTCCCTGCCGACCAGCCATCACCCTGTTACACTAGCACTCGCTTACACACGAGGGACATTTTACCATTTTTACCAAAGCCAATTAACCTACAAACCTGCACGTCTTTAAGTGTGGGAGGAAACCGGAGCACCTGGAAGAAACCCACATGGTCACAGGGAGAACGTACAAACTCCATACAGACAGCACCCGAGATCAGGATGAACCCGGGTAAGGCAGCAACTATACCGCCGCACCAAAAGAGTTTAGAGATACAGCGTGGAAACAACCCTTCGGCCCACCATGTCCACATCAACCATCGATCACCCATTCACATTCGTTCCATGTTCTCCCACTTTCGCAAGACAACTGGTCCATCCAAGGATAAGTAAAGAGATTAAGGAAGCTACAAATTTAAAACGATAATCTTATTTTCCCTGAACCTCATTGTCAGTAGAATGATGTGAAGCCGCAAACTGCTTGTTCAACTCTGCTTTCAAATTTCAAAATGTAAAATGAATATGATACAACACCTCCAATGCTATTGAATGTGAATCTTGGCAATTATATTGCCAGGATGCTGAGAATTATGGAGATCAATAACAAATGACCAAAAGGGGGAGAAGATAAAATATATGGGGAAATTGGTAAGAAATGTAAAAAGTTGCAAGAATGTCCATGAATAGAGGAAAAGAAAGGAGTTAGCAGCATCATTGTCGACTCCTCGGAGTCAGTGGGGAAATTATAGAAACAAGGAACTGCAAAAGCTGGTTTACAAAAAAAGATACAAAGTGCTGGAGTAACTCAGCGTGTCAGACAGCATTTCTGGAGAACATGGATAGATGATGTTTTGGGTCGGGACCCTTCTTCAGACTCTAAAATTACAATGGATATGAGATGACTGAATTATTCGAGGTTTTGTGCCTGTGTTCACAGTTGGAAACAATGAGTGTGGCAGATAAACGGAAAGCCAAGAATCTAGGGACGGCAAGGAAGTTAAAACACTGAAGATGAATAAAAAAATCAGAAGGAAGGAAGGGGAGTAAAATCTGACAAATACCATGGACTTAATAGCTCACATCCTAGGAGTTTTACAGCAGTTGCAGCAACAATAATGGATGTATTATTGATGGCCTTCTAACATTTCCTTGCTTTTGGAACAGTTCCAACAGTTTGCAAGGCAGCAGATGTAATGCTACTCATCGGCAGCGCAAGGAGAAACAATATGCAGCTTTCACCCAATTAGACAGAAAATGCTGTGTTATTTTTATCAAGGATGTGGTAACAATGTCCCCAAGCCACCCTGGTACAATTAGAATGGCAATATGGTTTTATCCAGGGACAAATCAGAGCTGAGAAATTTGCCTCTAATTAGTAGGATAGATAAGGGATTATCAGTCGGTTTGCAAAATGCATTTAGTTTAGTTTAGTTTAGAGATGCAGCGTGGAAACAGGCCTTTTGGCCCACCGAGTCCACGCCACCTAGCGATCCCCGTACACTAGCACTATCTTTAGTAAGATAGCAAACATGATATAATTACATGAAGTAAAGACTGATGGCGGAGATGTCCACATTCCTTAGGAAACGTGGATTTCCCTCTTCCATTATAGATGAGGGTCTCACCAGGGTCTTCTCTATATCCCACAGCTCCGCTCTTACTCTCCCTCCCCCCATTTGTAACAAGGACATAGTCCCCCTTGTCCTCACCTTCCACCCCATCAGCCGTCGCATGCAGCATCTAATCCTCCAACATTTTCGCCACCTCCAACTGGATCCCACTACTGGCCACATCTTCCCATCTCCACCCCTTTCTGCTTTCTGCAGAGACCGTTCCCTCCGCAACTCCCTGGTCAAATCGTCCCTTCCCACCCAAACCACCCCCACCCAGATACTTTCTCCTGCAACTGCAGGAGATGCAACACCTCTCCCCTTATCTCCGCCCCTCGACTCCATCCAAGGATCCTGACAGACTTTTCAGGTGAGGCAGAAAAGGTTCACTTGCACTTCCTCCAACCTCATCTACTGTATCCGCTGTTACAGGTGTTGACTCCTATATATTGGCGAGACCAAGCGCAGGCTCAGCAATTGTTTTGCTGAACACCTCCGCTCAGTCCGCCTAAACCTACTTGATCTCCAGGTTGTTCAACACTTTAACTCCCCCTCCCATTCCCAATCTGACCTTTCAGCACTGGGCCTCCTACATTGTCTGAGTGAGGCCCAGCGCAAATTGGAGGAACAGCACCTCATATTTTGCTTGGGCAGCTTACACCCCAGCGGTATGAACATTGACTTCTCTAACTTCAAATAGCCCTTGCTTTACCTCTCTCTCCATCCCCTCCCCATCCCAGTTCTCCCACCAGTCTTACGGTCTCCGACTACATTTTATCTCTGTCCCGCCCATTCCCCTGACATCAGTCTGAAGAAGGGTCTCGACCCGAAACACCACCCATTCCTTCTCTCCAGAGATGCTGCCTGTCCCGCTGAGTTACTCCAGCATTTTGTGTCGACCTAAAGACTGATGGAGTTGCTGTTAAAATGTTAACCTTTGAGGAAACATGGTTACAGTACAGATAGCAGATGAGGCTAGACACAAAATGCTGGAGTAACTCAGTGGGACAGGCAGCATCTCTGGAGAAAAGGAATGGGTGATGTTTTGGGTTGAGACCATTCCTCAGACTGTAACTAGGTGGATCAGTAATGAATCCTCACCTATTTACAATGACTATTAATGGATGGAGGGATAGGAGAATTTGGCAGGTTTGAATTTGGAGACCTGCAGTAATATCATTAAATGGGCAAGGAAACACATAGGGTTATATTACCTGTCCCTGGTTTTATTTCCTATGTTCTTCTGAACGTCATTGATGCTGTCTTTAAACGGATGGTTCAGTGAAACTAAATCCTATGTGCCAGCATCTTTCAATAATTCATTTGTATCTTAGGCAGAAGCAATTAGATGAGATGTACAAGTTTATTGGCAGGAACAATTACTGAAACATGTAGGAAGGAACTGCAGATGCTGGTTTACACCAAAGACAGACACAAAATGCTGGAGTAACTCAGCGGGAGAGGCAGCGTGTCTGGAGAGAAGGAGTGGGTGATTTTTCGGATCGAGATCCTTCTTCAGACTGAGGTTTGAAGAAGAGTCTTGACCCGAGTCGTCACCCATTCCTTCTCTCCAGAGATGCTGCCTGTCCCGCTGAGTTACTCCAGCATTTTGTGCCTAATTACTGTAATAAGTCAGGCTAAAATAAGCTTGCAGCAGTTACTACCAGTGGTACTGCAAGGATATCAGACGTGAAACAGCATGGATTGCATTTCAGCCCCAATGGTTTTCGTGAAGGGTTCTATTTAATTAATAGCTACTGGATCATTCTATTGGGATTAATTTACATCGAATTTAGATCGAGAATTCACCCTGATTCCCATGCACAGCAGTAACCCTCCATGCAGTATCTCACTGCTTTTTTTCCCCATACAGTAACATGGAGAAGAGTTAATACTGCAGGATTTACTCGATGGCTAATAATATGCTGCTTGTTCCTTTACCCTGCCACCAGCTTAACCGTGAATTTTTTCCCTGAATCGGTTCCAGATCCTCATTCACAATTTTGGCCTTAATTCCTGACATCCAGAAATTAGTGTTCTGGCTCAGGGTTTGAGAAAAAGAACAAAATACTATTAAAGATAATTTCTCAGCTTTAGATAATGCTCAGATTTTTTTTAAAGATAGCTTTTGAAGACAATTTTCCAGTTTTGCATTAGGCCCGTTTAAAAAAAAAAAGAAAACATAAAAATAATTTTCCAGCTTTACGTAATGCCCAGTTTCTTTGAACACAGTTAATTGATACCATGAAACAGGATCGTTCTCTCATGGACATTTTTTGCAGCCAAATAAAAATTAAAAATATTAAAACCTGCAGGAAAGACCTCATCATATCCAGAACTAATTTTAGTGACAGATTCTGTGCTTTTAACAGAGAAATACAAGTGGAATGATCAGAATCAGTTGATGCGCATGACACTTTATAGCCTTCACTGATTACTTGAACCTTCACTGATTTTCCACACTTACATCTGTCTCCCTGTCAGCAGCGAGCTGTCTCACAATCCACAAACAGCAAACAGGATAGGAATGGCTGGCATTGCGAGCAGTGGATTTAGAAGCTGCAAGCGTTCAGGGACTCTGTGCAATCACACAGTCTCCGCATACAGATTCCTTGAAGATACGTCTGAAGAAGGTTCTCGACCCGAAACATCACCCATTCCTTCTCTCCAGAGATGCTGCCTGTCCCACTGAGGTACTCCAGCATTTTGTGTCTATCCGGTGTAAACCAGCATCTGCTGTTCCTTCCTACATGTACAAATTCCTCATTTCAACACCTCAAAAATAGTGAGATTAAATGAGAACTTACCAGTTTGAAGTTTGACCTTCATTTTATGAGGAGTTACGATGAGCGATTACGTGAATAGAAGCCCGTCAGCCCGCATGCGCGTCAATCTTCAAAGCAGCGGTGTGAAATCACAGATAACAGTTGTTGAACTAACATAGTAAAATTAGAGATGACTAGAACTACCAGATGATCTTTATGATACGAGGGTTGGGAGCGGAGGGCACGTAATCGCTCATCGTAACTCCTCATAAAATAAAGATCAAACTTCAAACTGGTAAGTTCTCGTCTAATCTCACTATTTTACTTCGGAGTCACGTGAGTGACTATGTGAAGATTTTGAAGTTCTGTGATTTCATGCGGTGGAAATACGAGTCCACACAAGCACGACTGCATCAGTTGACCACAGATAAGGGAAACATTCATAATGCATACAGACATGACATAGATTTAAAACATGCTGATGCTGATAAATGAACAAATAATAATAAAAATAGTAACCCCTCTCATCCAAGGGAAACTATAAAATAGAACCTAAAATAGAGTTGGCAAATACCCCTGGTCTGGCAATGGGTTAAAATAAAATGTTTGGAAACTCGTTCATTAGACCATCCTGCAGTTGGCAGGATGTGGTCCAGAGGACCGTACATAACCCTTGCTGCTGATGTTGTAGCAGCCCTGGTGGAGTGAGATTAGAAAATTAGTATCTACTCCTGTATAAGGTAAAACCCCGTTTAAACCACCTGGAGATGGTCTGAACTGATACCTTCTTAAGAGGTTTTTAGTAACTAACAAACATAGCTAGTATGAGAGCCTCTAAGGCTCTAGGTGACCTTGACGTAATGTTGTAAATGTGTGACCACACAACCGAAGGTGCATGGGGTATGCCATAAGAACTAGTTTGAGACCTGACACCTCAAACTAGGCTGCCCTGCTTAACTAAATCGTAAACATGAAATATTATATTGTTAGCAGGTATAACCATCCTGTCCAGTCGCAAATTATGTAATGACTGGACCCGTTGCACTGAGAACAGTGCCAAGGGAATAACTACCTTATGAGAGCCGAGCCATAGATAGGGATATAGCTGGAGCCCCCTGGTGAAGTATTGTTAACACAACATCAATATCCCATACTACCGTGTACTTGGGTCTGGGAGAACTTGTGTAAAGATATCCTTAATAAACTGGGTATCAGAGGGAGAGACGCGACAGAGTAGGTCCCGCTCGCTGCAGCAAATATAATGAGAAAGCACGTTGGGCACAGTTAATGGGACTATAACTTAATTTATTGTCAAGGGCCCATTGAAAATTAACTCTAAGACGCCAGTGTCCGTGCGTATTAAATGTAACATAGCATTTAAACAACACTTCCCATCTCCTGAAGAGGAAATGTACTGCTTTTTTGGTGCTATCCCTGCACTCTGCAGTGAGCACATACATGGATCGGTCTGGCAACCCAAGTCGCAGGAGCTGTGTTCTCAGATTTTGTAAGGCAATGAATTGATTAATCATGCAGAGGCTGGTTCCCCCAGTCCCAGGCTGAACCAGCAAAGTTTTATGTTTAGAAAACCCATATAAGGTTCTACTATAATTCCCAACATTTGCGGGAAACCATGGCTACATAGGCCAGTCAGGCAGTACGAAAACCTTGAAGCGGGATCTTGCTGAATTTATTGCAAGACCCGACTGATGAGGCAAAATGGAGCAACGACATAAAAGACCATTCCTCCCCGTGTAGCGAGAATGTATCTCTCGCCACTGTGATGCCATATGTCTTTACAACCGATGAATGAGCCTGGATGCAAACATGTCGATATTCGGTGTTCCATCGAGCCATAATGTCATAAAATACTTTGTGATCCAACATCCATTCTGTGTTGCCATTGATTTTACGTGATGATACAGCAGCGCCAAATAAGGCTGGGTAAATTATGACAGGATATTTTGACTTGATTGCACCCATGTGACCAACATATGCCACCACCACAGTGTATCAACTTGGAACTGAGCATGCAGATCATGCATATCCGCACAATAACCCTTTAACCCATAGTATGCACCTAGTGTCTATAGGTAGTTGATACCAATAACTGAAGAATGGGTAATTCATGCAAATCCCATCCGCCTCCGTAACTAGAGATGGCATTCGTAATTTTCCATCTTTGGGACGACAGATGGCGCAATGGGCTAAGTGTTCGGCTGGCAACCAGAAGGTAGCCGGTTCGAATCCCGCTTGGAGTGCATACTGTCGTTGTGTCCTTGGGCAAGACACTTCACCCACCTTTGCCTGCGTGTGAATGTGTGTGAATGTGTGTGAGTGATTGGTGGTGGTCGGAGGGGCCGTAGGCGCAGATTAGCAGCCACGCTTCTGTCAGTCTGCCCCAGGGCAGCTGTGGCTACAGAAGTAGCTCACCACCATGAGTGTGAGTGAGGAGTGAATGAATAATGCGATGTAAAGCGCCTTGAGTATTAGAAAGGCGCTATATAAATCCCATCCATTATTATTATCATTATTATTATCTTTGAGCACTAACATCAGTCTGTAATATAACTGAAGATTTATTGACCAAAACTACTGAAGGAATGCTGAATATTGTTCATCCACCATTGTGACTTTGGTGGCTTCAGCTGGTAATAGCATAGGTCTGTTAACAATGACCTATATGGCACTTGAGAGGTTACTACTTTGCACGTTGTAAGTTCTGATAATGCAAAGGCCCAATTGCACAGCTGAAACACAGCTGCTATATTGCCAATTACACTTGATGAATAGAGGACTGCTTGATAACAAGGTTGTTACAGGCTTCTATTGATTCCAATCTCTTGCCCCAGGGTGGAGTCACAGATAAATTAATAGTTAAAAACCGAATAATCAATAAATGTAGTTGGTATCAACTTAAATTTAACTGGATGGATGAGAAACCTCAATTTCTCAAATTAAATTGCGGCTGAAACAGATGATTTTAGCAAACACAGTGTTTAGAATATCATCCAGTTAAGCTATAACAAGTGTTTTTGAGCTCTGAACAGTCCCAGCACCAGTTTAGTAATTTGGTAGATGACCTGGGAGCTGAAGTAGCCCATTTGCAACGCATTAACTGTTATCATTGCCCCATCCAGATAAATTCCAAATGTCTCCTGGGATCCCTGTGAATGGAACCTGAATAGTATGCATCTTTGAAATCGATGCATGCCATAAAAATTCTAAGGAAATCAGTTTGTTAGACAGTAATGAAGTTTCATATACTGAAAATCTATGTTGCACATGCCAGTTAAATCAATTATGAACCGACATCCTCCATCTTTCACAATGAACAGGCCACGCCTGCCATAATTCCGTGCGCGCCTTGAATGGCAACTCTGGCCAGATTCCCAAGCCTGTCTCGAAAGGTGATCCTGGCCATAATACTGAGCCTGCCTCGAAAGACAATTCTGGCCATAATACCGGGCCGGCCTTGAAAGGCTACTCCGGCCATAATTCTGAGCCTGCCTCGAAATACAACTCTGGCCAATTTCCGAGCTTGTTCCGGAAGGCAATCCTGGCCATAATACTGAGCCTGCCTCGAAAGACAACTCTGGCCCCAATTCCAAGCCACGCTTGGTACCTTCGTATACTGTGCAATAATAACCCAATCTCATGTTATCAGTTTAGTATATAACTGATCTCAATCTCATGTTATCATAGTCTTTTGTACAAAACAATAGTAAATATTACCAACTAGTAAATGGTCCACTACCCCATGTTTCGGAAGAACCAGACCCACCTACCTCCATGGTTACCGGTGGTCTATGGTAAGCACAACGGCCCCTGATATGGGTTCTATTCCCATCCTTGATTGGAGAGTAGGAATGGTAGTGTATGTGGATTCCATATTTCCTGAGCGGTTTGGACCTTGGCCTGAAAGGCCTCTGCCCAGCTTTCAAGCTGTCACCAGTTTCAGTGAACTGCTTACTGCCTATGTGGCGTGGGGTGTGTCGTCGCCGATACGATGAACGTTGGTACCTTGATCAGTCCGCCAGCTTTTGCTTCCTCATCCAGGCATACCTGTTGGATAAGTCTTACCTGAAGAGAAGATTCGGCGGCTGGTTTCATTTCCTCCAATGTCATCCCTGATAGCCCTGTTCACTGCCGGCATTTGTAGCGTGAGGGGAACTCTGGTCCCTTCCGGGTATTCTGCCAATGGCTGGAACCAATTCTTCCGGCAGTAACCCCTTCGCTTTCGAGTATTCAGTATTCAGCTAGAGTCAGTTATTAAAGATGGGACAGCAGCACATTTGGAAAGTGGTGAATTCATTGGACAAAGTCAGCATGGATTTATGAAAGGTAAATCATGTCTGACGAATCTTATAGAATTTTTCGAGGATGTAACGAGTAGAGTGGATATGGGAGAACCAGTGGATGTGTTATATCTGGACTTTCAGAAGGCTTTCGACAAGGTCCCACATAAGAGATTAGTATGCAAACTTAAAGCACACGGTATTGGGGGTTCAGTATTGATGTGGATAGAGAACTGGCTGGCAAACAGGAAGCAAAGAGTAGGAGTGAACGGGTCCTTTTCAGAATGGCAGGCAGTGACTAGTGGGGTACCGCAAGGCTCAGTGCTGGGACCCCAGCTATTTACAATATATATTAATGATCTGGATGAGGGAATTGAATGCAACATCTCCAAGTTTGCGGATGGCACGAAGCTGGGGGGCAGTGTTAACTGTGAGGAGGATGCTAGGAGGCTGCAAGGTGACTTGGATAGGTTGGGTGAGTGGGCAAATGCATGGCAGATGCAGTATAATGTGGATAAATGTGAGGTTATCCACTTTGGTGGCAAAAACAGGAAAATAGACTATTATCTGAATGGTGGCCGATTAGGAAAAGGGGAGATGCAACGATACCTGGGTGTCATGGTACACCAGTCATTGAAAGTAGGCATGCAGGTGCAGCAGGCAGTGAAGAAAGCGAATGGTATGTTAGCATTCATAGCAAAAGGATTTGAGTATAAGAGCAGGGAGGTTCTACTGCAGTTGTACAGGGTCTTGGTGAGACCACACCTGGAGTATTGCGTACAGTTTTCGTCTCCTAATCTGAGGAAAGACATTCTTGCCATAGAGGGAGTACAAAGAAGGTTCACCAGACTGATTCCTGGGATGGCAGGACTTTCATATGAAGAAAGACTGGATAGACTCGGCTTGTATTCGCTAGAATTTAGAAGATTGAGGGGGGATCTTAGAGAAACTTACAAAATTCTTAAGGGGTTGGACAGGCTAGATGCAGGAAGATTATTCCCGATGTTGGGGAAGTCCAGAACAAGGGGTCACAGTTTAAGGATAAGGGGGAAGTCTTTTAGGACCGAGATGAGAAAATCATTTTTTACACAGAGAGTGGTGAATCTGTGGAATTCTCTGCCACAGAAGGTAGTTGAGGCCAGTTCATTGGCTATATTTAAGAGGGAGTTAGATGTGCCCCTTGTGGCTAAAGGGATCAGGGGGTATGGAGAGAAGGCAGGTACAGGATACTGAGTTGGATGATCAGCCATGATCATATTGAATGGCGGTGCAGGCTCGAAGGGCCGAATGGCCTACTCCTGCACCTATTTTCTATGTTTCTATGTTTCTATTCCTCGCACTCCCCTCCACAGAGAGGGAGATTCGTAGGCAGCCCTGAAAACAGGTGCTGCTGCAGGCCCCTGAGGATACCTGCGCTGACATGGCCCCTCCCACGGAAATATGTCAGGATATTTGCTCTGAGTCAGACAGGAACTGACCCCAAATGCTCCCCTCCTCATTGTGCAGCCTTGTAACAGGTGCCGTTGTCGTGGGCCCCGAGGAGACCCACGGTGATCTAACTCCCTCCTTTGGAGCATATCATTGTGGAGCACCTCTCCATCAGGTGCTCCATGTGGGTTAGAACGTTCAAAGACGTTACCCATTGAAGGAGGGGATCCTCTCCATCAGGAATCCTCCTGGCCCGACTCGTTTGAGTCAACGGGCCTCTTCCCTACGCTCCCCTCCTCAGAGAGGGAGATATAATTTAGTGGATTACCCTCCAAGCGGGGTTGCCTAGGTGCTACCGGCTCCAGTCTGAAGCCGCTGGCTCCACCGGCAGCGACTCGAAAGGCAAATTCGACCGCTACCCGCTACCCGCACTCCGCTGTCTCCGTAGCGGGTTCCCCGCGGTCCGTGGCCGGGATTCCCCGAGGTCATGACCGGGGTTCCCTGCGGTCCGTGACTGGCGTTCCCCGCGGTCCATAAAGGTTCCCCCGCGGCCCGTCCGGACTTTGCCCCGAAATTCAGCAGGAAAACTCTGTAAACAGAGATTCCTGCAAGAGAAAAACATAACCTGGGAATAAGTTATACAATACAATACAATACAATACAATTTATTTGTCATTCGGACCCCATTGAGGTCCAAACGAAATGTCGTTTCTGCAGCCATACATTACGAAACGAAGAAGACCCGAGACACAACACAATTTACACATACATCCATCACAGCGCTGTGATGGAAGGCAAAAAAACCTTATCTCTCCACTGCACTCCCCCCCACCCCCCGATGTCAGAGTCAAAGTCAAAGCAACCGGCGGGCGATGGTGATTGTCCCGCGGCCATTAAAGCCACGCCGGGTAATGCAAGGTCACGCACCGGGTCTTGGTGTTAGAACCCCGGCGTGCGCTCGCAAAGTCCTGCGGCCATTCCAAGCCGCACGGGGCAATGATGTAAAGCCCCGCTCCAGGTGCTCTTCAACCCCGCAACTCGGGCGGGAGAAGTCGCCGCTGCGGAAGCCCCGAAAAGCGGTCTCCCACCAGGGACCCGCGGGCTTCCGGTGTTGCCGTCCGCCAGACCCGCGGTTGTAGCCTCCGAATCTCCGGGGGTCGGGTCGCAGCAGCGCTCCACCACAGCTCCACCCGCTCCGGACTCGGCCAGCCCCGCGACGGTGAGTAGTCCGCAGCTCCGCAACTGGAGCCCCAGGTCGTTCCTGCTGGAGGCCGCTCCACGTTGCCCAGCCCCAACGACAACGGAGACCCGACAAAGAAAAGGTCGGGTCTCCCGTGCAGGGGAAAGATTTTAAAGTCCCCCACACATACCCCGACAAAAAAAATAATTAAAACTACATAGAAACGAGTAGTTTTATTTGTTGTCTTCTGAAGAGAATTTTAAAACTTACCTTCAGGTTTAAACTTACCGCTGGAAGGAGCAGCGAGCCTGCCAGTCAGCCTTTGTGCAATACGCTAGACGTCATGACGCGCATGCAGGCTGAAGGGCTTCTATCCACGTAGTCACTCACGTGACTCCGAAGTAAAATTCTCTTCAGAAGACAACAAATAATTTCTGTGCACTTTGGTGCAAATCCTTTATCTTGAAAATTAATATATGCTGATGCTGATACGATTTTGGCAAAATTCTTTTTCAATAAATCAATTCCCCTACTTCAGTGAATTTTTTGTAGAAGCATAGTGTAGAATTGCACAGAAGGAAACCATTTGGCCCGTTTTGGCTGGGCTAGCTCGATTTCAGATCCTTTTATCCTTAACGCTTCATTCAGTTTTCCTTCTAATATTTATCACATTTCTTTTGAAAGCTTTTAGTGGACCTATATCTTTTAGCCTGCCAAGCAGTAATCTAAATTGAGGGTGGCATGGTGGTGCAGCGGTAGAGATGCCGTCCTACAGTGCCAGAGACCCGGGTTCGATCCTGACTACTGGTGCTGTCTGTACGGAGTTTGTACGTTTTCTCTGTGACAGCGTGGGTTTTCTCTGGGTGCTCCAGTTTCCTCCCACACTCCAAAGATGTACAGGTTTGCAGGTTAATTGGCTTGGTATAACTGTAAATTGTCACCAGTAGGATGGTGTTAGTGTACGGGATTGCTGGTTGGCACCGACTTGATGGGCTGAAGGGCCTGTTTCCACGTTATATTTCTAAACTAAAAACTAAACTGAATGTTCATGGAATAACACTTGTTTTCTAATAGCACATTATATTTAGATTTGTGGTTACTAACTCATCAGCCATGTGAGGAATACTGTACTGACTTGCCGTTTTACGCTGTCTTATCAATTCCTGGTCTTCCTTGTTCTAAGGAGAACCATACCAACCTGTCCAGTGTATCCACACAACAAGAACTTCTCATTCCTGGAAACATTTCAGTCTGCAAGATCTGCATCTTTTTCACATTCATCATATGCATCCAAAAATCTGGTGCCCAGATTTGTCACAATACTCCAGTCTTATATCGGCTGGTATATTTCTCAAATGGCTGGAGAGTTAGTAACCAGAAAGCCAAATATATACAGGTTTGGAGGATCAATTGGCTTAGTATAAATGTAAATTGTCACCAGTGTGTAGGATGGTGCAAGTGTATGGGATCGCTGGTTGGCACAGACTCGATGGGCTGAAGGGCCTGTTTCCACGCTGTATTTCTAAACTAAATACACTGGGCAGGTTGGTATTGTTTTCCTTAGCAACCAGAAAGCCAAATATGATGTGTAAGAAAGAACTGCAGATGCTGGTTTACACCGAAGATAGACACAAAATGCTGGAGGAATTTACCGGGTCAGGCAGCATCTCTGGAGAAAGGGACTAGGTGAAGTTTCGGGTGGAGACCCTTCATCAGACTGAGCTAAATATGATATGCAATTAGAAAACTAGTTTTAACCCATGAGCATTTATATTTAGATTGCAGCCTGGTAGGTTAAAAGATTTAGGTCAAAGGCTACAAAGGTTTCAAAGGTCTTTTATTGTCACGTGTACCAATTAAGGTACAGTGATATTTGTAATAGCTTTCAAAAGAAATGTGATAAATATTGGAAGAAGAAAAACTGCATGGAGCTTGAAGGATTAAAATGATATAAAATAGAGCTAGCCCAGACAACACGGGCCGAATGGCCTCCTTCTGTGCCTTCCTGTGCCAACATTTTACAAAAATTTCACTGATGTGGGTGAATTGATTTATTGAAAAAGAATTTTGCCAAAAATGTATCAGCATCAGCATATCTTATATTTCAAGATAAAGGATTTTCGTTACCAGCCACTACTTAGGTCCATGGTCTAATGGGCTTTGTGAAGTGCTTGAGGTGGTTATGTCTTTCATTCTGCATTGACTGGCTGTCCTGGTAGCACTAGCTGAGGGGGTGACTGTTCACAGCTGCTTTCCCATTCCTGCCATGGTTTGCAGTTGGGAAGTGACCAGACGTCGGTTGATGTGTGTGTGCCTTTGTGCTGAGCGGGCTGAGAGCGAGACCCTGAGCCGAGGCAGGGTGAAACTTGAGCTACATCCGGCCCAGCTGTTCATCACTCACTCACAAACCGGCCGCACGCTGCCTAAAGTCAGAGGAAGAGGGAATTGTGTTTGCCCAACACACCAGCATGCTGCAAACTGAAGAAGGCTCTCCACCTGAAACATCACCCATTCCAGTCTCCAGAGATGCTGCCTGTCCCACTGAGTTACTCCAGCATTGTGTCTATCTTCAGTTTAAACCAGCATCTGCAGTTCCCTCGTACACACACTCCAACCTGATCTACAGCCATTTAAGTAGTTTGTGAAGTGTCGTGACCATCACAATTCTAGGAGCAGAATTAGGCCATTTGGCCCATCAAGTCGACCCCGCCATTCAATCATGGCTGATCTATCTTTCCCTGTCAACCCCATTCTTCTGCCTTCTCCCCATAACCCCTGACACCCGCATTAATCAAGAATCTGTCAATCTCCACCTTAAAAATATCCACTGGCGGCCTTCACTGCCATCTGTGACAATGAATTCCACAGATTCACCACCCTCTGGCTAAAAAAATCCCTCCTCATCTCCTTTCTAAAGGAACATCCTTTTATTCTGAGGCTCTGGCCCTAGACGCTCCCACTAGTGGAAACGTCCACTCCACATCCACTCTATCCAGGCCTATTGACGTCTGACTGCATGTAAGTCTGGAATGCTGATGATATGCAGATTGAATTGAACACTGTGGGGATCTCATATGTGGGGTCTCACCTGTGGGGGTCTCACATGTGGGGGTCTCACCTGTGGTGATCTCACCTGTGGGGGTCTCAGCTGTGGGGGTCTCACGTGTCTCACATGTGGTGGTCTCACCTGTGGGGGTTTCAGCTGTGGGGGTCTCACCTGTGGGGGTCTCACCTGTGGGGGTCTCACCTGTGGGGGTCTCACCTGTGGGGGTCTCAGCTGTGGGGGTCTCACCTGTGGGGGTCTCAGCTGTGGCGGTCTCAGCTGTGGCGGTCTCACCTGTGGGGGTCTCACTTGTGGGGGTCTCACCTGTGGGGGTCTCAGCTGTGGGGGTCTCACCCGTGGGGGTCTCACCCGTGGGGGTCTCAGCTGTGGGGGTCTCACATGTGGGGGTCTATTGCCATTGAAGAGAACAATCCTGAAGCTACCTTCTCCCCTATCATTTGTAAAATGTGACAGCTGCTCTGTGCAGCTTAAGGTGCCACTAACAATGACTTATGAATGTAGACACAAGCAACTGCAGATGCTGGCTTACAAAATAAAGGCACAAAGCGCTGGAAAAGCTCAGCGGGTCAGGCAGCATCTTTGGAGAACGTGGATAGGTGAAGTGTCAGGTCACGACCCTTCTTCAGACTGATTGTAGGAGGGATGGGAAAACTGGAAGGGAATTAGGGACAGGGCGAAGCCTGGCAAGTGAGAGGTGGGTGCAGGCTCGAAGGACCAAATGGCCTCCTGCACCTATTTTATACGATACAGGTGAGTCAAGAGAGAGCCGTGAGTCAAGAGAGAGTTTATTGTCATGTGTCCCAGATAGGATGATGAAATTCTTGCTTTGCTGGAGCACAACAGAATATTGTCGGCATAAATACAGAACAGATCAGTGTGTCCGTATACCATAAATTATATATATACACACACATAAATAAACAGATAAAGTGCTAGGCTTATAGTTCAGAGTTTGTTTAAAGTTGTGTTTAATAGTCTGATGGCTGTGGGGAAGCAGCTATTCCTGAACCTGGATGTTGCAGATTTCAGGCTCATGTACCTTCTACCTGAAGGCAGCGGGGAGATGAATGTGTGGCCAGGATGGTGTGGGTCCTTGATGATGCAGGCAGCCTTTTTGAGGCAGCGACTGCGATAGGTGGGTTGATTGGCAGATGGGTGGGCAGAGGCCAGAGATAGGAAGAAGACAAAAGGTGATGAGATAAGGAGCGTGCGAATAATCAGACAATTGATTGAGGAATAAATAGAAAGAAATAACTTGATCAGATTATTAACTCAGGACAACTGGGAGATCCCTAAACGTCAAGTATGGCCTCTTATTTATCTTACTTATTCCTAAGAGAACTAAAGACACCTTTGACAATGCTTTGGTACACAAAAATGCTGGAGAAACTCAGCGGGTGCAGCAGCATCTATGGAGCGAAGGAAATAGGCAACGAAATAGGCAAATTTGACAATGCTTTGTTCACCTACTACAATACTGGGATCGAGCACAAGCTGTTCCATTCATGTATAAAGCTGTCATTTGGCCAT
>CM075986.1:25849908-25887981 GCA_038087875.1 Malacoraja senta | reverse complement strand
TGTTTCCAATAATTTCTGTAATGTTCTAAGGTGTCTAGTGTTTCCACATCTTTATATGCACTTGAATGAAGTGACGCTTATATTAAGTGTTGCCCCATATTATGTGTGTAAGAAAGAACTGCAGATGCAGTCTGAAGAAGGGTCTCGACCTGAAATGTCGCCCATTCCTTCTCTCCAGAGAAGCTGCCTGACCCGCTGAGTTACTCCAGCATTTTGTTGCCCATATTAAATTACAGGAGAAGGTGAGTTTCGAAGATGTGCTGGATTTGTTCAGAATACTGAGTCATAGCACGACATATACTGGATCTGAATTGGAAATGCTGCAAGCATTGTCTTTCTATTCAATACCTCTCTGTGAAAAATATTTAACTGTCCAGTGTAGAAGAATTTCACTGAGCAACAGGCTACAATTCCGTAGCATTTCTAACTTTATGTAACTGTCACAGGCGTTCTATGGTCAGGGATTACTTTGAATCGCAGTCAACCCAAATTTCCTTTCCTTTACTTTAGAAATACAGCATGGAAACAGGCTCTTCGGCCCACCGAGACCCCACCGACCAGCGATCCCTGCACACACTCGAAACAATTTACAATTTCACCGAAGACAATTTGGTAAACGTCGGGCGACGTTTCAGGTCGAGACCCTTCTTCAGACTGATGTCAGGGGAGGGGGCGGGACACAAATAGAATGTAGGCAGAGACAGTAAGACTAGTGGGAGAACTGGGAAGGGGGAGGGGATGGAGAGGGAAAGCAGGGGTTATCTGAAGTTAGAGAAGTCAATGTTCATACCACTGGGGTGTAAACTACCCAAGCAAAATATGAGCAGCTGTTCCTCAATTTGTGCTGGGCCTCACTCTGACAATGGAGGAGGCCCAGAACAGAAAGTTCAGATTGGGAATGGGAGGGGGAGTTGAAGTGCTGAGCCACCGAGAGATCAGGTAGGTTTAGGCGGACTGAGCGGAGGCGTTCAGCGAAACGATCACTGAGCCTGCGCTTGGTCTCGCCGATGTAGAGATGTTGACACCTGGAACAGCGGATACAGTAGATGAGGTTGGAGAAGGAGTTGATGAGGCTCTCACTAGGGTCTCCTCGCTATCCCGCAGCCCCGCTCTTACTCCCTCTACCCCCTATTCGTATCAAGGACAGTCCCCCTTGTCCTCACCTTCCACCCCATCAGCTGTCGCATACAGCATATAATCCTCCAACATTTTCGCCACCTCCAACGGGATCCCACTACTGGCCACATCTTCCCATCTCCACCCCTTTCTGCTTTCCGCAGAGACCGTTCCCTCCGCAACTCCCTGGTCAACTCGTCCCTTCCCACCCAAACTACCTCCTCCCCGGGAACTTTCCCCTGCAACCGGAGGAGATGCAACACCTGTCCCTTTACCTCCCCCTCGACTCCATCCAAGGACCCAAACAGTCTTTCCAGGTGAGGCAGAGGTTCACCTGCACCTCCTCCAACCTCATCTACTGTATCCGCTGTTCCAGGTGTCAACTTCTCTACATCGGCGAGGCCAAGCGCAGGCTCGGCGATCGTTTCGCAGAACACCTCCTCTCAGTCCGTCTTAACCTATCTGATCTCCCGGTGACTCAGCACGTCAACTCCCCTCCCATTCCCAATCTGACCTTTCTGTCCTGGGCCTCCTCCATTGTCAGAGTGAGGCCCAGTGCAATTTGGAGAACAGCACCTCATATTTTGCTTGGGTAGCTTATACCCCAGTGGTATGAACATTGACTTCTCTAACTTCAGGTAGCCCTTGCTTTCTCTCTCCATCCCCTCTCCTTTCCCAGTTTTCCCACTAGTCTTACAGTCTCTGCCTACATGCTATATTTGTCCCGCCCCCTCCCCTGACATCAGTCTGAAGAAGGGTCTCGACTTTCAGAATGGCAGGCAGTGACTAGTGGGGTACCGCAAGGCTCGGTGCTGGGACCGCAGCTATTTACAATATACATCAATGATTTGGATGAAGGGATTCAAAGTAACATTAGCAAATTTGCAGATGACACAAAGCTGGGTGGCAGTGGTGAACTGTGAGGAGGATGCTATGAGAATGCAGGGTGACTTCGACAGGTTGGGGGAGTGGGCAAATGCACGGCAGAGGAAGTTTAATGCGGATAAATGTGAGGTTATCCACTTTGGTAGCAAAAACCAGGAAGGCAGATTACTATCTAAATGGCGTCAAGTTTGGAAAAGGGGAAGTACAGCGGGATCTGGGGTCCGTGTACATCAGTCTATGAAGGTAAGCATGCCAGGTACTGCAGGCAGTGAAGAAAGCTAATGGCATGTTGGCCTTTATAACAAGAAGAATCAAATATAGGAGCAAAGAGGTCCTTCTGCCGTTGTACAGAGCCCAAGTGCGACCACACCTGGAGTATTGTGTGCAGTTTTGGTCCCCTAATTTGAGGAAGGATATTCTTGCTATTGAGGGAGCACAGCGTAGGTTTACAAGGTTAATTCCCGGGATGGCGGGACTGTCATATGCTGAGAGAATGGAGCAGCTGGGCTTGTACACTCTGGAGTTTAGAAGGATGAGAGGATATCTCATTGAAACATATAAGATTGTTAAGGGCTTGGACACGCTAGAGGCAGGAAACATGCTCCCGATGTTGGGGGATCCAGAACCAGGGGCCACAGTTTAAGAATAAGGAGTAAGCCATTTAGAACGGAGACGAGGAACACTTTTCTCACAGAGAGTGGTGAATCTGTGGAATTCTCTGGCCTCAGGGGGCGGGTGGAGGCAGGTTCTCTGGACGCTTTCAAGAGAGAGCTAGATAGGGCTCTTAAAAATAGCGGAGTCAGGGGATATGGGGAGAAGGCAGGAATGGGGTACTGATTGGGGATGATCAGCCATGATCACATAGAATGGCGGTGCTGGCTCGAAGGGCCAAATGCCCTACTCCTGCACCTATTGTCTATTGTCTATTGTCTATTGTCTATTGTCTATTGTCTATTTACCCGAAACGTCGCCCATTCTTTCTCTCCAGAGATGCTGCCTGTTCCACTGAGCTACTCCAGCTTTTTGTGTCTGCATTGAGTTTTAGTTTAGTTTAGGGATGCAGTGTGGAAACAGGCCCTTCGGCCCACCAGGTCCGCGCCCACCAGCGATACCCGCACACTAATACTATCCTACACACTAGGGACAATGTACAATCTTTACTAAAGGCAACTAACCTACAAACCTGTAGATCTTTGGAGTGTGGGAGGAAACTGGAGCACCCAGAGATAACCCGTGCAGGTCACGGGGAGAACATACAAACTCCGTACTGACAGCACCGTAGTCAAGGTCGAACCTGGGTCTCTCGCTCTGCAAGGCAGCAACTCTACCGCTGCGTCACCATGCCACCTTGAAATGGGGGCCCTATTAAATGTGTTTCAAAAGAAATTAATGATTATGGGTTAATAACTGGAAAAAAAGGCTCCAATACCAACTATAAATATGTGGATTTCAAATATGTTTGAAACATTACACCTTGAAGAGATAAGACTCCTCCTAGCAGGTAAACCAGATCACTTCCACCTGACGTGGTCTGCATTTATAGAATTATTACAAACATAGGGTGCAAAAGTACTTTAAAAAAAAAAAAAAAATTGAGGTCGGGTAAGGGGGGATGATAGTTGAAGAGTTGGTATGTCCTATTTACGTGATGCTCAAAAAAAAAAACATTTGTTTCTCTTTTTTTTTCTCTTTCTCTTTTCTTTTCTTAGGGCCTATTTCTTAACTCTTTTTCTTTTTGTTTTTAATTTTGCTCTTATAGGGTCTTCGTCCTTTTTTGTTGTTACATTTTCTACACTTTTCTACACTTGCACTTTTTCCTTCACTTTCTTCTCTCTTTCAATCTTTTCTTTCTCTAGTGTAAAAAAATAAATAAAGGGAGTACATTAATTGTAAGATGATATAAATGACGAGTATTAATGTATGTGGTTGTAATGTAATGTACTTCTAATAAATAAAAAAAAATAAAATAAAAGAAAAAAAAAAAGAAAAAAAAAAAAAAAAGAAATGGGGGCCCTGAAGTTGAAATGGTTGTGAATATTCATTTCAGCCAGCAGTAATTGTCATGATGTTGGTGTGGGAGGTTGCAACCTTCACGTGGTCCACCCTGTTTCGACAAATGCATTCAACCTGGCGTGCACAAACAGAAGATCAAACAGAACAAGTTGTCTTCCAACTTTAGGCTGTGCACGCCATACGCAAGAAGAAGAAGTCATGATGTTATGTCACTATGATAATAACTCTAAGCCTCCCTCTGATATCTTAATGCTGATGGTGACAGAATTTTTATATATTCTTTTGTTACCTTTTAATCCAAACAACTTTAGGAGACACAAGAGACTGCAGTTGCTGGAGTCTTGAGCAAAGGCAGACTTGCTACAGGAACTCAGTGTGCCAAGCAGCAACTTTAAGGCTTTAGGGCTGAAATACAAGATCTTGAAAATTCTCTCACTCACCTGGGGTTGGCTCATAAGATCATAAGTGATAGGAGCAGAATTAGGACATTCGACCCATCAAGTCTACTCCGCCATTCAATCATGGCTGATCTATCTCTGCCTCCTAACCCCATTCTCCTGCCTTCTCCCCACGGTAGAGTGGCTGACTCACAGCGCCAGAGACACGGGTTCGATCCTGACTACGGGTGCTGTCCGAACAGCATTTGTACATTCTCCCCATGACCGCGTGGGTTTTCCCCGGGTGCTCCGGTTTCCTCGCATACTACAAAGATGTGCAGGTTTGTACGATAATTGGCTTTGGTAAAGATTGTCCCTAGCGTGCCTGGGTGCTAATGTTCGGTGAGCGCTGGTCAGCGTGAACTCGGTGGGCCGAAGGGGCTGTTTCCGGGCTGTATCTCTACACTAAACTAAACTAAACTAAATCAGCTTAAAGATGCAGAAAGCCATTTCATCGCCCTACAATGCTGGTTGGCTCTGCCTCAGATTTCATCTGAGTCTTCCTCGACAGTGTCCCTTCCTGTGGTACATGATGCCTTCCTCAGCCTCCAACTCCTTGGGTCTAATCCATGAAACTGTCCCCATATTCCTTATTGCTGTTGTAGTTGTTGGATTGTTACTACATTGTGTAGCAAGGAACTGCAGATGCTGCTTTACACTGAAGATAGACACAAAAAGGTGGAGCAACTCAGCGGGACAGGCAGCATCTCTGGAGAGAAGGAATGGGTGATGTTTCGGGTCGAGACCCTTCTTCAGTCTGACAGTCAGGAGAGAGGGAGACCGGAGATATGGAAGGGTAAGGTGTGAAAATGAAAGATCAAAGCAGACGCTGATCAAGGAAATGTGAGAGAGGAATGATTTAATAGAAATCTGAGCAGCAACCTTTTCACACAGAGGGTGGTGGATGATATTGGATGAGCTGCCAGAGGAGGTAGATGAGGCAGAAACAACATTTACTCCACTCACTGGATTCTAGGCACGTGCTCTCTGTGTTCATTCCATTGTAATTGGACGCTTGCTCTTCCTTCCGCCAGTTTCAATTAAAAGCTTGTGTAAGAGTGCAGCCTCTGGCAGTGTTGCTCTGGTCTGGCTGTTCCACAGCTGGGCTGCATGTCAACCCTGGCATTGGCTTATGTGACTTTGAGTTTCACAGCTGTGTGAGCTTCGTTCCCCGTTGTTTTTACACCGTTCTCCACTTTTCCATTGATCGCTTAGTTTAGTTTAGTTTATTGTCACGTGTACCGAGGTACAGAGAAAAGCTTTTGTTGCGTGCTAACCAGACAGCGGAAAGACAATACATGATTACAGTCGAGCCATTCACAGTGGACAGACACATGATAAAGGGAATAACGTGAATAACATCTAGTGCAAGATAAAGCCAGTAAAGTCCGATCAAAGACAGTCAGAGAGTCACCAATGAGGTAGATAGTAGTTCAGTCTGAAGAAGGGTCTCGACCCGAAACGTCACCCATTCCTTCTCTCCAATGATGCTGCCTATCCCGCTGAGTTACTCTGTTTTTTTGTGCCTATCTCCAGTAGTTCAGGACTGTTGTCTAGTTGTGATAGGATACTTCAGTTGCCTGATAATAGCTGGGAAGAAACTGCCCCTGAATCGGGAGGTGTGCCTATTGCCCGATGGGAGAGGGGAGAAAGGGGAGTGGCCAGGGTGCGACTCATCCTTGATTATGCTGCTGGCCTTGCCGAGGCAGCGTGTGGTATAAATGGAGTCAGTGGAAGGGAGGTTGATTTGTGTGATGGTCTGGGCTGCATCCACAATTCTCTGCAATGTCTTGCGGTCTTGGATGGAGCTGTTCCCTGACGCTGTGATGCATCCTGATAAAATACTTTGTGGACAGTGTGGTGATGATCTGGTATGAATGAGTTCCCATGCAACCACAAACTCATCTGCAACTCATTGTGGGCAGCTGTCAATCACAAACACATCTGGGAAACGGCTTCTGGTAAACGGAGCTGCAGTCTAGCATAACGGCTGAAGTTTCCTTGCACCGACATCATCCACTTCCAGCAAGTTTAAAATAGAATTGATTTCTCTGAAGAAGGATTTCGGCCCGAAACGTTGCTTATTTCCTTTGCTCCATAGATGCTGCCTCACCCGCTGTGTTTCTCCAGCATTTTTGTCTACCATTGATTTCTATGAGAGTTTCTTGGCCTCAGCTATGAGGAGAGCTGTTGTTACCTCCACTCAAGGTCTACATGCAACCTTACTTACACTCGCAAGAGCAGATTTACAAGGATGTTGCCAGGACTTGAGTGCCTGAGCTAGAGGGATAGGTTGGGCAGGTTAGAACTTTATTCCTTTGAGCGCAGGAGGATTCAAGGTGATCTCATAGAGGTGTATAAGTTAATGGGGGGAAAGACAGGATACATGCACACAATCATTTGCTCAGATTAAGGAGAATAAGGAACCAGAGGACAAAGGTTAAAGGTGACATGGGATTAATTGAATAGAAATCTGAGGGGCAACTTTCTCACACAGAGGGTGGTGGGTATATTGGATGAGTTGCCATAGGAGGTAAATGAGGCAGAGACTATAACAACATTTAAAAGACATTTGGACAGGTACATGGATAGGAAAGGTTTGGAGGGATGTGGGCAGGTGAGACTAGTGCAGAAGAAGGGCCTGTTTCTGTGCTGTATATCTCTGCGACTATGACCAAGCCTTGTCTCCATAGATTTGTACACATCACACTGCAGGGTGAAGCGGCAGAGACCCAGGTTCGATCATGACAATGGGTGCTCTCTGTATGGAGTTTGCACGAACTCCCCGTGACCGCGTGGCTTTTCCCGCGGTTCTCCGGTTGCTTCCCACACCCCAAGGATCTTCTTCTTCTTCTTCTTCTTGTGTATGGCGTGCACAGCCTAAAGTTGTAGGACAACTTGTTCTATTTGATCTTATTTGATCGTGCACGCCAGGTTGATTGCATTCGTCGAAACAGGGCGGACCATGTGAAGGTTGCAATCTCCCACCCCAAGGATGAACAGGTTTGTAGGTTAATGGGCTTTGGTGATTTAAAAATTGTAAATTGTCCTTAGTGTGTATGGGGGAACTCGGTCAGCTGAAGGAACTGTTTCCGCACTGTATCTCTAAACTAAACTAAACTAAATTAAACTAAACTAATTTCACTATTGCATCCATTCCTTGCCAGAGCTGTGATATACGAGCTCCCGAAAGGCAGCTGCTCAGAAGCGCTGAGTCTTTGCATTCTCCATTGCGTTTCCCGTGGGTTTTGTTACCACCACTCTCTCACCTCTGGGAATGGAAGTCTGAGCAAGGGAGTATGGGATCTCCTGTTGCCTCAGTGTGTCTGTGATCTCTATGTCCTGTGGTTCGATACTCTCAGCTCAGTGTGGTTCTGCCGTTCATCTTATTCCCTGGACGATGGCACCCTGCTGTCGGTTCAGAATCTCTCTCCAGCCTTGGCAGAGATTCCTCATCACAATCGCCTCAAAGAGTTTGTGATCAGTCGCTCCGTGTACACATTTGCCCCATGGGCGGCACGGTGGCGCAGCAGTAGAGTCGTTGCCTTACAGCGCCAGCGTCCCGGGTTCGATCCTGACTACGGGTGCTGTTTGTACAGAGTGTGTACATTCTCCCCGTAAGCGCGTGGGTTTTCTCTGGGTTGCTCTGGTTTCCTCCCACACTCCAAAGACGTACAGATCAGTAGGTTAATTGGTTTTGGTAAAAATTGTAAATTGTCCCTAGTGTGTAGGATAGTGTTGGTGTAAGGGATGATCACTGGTCAACGCGGACTCGGTGGGCGAAAGGGCCTGTTTCCGCGCTGTATCTCTCTGTATCTGTCTCTCTGTACTGTTGGAACCCCTCACCCAAGTGCTTCAGCTTATGGTACTGTTATAACATTAGAATAGTGTATAGCACATTGGGTATGTTACTGCTTGCTCATCTTCCAGGATCCTTTACTGAAACATCTGCTATAGCGCTAGCTACTTTCTGTCATTTGGATAGACAGTAGACAATATGTGCAGGGGTAGGCCATTCGGCCCATCGAGCTGAGGTTTGTTGTTTGGATCCCAACATCCATTAATCTTAGCATTTCCATTATTGCCTTCATCACTGCAGAAGTGAACCTTTCTGAGGTGTCCACATCACCACTAAGGATAGACACAAAATGCTGGAGTAACTCAGCGGGACAGGCAGCATCTCTGGAGAACATGGATAGGTGACGTTTTTGGGTCGAGACCCTTCTTCAGACTGTCAGATCAGTCTGAAGAAGGGTCTCGACCCGAAACGTCTCCCATTCCTTCTCTCCAGAGATGCTGCCTGTCCCGCTGAGTTACTCCAGCATTTTGTGTCATTTGTGGATTTAAGCCCGCATCTGCAGTTCCTTCTTGCCACTAAGGAAACCTACTCAGTTTAGTTTCTTTATTTGCGCTTCAATTATTTCTCTCCTCATCTCTCCCTTAAGTTCCCATCCGTCTATCTATACCATACTTCTCTGTTACAGTATTTCATTCTCCAGAGACAAGAACATCATCTTTGAAGCTCTTTCTGTTGTGAGACCTTCTTGGGTCAGATCCAGCCTTTGCTGAATCTCTTTGGATGTCAAACTGCTCAGTTGTTCATCCATCATGTACAATCTCAAGGGGGTGAGACCCAACCAACATCCAGTCACACAGTGATCAACATTCCATTCGAGCAACTGAAACTGTCTTTGCTAAAACTCTTTCTTTCTCTTGATGTGATCCATCTGCTGTCTCTCCGTAGCAGGTTACAATTCTAAGTCAGGCCACATTTATTCAATAAGTGTACAAACTGCTCACCTGTTCTCTAACGCTTACGGGGCTGTCCCACTTACACGATTTCTTCAGCGTCTTAGCCGGCACCCGTCATAGTCGCAGCAGCTAGCCGATAATTTTCACATGTTGAAAATCCAGCTGCGACCAGATAAGTGTACGGCTCTTTGGGTGACTATTCACGACCATACAGGTGTCCACGTGTCGACATGTCGCGGGGTGACGCCTGTATGGTCGTGAGTAGTTGCCCAAAGAGTCGTACCTTTTTCTGCTCGCCGCTGGATTTTCAACATGTTGAACATTTTCGGCAACCTGCCGCGACTATGACGGGTGCCGGCAAGTCGCCGAAAAATTCGCATAAGTGGGACAGGCCCTTCAGGCTCCTTTCTGATAACATATTGTATCGCCACCAATACATAATTCTTATTTTTAGTTAAGCATCACTCATCATAATCCGTGGTCTCTTGGTAAATTTAGTTTAGTTTAGAGATATAGCGTGGAAATTGGTCCTTTGTCCCACTGAGTCCGCGCCGACCAGCAATCCCGCACGCTAGCACTATCCTGCACACATTAGGGACAATTAACAATTATACCAAGCCAATTAGCATACAAGCCTGTGTTAAAGAAGGAACTGCAGATGCTGGAAAATCGAAGGTACACAAAAATGCCGGAGAAAGTCAGCGGGTGCAGCAGCATCTATGGAGCGAAGGAAATAGGCAACGTTTCGGGCCGAAACCCTTCTTCAGACTGATAGGGGGTGGGGGAGAAGAAAGGAAAAAAGGAAAAAGGCGGAGGAGGAGCCCGAGGGCTGGGGGAGGGGAGGAGACAACCAGAGAGCTGATGAAGGGGAGGGGACAGCAAGGGCTAGCAGAATTGGGAGCCTGTACGTTGTTGCAGTGTGGGAGTAACCCAGAGCACCCGGAGAAAACCCACACGGTCACAGGGAGAACATACAGACAGCACCCGTAATCAAGATCAAACACAGGTGTCTGGCGCTGTAAGGCAGCTACTCTACCGCTGCACCACCGTGCTGATCCTACCTGCTGTAACCAAATAGCTTCCCTAACATCAGATGTGAAATGCAGACTTTATCCATTGCCTCGTTTGGTTGGAAGTATCCTGCAGCACCACACAGGGAATGGATATTCTCACACCATCCCGGCTACCATTTACCCATCACCTGCAACACACATTTCGCAGGAGGGGCACATTTCACATGAATGGCGCAGTGGAGCAGCGGGTAGTGCTGCTGCCTCACAGAGCTGACCCTGGGTGCCGTCTGTGTGGAGTTTGCACGTTTTCTCCGGGTTTTCTCCGGGTGCTCCAATTTCCTCCCATATCCCAAAGACACGCGGGTCTGCAGGTTAATTGACCTCTGCAAATTGCCTCTGGAGTGTAGGGAATGGATGAGAAAGTGAGATAATATAGAACCAGTGTGAAGGTGTGATCGATAATTAGCGTGGTCGAAGCATGGGTTTTCCCCGGGTGCTCCAGAAACTCCGGTTTCATCCCACATCCCAAAGACGTGCGGGTTTGCAGGTGAAGTGCCTCTGTAAATTACCTCTCGTGTGTCGGAAGCGGGATGCCATAGAAGTACTGCAAACAGGTGATCGATAGTTAGCATGGCCTCGATGCGCCAAAGGGCCTGTTTCCATGCTGTATCTTTCAATTAATCAATCATTACTTTATCTCTCATGGACTATTTGAGTTACTTCTGGGGCTGGTTCAAGATGTCCTTCTAACATGAGTGATTTATACCTGAGAACAGGTGCCTTGCAAACTCAATGAGCCAGAAAATTGCAGTTACTGAGGATCAAAAGATTAGAGACTAATGTAATGAGGGATAACTGGATGGCCAAATGACAGCTTTATACATGAATGGAACAGCTTGTGCTCGATCCCAGTGTTGTAGTAGGTGAACAAAGCATTGTCAAAGGTGTCTTTAGTTCTCTTAGGAATAAGTAAGATAAATAAGAGGCCATACTTGACGTTTAGGGATCTCCCAGTTGTCCTGAATTAATAATCTGATCAAGTTATTTCTTTCTATTTATTCCTCAATCAATTGTCTGATTATTTGCAAGCTCCTTATCTCATCACCTTTTGTCTTCTTGCTATCTCTGGCCTCTGCCCTCCCATCTGCCAATCAAAAGGCTGCCTGCATCATCAAGGACCCACACCATCCTGGCCACACATTCATCTCCCCGCTGCCTTCAGGTAGAAGGTACATGAGCCTGAAATCTGCAACATCCAGGTTCAGGAATAGCTGGCTTCCCCACAGCCATCAGACTATTAAACACAACTTTAAACAAACTCTGAACTATAAGCCTAGCACTTTATCTGTTTATTTATGTGTGTGTATATATATATATTTATGGTATACGGACACACTGATCTGATCTGTATTTATGCCGACAATATTCTGTTGCGCTGCAGCAAAGCAAGAATTTCATCATCCTATCTGGGACACATGACAATAAACTCTCTCTTGACTCACGACTCTCTCTTGACTCACCTGTATCGTATAAAATAGGTGCAGGAGGCCATTTGGTCCTTCGAGCCTGCACCCACCTCTCACTTGCCAGGCTTCGCCCTGTCCCTAATTCCCTTCCAGTTTTCCCATCCCTCCTACAATCAGTCTGAAGAAGGGTCGTGACCTGACACTTCACCTATCCACGTTCTCCAAAGATGCTGCCTGACCCGCTGAGCTTTTCCAGCGCTTTGTGTCTTTATTTTGTAAGCCAGCATCTGCAGTTGCTTGTGTCTACATTCATAAGTCATTGTTAGTGGCACCTTAAGCTGCACAGAGCAGCTGTCACATTTTACAAATGATAGGGGAGAAGGTAGCTTCAGGATTGTTCTCTTCAATGGCAATAGACCCCCACATGTGAGACCCCCACAGCTGAGACCCCCACGGGTGAGACCCCCACGGGTGAGACCCCCACAGCTGAGACCCCCACAGGTGAGACCCCCACAAGTGAGACCCCCACAGGTGAGACCGCCACAGCTGAGACCGCCACAGCTGAGACCCCCACAGGTGAGACCCCCCACAGCTGAGACCCCCACAGGTGAGACCCCCACAGGTGAGACCCCCACAGGTGAGACCCCCACAGGTGAGACCCCCACAGCTGAAACCCCCACAGGTGAGACCACCACATGTGAGACACGTGAGACCCCCACAGCTGAGACCCCCACAGGTGAGATCACCACAGGTGAGACCCCCACATGTGAGACCCCCACAGGTGAGACCCCACATATGAGATCCCCACAGTGTTCAATTCAATCTGCATATCATCAGCATTCCAGACTTACATGCAGTCAGACGTCAATAGGCCTGGATAGAGTGGATGTGGAGTGGACGTTTCCACTAGTGGAGCGTCTAGGGCCAGAGCCTCAGAATAAAAGGATGTTCCTTTAGAAAGGAGATGAGGAGGGATTTTTTTAGCCAGAGGGTGGTGAATCTGTGGAATTCATTGTCACAGATGGGCAGTGAAGGCCGCCAGTGGATATTTTTAAGGTGGAGATTGACAGATTCTTGATTAATGCGGGTGTCAGGGGTTATGGGGAGAAGGCAGAAGAATGGGGTTGACAGGGAAAGATAGATCAGCCATGATTGAATGGCGGGGTCGACTTGATGGGCCAAATGGCCTAATTCTGCTCCTAGAATTGTGATGGTCACGACACTTCACAAACTACTTAAATGGCTGTAGATCAGGTTGGAGTGTGTGTACGAGGGAACTGCAGATGCTGGTTTAAACTGAAGATAGACACAATGCTGGAGTAACTCAGTGGGACAGGCAGCATCTCTGGAGACTGGAATGGGTGATGTTTCAGGTGGAGAGCCTTCTTCAGTTTGCAGCATGCTGGTGTGTTGGGCAAACACAATTCCCTCTTCCTCTGACTTTAGGCAGCGTGCGGCCGGTTTGTGAGTGAGTGATGAACAGCTGGCCGGATGTAGCTCAAGTTTCACCCTGCCTCGGCTCAGGGTCTCGCTCTCAGCCCGCTCAGCACAAAGGCACACACACATCAACCGACGTCTGGTCACTTCCCAACTGCAAACCATGGAAGGAATGGGAAAGCAGCTGTGAACAGTCACTCCCCTCAGCTAGTGCTACCAGGACAGCCAGTCAATGCAGAATGAAAGACATAACCACCTCAAGCACTTCACAAAGCCCATTAGACCATGGACCTAAGTAGTGGCTGGTAACGAAAATCCTTTATCTTGAAATATAAGATATGCTGATGCTGATACATTTTTGGCAAAATTCTTTTTCAATAAATCAATTCACCCACATCAGTGAAATTTTTGTAAAATGTTGGCACAGGAAGGCACAGAAGGAGGCCATTCGGCCCGTGTTGTCTGGGCTAGCTCTATTTTATATCATTTTAATCCTTCAAGCTCCATGCAGTTTTTCTTCTTCCAATATTTATCACATTTCTTTTGAAAGCTATTACAAATATCACTGTACCTTAATTGGTACACGTGACAATAAAAGACCTTTGAAACCTTTGTAGCCTTTGACCTAAATCTTTTAACCTACCAGGCTGCAATCTAAATATAAATGCTCATGGGTTAAAACTAGTTTTCTAATTGCATATCATATTTAGCTCAGTCTGATGAAGGGTCTCCACCCGAAACTTCACCTAGTCCCTTTCTCCAGAGATGCTGCCTGACCCGGTAAATTCCTCCAGCATTTTGTGTCTATCTTCGGTGTAAACCAGCATCTGCAGTTCTTTCTTACACATCATATTTGGCTTTCTGGTTGCTAAGGAAAACAATACCAACCTGCCCAGTGTATTTAGTTTAGAAATACAGCGTGGAAACAGGCCCTTCAGCCCATCGAGTCTGTGCCAACCAGCGATCCCATACACTTGCACCATCCTACACACTGGTGACAATTTACATTTATACTAAGCCAATTGATCCTCCAAACCTGTATATATTTGGCTTTCTGGTTACTAACTCTCCAGCCATTTGAGAAATATACCAGCCGATATAAGACTGGAGTATTGTGACAAATCTGGGCACCAGATTTTTGGATGCATATGATGAATGTGAAAAAGATGCAGATCTTGCAGACTGAAATGTTTCCAGGAATGAGAAGTTCTTGTTGTGTGGATACACTGGACAGGTTGGTATGGTTCTCCTTAGAACAAGGAAGACCAGGAATTGATAAGACAGCGTAAAACGGCAAGTCAGTACAGTATTCCTCACATGGCTGATGAGTTAGTAACCACAAATCTAAATATAATGTGCTATTAGAAAACAAGTGTTATTCCATGAACATTCAGTTTAGTTTTTAGTTTAGAAATATAACGTGGAAACAGGCCCTTCAGCCCATCAAGTCGGTGCCAACCAGCAATCCCGTACACTAACACCATCCTACTGGTGACAATTTACAGTTATACCAAGCCAATTAACCTGCAAACCTGTACATCTTTGGAGTGTGGGAGGAAACTGGAGCACCCAGAGAAAACCCACGCTGTCACAGAGAAAACGTACAAACTCCGTACAGACAGCACCAGTAGTCAGGATCGAACCCGGGTCTCTGGCACTGTAGGACGGCATCTCTACCGCTGCACCACCATGCCACCCTCAATTTAGATTACTGCTTGGCAGGCTAAAAGATATAGGTCCACTAAAAGCTTTCAAAAGAAATGTGATAAATATTAGAAGGAAAACTGAATGAAGCGTTAAGGATAAAAGGATCTGAAATCGAGCTAGCCCAGCCAAAACGGGCCAAATGGTTTCCTTCTGTGCAATTCTACACTATGCTTCTACAAAAAATTCACTGAAGTAGGGGAATTGATTTATTGAAAAAGAATTTTGCCAAAATCGTATCAGCATCAGCATATATTAATTTTCAAGATAAAGGATTTGCACCAAAGTGCACAGAAATTATTTGTTGTCTTCTGAAGAGAATTTTACTTCGGAGTCACGTGAGTGACTACGTGGATAGAAGCCCTTCAGCCTGCATGCGCGTCATGACGTCTAGCGTATTGCACAAAGGCTGACTGGCAGGCTCGCTGCTCCTTCCAGCGGTAAGTTTAAACCTGAAGGTAAGTTTTAAAATTCTCTTCAGAAGACAACAAATAAAACTACTCGTTTCTATGTAGTTTTAATTATTTTTTTTGTCGGGGTATGTGTGGGGGACTTTAAAATCTTTCCCCTGCACGGGAGACCCGACCTTTTCTTTGTCGGGTCTCCGTTGTCGTTGGGGCTGGGCAACGTGGAGCGGCCTCCAGCAGGAACGACCTGGGGCTCCAGTTGCGGAGCTGCGGACTACTCACCGTCGCGGGGCTGGCCGAGTCCGGAGCGGGTGGAGCTGTGGTGGAGCGCTGCTGCGACCCGACCCCCGGAGATTCGGAGGCTACAACCGCGGGTCTGGCGGACGGCAACACCGGAAGCCCGCGGGTCCCTGGTGGGAGACCGCTTTTCGGGGCTTCCGCAGCGGCGACTTCTCCCGCCCGAGTTGCGGGGTTGAAGAGCACCTGGAGCGGGGCTTTACATCATTGCCCCGTGCGGCTTGGAATGGCCGCAGGACTTTGCGAGCGCACGCCGGGGTTCTAACACCAAGACCCGGTGCGTGACCTTGCATTACCCGGCGTGGCTTTAATGGCCGCGGGACAATCACCATCGCCCGCCGGTTGCTTTGACTTTGACTCTGACATCGGGGGGTGGGGGGGAGTGCAGTGGAGAGATAAGGTTTTTTTGCCTTCCATCACAGCGCTGTGATGGATGTATGTGTAAATTGTGTTGTGTCTCGGGTCTTCTTCGTTTTGTAATGTATGGCTGCAGAAACGACATTTCGTTTGGACCTCAATGGGGTCCGAATGACAAATAAATTGTATTGTATTGTATTGTATTGTATAACTTATTCCCAGGTTATGTTTTTCTCTTGCAGGAATCTCTGTTTACAGAGTTTTCCTGCTGAATTTCGGGGCAAAGTCCGGACGGGCCGCGGGGGAACCTTTATGGACCGCGGGGAACGCCAGTCACGGACCGCAGGGAACCCCGGTCATGACCTCGGGGAATCCCGGCCACGGACCGCGGGGAACCCGCTACGGAGACAGCGGAGTGCGGGTAGCGGGTAGCGGTCGAATTTGCCTTTCGAGTCGCTGCCGGTGGAGCCAGCGGCTTCAGACTGGAGCCGGTAGCACCTAGGCAACCCCGCTTGGAGGGTAATCCACTAAATTATATCTCCCTCTCTGAGGAGGGGAGCGTAGGGAAGAGGCCCGTTGACTCAAACGAGTCGGGCCAGGAGGATTCCTGATGGAGAGGATCCCCTCCTTCAATGGGTAACGTCTTTGAACGTTCTAACCCACATGGAGCACCTGATGGAGAGGTGCTCCACAATGATATGCTCCAAAGGAGGGAGTTAGATCACCGTGGGTCTCCTCGGGGCCCACGACAACGGCACCTGTTACAAGGCTGCACAATGAGGAGGGGAGCATTTGGGGTCAGTTCCTGTCTGACTCAGAGCAAATATCCTGACATATTTCCGTGGGAGGGGCCATGTCAGCGCAGGTATCCTCAGGGGCCTGCAGCAGCACCTGTTTTCAGGGCTGCCTACGAATCTCCCTCTCTGTGGAGGGGAGTGCGAGGAATAGAAACATAGAAACATAGAAAATAGGTGCAGGAGTAGGCCATTCGGCCCTTCGAGCCTGCACCGCCATTCAATATGATCATGGCTGATCATCCAACTCAGTATCCTGTACCTGCCTTCTCTCCATACCCCCTGATCCCTTTAGCCACAAGGGGCACATCTAACTCCCTCTTAAATATAGCCAATGAACTGGCCTCAACTACCTTCTGTGGCAGAGAATTCCACAGATTCACCACTCTCTGTGTAAAAAATGATTTTCTCATCTCGGTCCTAAAAGACTTCCCCCTTATCCTTAAACTGTGACCCCTTGTTCTGGACTTCCCCAACATCGGGAATAATCTTCCTGCATCTAGCCTGTCCAACCCCTTAAGAATTTTGTAAGTTTCTCTAAGATCCCCCCTCAATCTTCTAAATTCTAGCGAATACAAGCCGAGTCTATCCAGTCTTTCTTCATATGAAAGTCCTAACATCCCAGGAATCAGTCTGGTGAACCTTCTTTGTACTCCCTCTATGGCAAGAATGTCTTTCCTCAGATTAGGAGACGAAAACTGTACGCAATACTCCAGGTGTGGTCTCACCAAGACCCTGTACAACTGCAGTAGAACCTCCCTGCTCTTATACTCAAATCCTTTTGCTATGAATGCTAACATACCATTCGCTTTCTTCACTGCCTGCTGCACCTGCATGCCTACTTTCAATGACTGGTGTACCATGACACCCAGGTATCGTTGCATCTCCCCTTTTCCTAATCGGCCACCATTCAGATAATAGTCTATTTTCCTGTTTTTGCCACCAAAGTGGATAACCTCACATTTATCCACATTATACTGCATCTGCCATGCATTTGCCCACTCACCCAACCTATCCAAGTCACCTTGCAGCCTCCTAGCATCCTCCTCACAGTTAACACTGCCCCCCAGCTTCGTGCCATCCGCAAACTTGGAGATGTTGCATTCAATTCCCTCATCCAGATCATTAATATATATTGTAAATAGCTGGGGTCCCAGCACTGAGCCTTGCGGTACCCCACTAGTCACTGCCTGCCATTCTGAAAAGGACCCGTTCACTCCTACTCTTTGCTTCCTGTTTGCCAGCCAGTTCTCTATCCACATCAATACTGAACCCCCAATACCGTGTGCTTTAAGTTTGCATACTAATCTCTTATGTGGGACCTTGTCGAAAGCCTTCTGAAAGTCCAGATATAACACATCCACTGGTTCTCCCATATCCACTCTACTCGTTACATCCTCGAAAAATTCTATAAGATTCGTCAGACATGATTTACCTTTCATAAATCCATGCTGACTTTGTCCAATGAATTCACCACTTTCCAAATGTGCTGCTGTCCCATCTTTAATAACTGACTCTAGCTGAATACTGAATACTCGCAAGCGAAGGGGTTACTGCCGGAAGAATTGGTTCCAGCCATTGGCAGAATACCCGGAAGGGACCAGAGTTCCCCTCACGCTACAAATGCCGGCAGTGAACAGGGCTATCAGGGATGACATTGGAGGAAATGAAACCAGCCGCCGAATCTTCTCTTCAGGTAAGACTTATCCAACAGGTATGCCTGGATGAGGAAGCAAAAGCTGGCGGACTGATCAAGGTACCAACGTTCATCGTATCGGCGACGACACACCCCACGCCACATAGGCAGTAAGCAGTTCACTGAAACTGGTGACAGCTTGAAAGCTGGGCAGAGGCCTTTCAGGCCAAGGTCCAAACCGCTCAGGAAATATGGAATCCACATACACTACCATTCCTACTCTCCAATCAAGGATGGGAATAGAACCCATATCAGGGGCCGTTGTGCTTACCATAGACCACCGGTAACCATGGAGGTAGGTGGGTCTGGTTCTTCCGAAACATGGGGTAGTGGACCATTTACTAGTTGGTAATATTTACTATTGTTTTGTACAAAAGACTATGATAACATGAGATTGAGATCAGTTATATACTAAACTGATAACATGAGATTGGGTTATTATTGCACAGTATACGAAGGTACCAAGCGTGGCTTGGAATTGGGGCCAGAGTTGTCTTTCGAGGCAGGCTCAGTATTATGGCCAGGATTGCCTTCCGGAACAAGCTCGGAAATTGGCCAGAGTTGTATTTCGAGGCAGGCTCAGAATTATGGCCGGAGTAGCCTTTCAAGGCCGGCCCGGTATTATGGCCAGAATTGTCTTTCGAGGCAGGCTCAGTATTATGGCCAGGATCACCTTTCGAGACAGGCTTGGGAATCTGGCCAGAGTTGCCATTCAAGGCGCGCACGGAATTATGGCAGGCGTGGCCTGTTCATTGTGAAAGATGGAGGATGTCGGTTCATAATTGATTTAACTGGCATGTGCAACATAGATTTTCAGTATATGAAACTTCATTACTGTCTAACAAACTGATTTCCTTAGAATTTTTATGGCATGCATCGATTTCAAAGATGCATACTATTCAGGTTCCATTCACAGGGATCCCAGGAGACATTTGGAATTTATCTGGATGGGGCAATGATAACAGTTAATGCGTTGCAAATGGGCTACTTCAGCTCCCAGGTCATCTACCAAATTACTAAACTGGTGCTGGGACTGTTCAGAGCTCAAAAACACTTGTTATAGCTTAACTGGATGATATTCTAAACACTGTGTTTGCTAAAATCATCTGTTTCAGCCGCAATTTAATTTGAGAAATTGAGGTTTCTCATCCATCCAGTTAAATTTAAGTTGATACCAACTACATTTATTGATTATTCGGTTTTTAACTATTAATTTATCTGTGACTCCACCCTGGGGCAAGAGATTGGAATCAATAGAAGCCTGTAACAACCTTGTTATCAAGCAGTCCTCTATTCATCAAGTGTAATTGGCAATATAGCAGCTGTGTTTCAGCTGTGCAATTGGGCCTTTGCATTATCAGAACTTACAACGTGCAAAGTAGTAACCTCTCAAGTGCCATATAGGTCATTGTTAACAGACCTATGCTATTACCAGCTGAAGCCACCAAAGTCACAATGGTGGATGAACAATATTCAGCATTCCTTCAGTAGTTTTGGTCAATAAATCTTCAGTTATATTACAGACTGATGTTAGTGCTCAAAGATAATAATAATGATAATAATAATGGATGGGATTTATATAGCGCCTTTCTAATACTCAAGGCGCTTTACATCGCATTATTCATTCACTCCTCACTCACACTCATGGTGGTGAGCTACTTCTGTAGCCACAGCTGCCCTGGGGCAGACTGACAGAAGCGTGGCTGCTAATCTGCGCCTACGGCCCCTCCGACCACCACCAATCACTCACACACATTCACACACATTCACACGCAGGCAAAGGTGGGTGAAGTGTCTTGCCCAAGGACACAACGACAGTATGCACTCCAAGCGGGATTCGAACCGGCTACCTTCTGGTTGCCAGCCGAACACTTAGCCCATTGCGCCATCTGTCGTCCCAAAGATGGAAAATTACGAATGCCATCTCTAGTTACGGAGGCGGATGGGATTTGCATGAATTACCCATTCTTCAGTTATTGGTATCAACTACCTATAGACACTAGGTGCATACTATGGGTTAAAGGGTTATTGTGCGGATATGCATGATCTGCATGCTCAGTTCCAAGTTGATACACTGTGGTGGTGGCATATGTTGGTCACATGGGTGCAATCAAGTCAAAATATCCTGTCATAATTTACCCAGCCTTATTTGGCGCTGCTGTATCATCACGTAAAATCAATGGCAACACAGAATGGATGTTGGATCACAAAGTATTTTATGACATTATGGCTCGATGGAACACCGAATATCGACATGTTTGCATCCAGGCTCATTCATCGGTTGTAAAGACATATGGCATCACAGTGGCGAGAGATACATTCTCGCTACACGGGGAGGAATGGTCTTTTATGTCGTTGCTCCATTTTGCCTCATCAGTCGGGTCTTGCAATAAATTCAGCAAGATCCCGCTTCAAGGTTTTCGTACTGCCTGACTGGCCTATGTAGCCATGGTTTCCCGCAAATGTTGGGAATTATAGTAGAACCTTATATGGGTTTTCTAAACATAAAACTTTGCTGGTTCAGCCTGGGACTGGGGGAACCAGCCTCTGCATGATTAATCAATTCATTGCCTTACAAAATCTGAGAACACAGCTCCTGCGACTTGGGTTGCCAGACCGATCCATGTATGTGCTCACTGCAGAGTGCAGGGATAGCACCAAAAAAGCAGTACATTTCCTCTTCAGGAGATGGGAAGTGTTGTTTAAATGCTATGTTACATTTAATACGCACGGACACTGGCGTCTTAGAGTTAATTTTCAATGGGCCCTTGACAATAAATTAAGTTATAGTCCCATTAACTGTGCCCAACGTGCTTTCTCATTATATTTGCTGCAGCGAGCGGGACCTACTCTGTCGCGTCTCTCCCTCTGATACCCAGTTTATTAAGGATATCTTTACACAAGTTCTCCCAGACCCAAGTACACGGTAGTATGGGATATTGATGTTGTGTTAACAATACTTCACCAGGGGGCTCCAGCTATATCCCTATCTATGGCTCGGCTCTCATAAGGTAGTTATTCCCTTGGCACTGTTCTCAGTGCAACGGGTCCAGTCATTACATAATTTGCGACTGGACAGGATGGTTATACCTGCTAACAATATAATATTTCATGTTTACGATTTAGTTAAGCAGGGCAGCCTAGTTTGAGGTGTCAGGTCTCAAACTAGTTCTTATGGCATACCCCATGCACCTTCGGTTGTGTGGTCACACATTTACAACATTACGTCAAGGTCACCTAGAGCCTTAGAGGCTCTCATACTAGCTATGTTTGTTAGTTACTAAAAACCTCTTAAGAAGGTATCAGTTCAGACCATCTCCAGGTGGTTTAAACGGGGTTTTACCTTATACAGGAGTAGATACTAATTTTCTAATCTCACTCCACCAGGGCTGCTACAACATCAGCAGCAAGGGTTATGTACGGTCCTCTGGACCACATCCTGCCAACTGCAGGATGGTCTAATGAACGAGTTTCCAAACATTTTATTTTAACCCATTGCCAGACCAGGGGTATTTGCCAACTCTATTTTAGGTTCTATTTTATAGTTTCCCTTGGATGAGAGGGGTTACTATTTTTATTATTATTTGTTCATTTATCAGCATCAGCATGTTTTAAATCTATGTCATGTCTGTATGCATTATGAATGTTTCCCTTATCTGTGGTCAACTGATGCAGTCGTGCTTGTGTGGACTCGTATTTCCACCGCATGAAATCACAGAACTTCAAAATCTTCACATAGTCACTCACGTGACTCCGAAGTAAAATAGTGAGATTAGACGAGAACTTACCAGTTTGAAGTTTGATCTTTATTTTATGAGGAGTTACGATGAGCGATTACGTGCCCTCCGCTCCCAACCCTCGTATCATAAAGATCATCTGGTAGTTCTAGTCATCTCTAATTTTACTATGTTAGTTCAACAACTGTTATCTGTGATTTCACACCGCTGCTTTGAAGATTGACGCGCATGCGGGCTGACGGGCTTCTATTCACGTAATCGCTCATCGTAACTCCTCATAAAATGAAGGTCAAACTTCAAACTGGTAAGTTCTCATTTAATCTCACTATTTTTGAGGTGTTGAAATGAGGAATTTGTACATGTAGGAAGGAACAGCAGATGCTGGTTTACACCGGATAGACACAAAATGCTGGAGTACCTCAGTGGGACAGGCAGCATCTCTGGAGAGAAGGAATGGGTGATGTTTCGGGTCGAGAACCTTCTTCAGACGTATCTTCAAGGAATCTGTATGCGGAGACTGTGTGATTGCACAGAGTCCCTGAACGCTTGCAGCTTCTAAATCCACTGCTCGCAATGCCAGCCATTCCTATCCTGTTTGCTGTTTGTGGATTGTGAGACAGCTCGCTGCTGACAGGGAGACAGATGTAAGTGTGGAAAATCAGTGAAGGTTCAAGTAATCAGTGAAGGCTATAAAGTGTCATGCGCATCAACTGATTCTGATCATTCCACTTGTATTTCTCTGTTAAAAGCACAGAATCTGTCACTAAAATTAGTTCTGGATATGATGAGGTCTTTCCTGCAGGTTTTAATATTTTTAATTTTTATTTGGCTGCAAAAAATGTCCATGAGAGAACGATCCTGTTTCATGGTATCAATTAACTGTGTTCAAAGAAACTGGGCATTACGTAAAGCTGGAAAATTATTTTTATGTTTTCTTTTTTTTTTTAAACGGGCCTAATGCAAAACTGGAAAATTGTCTTCAAAAGCTATCTTTAAAAAAAATCTGAGCATTATCTAAAGCTGAGAAATTATCTTTAATAGTATTTTGTTCTTTTTCTCAAACCCTGAGCCAGAACACTAATTTCTGGATGTCAGGAATTAAGGCCAAAATTGTGAATGAGGATCTGGAACCGATTCAGGGAAAAAATTCACGGTTAAGCTGGTGGCAGGGTAAAGGAACAAGCAGCATATTATTAGCCATCGAGTAAATCCTGCAGTATTAACTCTTCTCCATGTTACTGTATGGGGAAAAAAAGCAGTGAGATACTGCATGGAGGGTTACTGCTGTGCATGGGAATCAGGGTGAATTCTCGATCTAAATTCGATGTAAATTAATCCCAATAGAATGATCCAGTAGCTATTAATTAAATAGAACCCTTCACGAAAACCATTGGGGCTGAAATGCAATCCATGCTGTTTCACGTCTGATATCCTTGCAGTACCACTGGTAGTAACTGCTGCAAGCTTATTTTAGCCTGACTTATTACAGTAATTAGGCACAAAATGCTGGAGTAACTCAGCGGGACAGGCAGCATCTCTGGAGAGAAGGAATGGGTGACGACTCGGGTCAAGACTCTTCTTCAAACCTCAGTCTGAAGAAGGATCTCGATCCGAAAAATCACCCACTCCTTCTCTCCAGACACGCTGCCTCTCCCGCTGAGTTACTCCAGCATTTTGTGTCTGTCTTTGGTGTAAACCAGCATCTGCAGTTCCTTCCTACATGTTTCAGTAATTGTTCCTGCCAATAAACTTGTACATCTCATCTAATTGCTTCTGCCTAAGATACAAATGAATTATTGAAAGATGCTGGCACATAGGATTTAGTTTCACTGAACCATCCGTTTAAAGACAGCATCAATGACGTTCAGAAGAACATAGGAAATAAAACCAGGGACAGGTAATATAACCCTATGTGTTTCCTTGCCCATTTAATGATATTACTGCAGGTCTCCAAATTCAAACCTGCCAAATTCTCCTATCCCTCCATCCATTAATAGTCATTGTAAATAGGTGAGGATTCATTACTGATCCACCTAGTTACAGTCTGAGGAATGGTCTCAACCCAAAACATCACCCATTCCTTTTCTCCAGAGATGCTGCCTGTCCCACTGAGTTACTCCAGCATTTTGTGTCTAGCCTCATCTGCTATCTGTACTGTAACCATGTTTCCTCAAAGGTTAACATTTTAACAGCAACTCCATCAGTCTTTAGGTCGACACAAAATGCTGGAGTAACTCAGCGGGACAGGCAGCATCTCTGGAGAGAAGGAATGGGTGGTGTTTCGGGTCGAGACCCTTCTTCAGACTGATGTCAGGGGAATGGGCGGGACAGAGATAAAATGTAGTCGGAGACCGTAAGACTGGTGGGAGAACTGGGATGGGGAGGGGATGGAGAGAGAGGTAAAGCAAGGGCTATTTGAAGTTAGAGAAGTCAATGTTCATACCGCTGGGGTGTAAGCTGCCCAAGCAAAATATGAGGTGCTGTTCCTCCAATTTGCGCTGGGCCTCACTCAGACAATGTAGGAGGCCCAGTGCTGAAAGGTCAGATTGGGAATGGGAGGGGGAGTTAAAGTGTTGAACAACCTGGAGATCAAGTAGGTTTAGGCGGACTGAGCGGAGGTGTTCAGCAAAACAATTGCTGAGCCTGCGCTTGGTCTCGCCAATATATAGGAGTCAACACCTGTAACAGCGGATACAGTAGATGAGGTTGGAGGAAGTGCAAGTGAACCTTTTCTGCCTCACCTGAAAAGTCTGTCAGGATCCTTGGATGGAGTCGAGGGGCGGAGATAAGGGGAGAGGTGTTGCATCTCCTGCAGTTGCAGGAGAAAGTATCTGGGTGGGGGTGGTTTGGGTGGGAAGGGACGATTTGACCAGGGAGTTGCGGAGGGAACGGTCTCTGCAGAAAGCAGAAAGGGGTGGAGATGGGAAGATGTGGCCAGTAGTGGGATCCAGTTGGAGGTGGCGAAAATGTTGGAGGATTAGATGCTGCATGCGACGGCTGATGGGGTGGAAGGTGAGGACAAGGGGGACTATGTCCTTGTTACAAATGGGGGGAGGGAGAGTAAGAGCGGAGCTGTGGGATATAGAGAAGACCCTGGTGAGACCCTCATCTATAATGGAAGAGGGAAATCCACGTTTCCTAAGGAATGTGGACATCTCCGCCATCAGTCTTTACTTCATGTAATTATATCATGTTTGCTATCTTACTAAAGATAGTGCTAGTGTACGGGGATCGCTAGGTGGCGTGGACTCGGTGGGCCAAAAGGCCTGTTTCCACGCTGCATCTCTAAACTAAACTAAACTAAATGCATTTTGCAAACCGACTGATAATCCCTTATCTATCCTACTAATTAGAGGCAAATTTCTCAGCTCTGATTTGTCCCTGGATAAAACCATATTGCCATTCTAATTGTACCAGGGTGGCTTGGGGACATTGTTACCACATCCTTGATAAAAATAACACAGCATTTTCTGTCTAATTGGGTGAAAGCTGCATATTGTTTCTCCTTGCGCTGCCGATGAGTAGCATTACATCTGCTGCCTTGCAAACTGTTGGAACTGTTCCAAAAGCAAGGAAATGTTAGAAGGCCATCAATAATACATCCATTATTGTTGCTGCAACTGCTGTAAAACTCCTAGGATGTGAGCTATTAAGTCCATGGTATTTGTCAGATTTTACTCCCCTTCCTTCCTTCTGATTTTTTTATTCATCTTCAGTGTTTTAACTTCCTTGCCGTCCCTAGATTCTTGGCTTTCCGTTTATCTGCCACACTCATTGTTTCCAACTGTGAACACAGGCACAAAACCTCGAATAATTCAGTCATCTCATATCCATTGTAATTTTAGAGTCTGAAGAAGGGTCCCGACCCAAAACATCATCTATCCATGTTCTCCAGAAATGCTGTCTGACACGCTGAGTTACTCCAGCACTTTGTATCTTTTTTTGTAAACCAGCTTTTGCAGTTCCTTGTTTCTATAATTTCCCCACTGACTCCGAGGAGTCGACAATGATGCTGCTAACTCCTTTCTTTTCCTCTATTCATGGACATTCTTGCAACTTTTTACATTTCTTACCAATTTCCCCATATATTTTATCTTCTCCCCCTTTTGGTCATTTGTTATTGATCTCCATAATTCTCAGCATCCTGGCAATATAATTGCCAAGATTCACATTCAATAGCATTGGAGGTGTTGTATCATATTCATTTTACATTTTGAAATTTGAAAGCAGAGTTGAACAAGCAGTTTGCGGCTTCACATCATTCTACTGACAATGAGGTTCAGGGAAAATAAGATTATCGTTTTAAATTTGTAGCTTCCTTAATCTCTTTACTTATCCTTGGATGGACCAGTTGTCTTGCGAAAGTGGGAGAACATGGAACGAATGTGAATGGGTGATCGATGGTTGATGTGGACATGGTGGGCCGAAGGGTTGTTTCCACGCTGTATCTCTAAACTCTTTTGGTGCGGCGGTATAGTTGCTGCCTTACCCGGGTTCATCCTGATCTCGGGTGCTGTCTGTATGGAGTTTGTACGTTCTCCCTGTGACCATGTGGGTTTCTTCCAGGTGCTCCGGTTTCCTCCCACACTTAAAGACGTGCAGGTTTGTAGGTTAATTGGCTTTGGTAAAAATGGTAAAATGTCCCTCGTGTGTAAGCGAGTGCTAGTGTAACAGGGTGATGGCTGGTCGGCAGGGACTCGGTGGGCCGAATGGCCTGTTTCGGCACTGCATCTCTAAAGTCTAAAGTCTAAAAGTCTAAATGCTGGCATTGTGAAATGTGAGCAGAACACATTCAGAGTACCACACATTAGCTCTACTCATCAGGAACTGCCTGGCCTGCTGAGAATTTGCAGCATTTCCTGTTTTGTATTCCAGAGCGCAGGCTGGGATGCTTTTGTTTGTTTGTGAATAAATTCACGGCGTTGCGTTTCACCCGGAGAGAGTCGTCCGTAAGTACATCAGTAGGGGGGAGAGGTATCAAATGGCCTGGCAGAAAAGTGAGTGGTGGCTGAGTGACTGCTGTTCATGCCTGCTCACCCCCACAGACAAGGGTATTTTAAACATGTGAACTGCTGGCAGCTCGGTCTATACATAGTCACGGCTTCCAGCCCAGTAACACCGTGCATCCAGTCCAAGGTACTTATCGTTCCAAGGAAACATCACATTCTTTTGGGCGGCAGAGCGGCTCGGCTGGTAGTGCTGCTCTCTCATAGCGCCAGAGACCTGGGTTCAATCCTGACCTCAGGCCCTCTCTGTGTAGAGTTTGCACGTGCACCCTGTGACCGTGTGAGTTCCCTTCAGGTGCTCTGGCTTCCAAATAATGTGCCGGTTTGTAAGTTAATTGGCCTCTTTAAATAGTACCTAGTGTGTAGTGAGTGGATACGAAAGGGGATAGCATAGAACTTGTGTGAAGAGTTGATCGATGGTCAGCATGGATTCGGTGGGCAGAAGGGCCTGTTTCCACACTATATCTTTCATTCAACACATTCAACAAACAGTATTTACTCCATGTAAGTATTGAACCCATGCCAAGACTGTTCTGCTGGTGGGGGAGAGCAAGATTAAGATGTCTGGAATGGACATTGGCACGTTTATGAGAGGACTGAAGGGCACCAATGGTTGGGACTACAATGAGGCATTGAGTAGGGTTGCCAACTGTCCCGTATTAGCCGTCCTTGTCCCGTATTTGACTGCTACTACTCGGGTCGAGGGGACTATCGGGTCGGAGCGCCGCGTCCGGCTCCGCCTCACCCGTCCCGACGTAGTGCAGCCCATGGAGTGCAGCAGCAACGCCTCGCCAGTAGCCCCGTCGGTCGGCAGCCCGGCCAGCTGTCCGACCTTCGGACCTTCGCTTACCACCGACACCACCACCCCTCCTTCTCATGGCCATTCGTGAGTTGGATGGGGCGCCGGACTTTGCGCGCGACGTCGCCCGGGCCAAAACTCCACAGCTGGTCCACCGGCTGGGCTTTGTGTGCAGTCCAGCACCTGGACCAACTCATCATTCACCAAGCCACGGCCAAGTCGGTCAACGAATTGCCGTCGGGCATTTATCCCTTATTTTGACCTATTGTCCCTTATTTGGGAGTGAGAAAGTTGGCAGCCCTCGCATTGGGAGTCATAGTGAGGACCAATGGAGTTTGTAATTGTGAAACCCAAGTCAGAATCTTTGTAAGTGGTAACTGTTCGACTTAAAATGGACCTTCCTGAAGAAGGTTGAGAATCCCAGTTTAGATTAAAGCGAGACACAAAATGCTGGAGTAACTTAGCGAGACAGGCAGCATCTCTGGAGAGAAGGAATGAGTGACGTTTCATGTCGCAACCCTTCTTCAGACTGATGTCAGGGGAGAGGGAGATATGTAGATAAGGAAGGATGAGGTGTGAAATTGGGACAAAGGGAATAGAAATCAAGGAAAATGTAGGTAGACAAAAGTGCTGGAGAAACTCAGCGGGTGCAGCAGCATCTATGGAACGAAGGAAATAGGCAACGTTTCATGCCGAAACCCTTCTTCAGACTGATGTAGGATGGGTGCGGGGATGGGGAGAAGAAAGGAAAAAGGAAGAGGTGGAGCCCGAGGGCTGGGGGAGAGCTGAGAAGGGGAGGAGATAGCAAGGGCTTCCGGAAATTGGTGAATTCAATGTTTATGCCACTAGGGTGCAGACTGCCCAAGCGGAATATGAGGTGCTGCTCCTCCAATTTCCGGTGGTGCTCACTCTGGCCATGGAGGAGGCCCAGGACAGAGAGGTCAGATTCGGAATGGGAGGGGGAGTTGAAGTGCTGAGCCACCGGGAGATCAGGTTGGTTAATGCGGACCAAGCGGAGGTGTTCGGCGAAACGATCGCCAAGCTTGGTCTCTCCGATGTAGATCAGCTGACATCTAGAGCAGCGGATGCAATAGATGAGGATGGAGGAGATGCAGGTGAACCTCTGTCGCACCTGGAACGACTGCTTGGGTCCTTGAATGGAGTCGAGGGGGGAAGGTGTATCACCTCTTGCGGTTGCAAGGGAAAGTGCCCGGGGAGGGGGTGGTGCGGGAGGGAAGGGAAGAAATGACCAGGGAGTTATGGAGGAAGCAGTCTTTGCGGAAAGCAGACAGGGGGGGGGGAGATGGGAAGATGTGGCGAGTGGTGGGGTCACGTTGGAGGTGGCGAAAATCACGGAGGACTATTTGTTGTATGTGACGGCTAGTGGGGTGAAAGCTGAGGACTAGGGGGACTCTGCCCTTGTTACAAGTGGGGGGGATGGGGAGAGAGAGCAGTGTTACGGGGTATGGAAGAGACCCTTGTGAGAGCCTCATCTATAGTATGGGAGGGGAACCCCCGTTCCCTGAAGAATGAGGACATTTGTGATGCCCTGGTGTGGAACACCTCAACCTGGGAGCAGATGCGGCGTAGACGGAGGAATTGGGATGGAGTCCTTACAGGAAGCAGGATGGGAAGAAGAGTAGTCTAGATAGCCATGGGAGTCAGTGGGTTTATAGTGGATGTCGGTCAGAAGTCTATCACCTGCGATGGAGATAGTGAGGTCAAGAAATGGTAGGAAGTGTCGGAAATGGTCCAGGTGTATTTGAGTGCCGGATGGAAGTTAGTGGTGAAGCGGATGAAGTCAGTTAGTTGTGTGTGGGTGCAGGAGGTAGCACCAAAGCAATCGTCGATGTAGCGGAGGTAGAGGTCGGGGATGGGAAAATGTAGAATAGATCATTGTTAGCTGGGAGAATGTAACAACAAAACAAAAACAGAGATAAAATGTGGTCAGAGACAGTAAGACTGGTCGGAGAACTGGGATGAGGGAGGGATGGAGAGAGAAGGAAAGCAAGGGTTACTTGAAGTTAGAGAAGTCAATGTTCATGCCGCTGGGTTGTAAGCTGCCCAAATAAAATATAAGATGCTGTTCCTCCCATTTGTGCTGGGCCTCACTCTGACAATGGAGGAAGCCCAGGACAGAAAGATCAGTGTGACAATAGACAATAGGTGCAGGAGTAGGCCATTTGTCCCTTCGAACCAGCACCGCCATTCAATGTGATCATGGCTGATCATCCCCAATCATTACCCCGTTCCTGCCTTCTCCCCATATACCCTGACTCAGCTATCTTTAAGAGTCCTATCTAGCTCACTCTTGAAAGTGTCCAGAGAACTGGCCTCCACCGCCCTAATGAGGCAAAGAATTCCATAGTGTCAAACACTCTCTGTGTCAAAAAGTGTTTCCTCATCTCTATTCTAAATGGCTTACCCCTAATTCTTAAATTGTGGCCCCTGGTTCTGGACTCCCCCAACATCGGGAACATGTTTCCTGCCTCTAGCGTGTCCAAACCCTTAACAATCTTATATGTTTCAATAAGATTTCCTCTCATCCTTCTAAACTCCAGAGTGTACAAGAACAGCCGCTCCATTCTCTGGGAATGGGAGGGGGAGTTATAGTGTCCAGCAACCGGGAGATGAGGTAGGTTTAGGGGGACTGAGCAGAGGTGTTCTTGGTCTTGGTCTGGCCGATATATGTCCCATTTTAGGCTAGACATATAGCATGGAAACACGCCCTTCAGCCCATTGAGTCCATGCCGACCATTGATATCGCATTGACACTAGTTCTATGTGATCCTAAGTTTCCATCCACTCCCTACACACCAAGGGAAATTTACAGTCCAATTAACCTACACGTCTTTGGGATGTGGGAGGAAACTGGAGTGGTTTTCTCCAGGTGCTCCGGTTTCCTCCCACAATCCATAGACGCACAGATTTGTAGGTTAATTGGCTTGGTGAAATTGTAAATTGTCCCTAGTGTGTGTAGGACATTCAGCGGGTCAGGCAGCATCTCTGGACAAAAAGAATAGGTGATGTTTTAGATCGAGACCCTTCTTCAGAAGATGCTCCAGAGATGCTACCGTTGAGTTACTCCAGCTTTCTGCACCTATCTTTGGTGTAAACCAGCATCTGTAGTTCCTTATCTGAGCATCTGAGATAGCATATGTTCCATTAGTTTAATCGTAGAACATAGAACAGTACAGCACAAGAACAGCCTTTAGCTCACAACGTCTGGGGTGTTGGTGGAGACAAATACAATAGTGATGGTTTAAAACAAAGATCTTATAGATAGATCACTCCTGTTAAATGCAATGGGCTGACGTGTAGTATGCAACGCAACGGAACAGAACGTGGGCCTTTTTTTCATCCATTTCCGTAACCCTACCCGACTCGACCCGACCCGACTCGCAGTGTAATCAACGTTGCGGGGGAACAGTTTGTGTTAATAAATTAAAATTCTGAAAATGAGAAGAAGATTTTTACCAAATAACTTTTATTTTTACGAGGATGTTTCCGTAACCGGCTTCCATCTCCGCTATGGGATCTTTGGTGCGGAGACGGAAGCCGGTTACGGAAATGAAGCCTAAAATTACCCTTGAATCTGCCCATGACCGTACTATGTCTTTTTCGTCGAGTGATCTATCTTGCTTGCTATAGGATCTTTGGTTTAAGAGGCTTTTGAGTAGGTATGCAGCAAATGAAGGGATATGAATTAGGAAACTGCAGATAAATCTTACCTGCCTTCACATAATCCATATCCCTCAATTCCTGCATATCCATGAACCCTACCCAAAAGCCTCTTAAAGCCACTATTGTAGCTGCCTCCAGCAACACTCCAGCAGTACGTTCCAGGCACTCACCACCCTCTGTTTAAAAGACTTGCCCTGCAATTATGGGTAAAGTTAGGATAAATATTCAAGAAAATGAAAGAATTCTAGTGTCTGTAGGGAGTTTGTACGTTCTGCCTGTGACGGCGTGGGTTTTCTCTGGGGGCTCCGATTTCCTCCCACTCACCCACTGGGTTGTAGGTTAATTGGTAAGTTGCATAATTGTTCCGAGTGTGTGTAGGCTGGTGTACGGGGTGATCGCTGGTCGGTGCCGATTCGGTGGGCCAAAGGGCCTGTTTCCAAGCTCTATCTCTAAAGTCTAAAGCAAGTGTATTTGGAGCAATGCTATTTGACCAGGTATAGAAAACAGATGTTTCTGACTTGCTGAGAAACCGGATTTTCAGCTGGTTCTCAGGAAGGGAGCCCTAACGTAACACAGGGACGGGCAGTAATTCATCTCTGCCGTCCCCCCTGACATCCACTAAATGAAGGACAAGCTGTACATGTCCATGGTTTGCCCAGCTGATGCAAACTGAGTAACCTTGATTGAAGATAGACACAAAATGCTGGAGTAACTCAGCGGGATAGGCAGCGTCTCTGGAGAGAAAGAATGGGTGACGTTTCGGGTCGAGACCTTTCTTCAGACAGTCTCAACCCAAAACATCACCCATTCCTTCTCTGCAGAGATGCCGCCTGTCCCGCTGTGTTACTCCACCATTCTGAATCTATCTTCGGTTTAAACCGGCATCCACAGTTCCTTCCTGCACATTTCATAACCTTGATGAAGATGTAATAGGGTTCAGGATCTCCAGTGTGAGCTGCTACCCTGGAGATCTTTGAATACAGATTCCTGCAGGTGGAAAAAAATATCACTTGGAGATTATGATTGTCTAGACCAGGGGAGGGGAACCTTTCCATGTTGGAATGCCGCATTAAGTTAGCCGTAATCTAATAAGGCCGCAACTTCAATTAGATATACTTCAAAATGTACATTCTTTTGTAAAAATCTAACTACTATGTACTAACTTCAAGGAAAAAAAAAAGTGTTAATTCTAAAATTAACTAACCTTTTAATGACTTTGTTGTGACTGCTTTTTGTGGGAGGTTAACGTACATTCTAGTCACATTAGAACTAAATCATGAACATAACAGGTGTTAAAATTGCCCTCATGACTTACTAATGTTTTAATTGTGGCCCTCAGTCAGGGAGGATTATTTCGTTGAAGCTTCTTTTACTCTTTGGTTCATTTTAAGATTAAAATAAAAATAATAAAAGACGAACAAAAACATATTAATAAAATTAAAATAAAAGGATATGTTCTACAAAATTTGGATTCATTCAAAAGGCCGCACTTAATGGCCTAGAAGGCCGCAGGTTCCCCACCTCTGGTCTAGACTATTTCATCTGCACAAAATAACACCCTTGTCGTTTTTCAAACCATCCACCGTGCGAACTTCATCCAAGGTCGGTAATGCCAAAGCAACTATCCTATGTCCATGTCCGAGCAAGATGTTACCAGGATGGAGGAAGAACGTTGCTGGTTAGAAGAGGGTCAGATCATTTTGCCCATCAAGCTTCACCATAAAATTATGTCCCAGCAGATACGGTTCATTCATGTTTCTGGGCTCCAGTAAGCCCATTTCTCAGTTTTGATTAGTTTATGGTCTTTAGGGATGGTATGGTGGTACAGCGGTAGAGTTGCTGCCTTGCAGCGCCAGAGACCTGGGTTCGATCCTGACAATGGGTGCTGTCTGTGTGGAGTTTGTACGTTCTCCCCGTGACCGTGTGTCCTTTCTCCGGTTTCCTCCCACAATCCAAAGACGTACAGGCTTGTAGGTTAATTGGCTTGGTAAAATTGGAAATTGTCCCAAGTGTGTGTAGGATAGTGTTAGTGTGCGGGGATTGCCGGTCGGTGTGGACTCAGTGGGTCGAAGGGCTTGTTTCCATGCTGTATCTCTAAACTAAACTAAATATACAGAGACATTAATTTTTGTATGAGAAAATATTTTCTAATTCCTATCCAAATATTGCAGCCCTAATTTTTCATTGATGTCCCTTGGAATAGATCATTTCCCCATGATTTTGTTTCAAATATCTTGGCTTTATATTTACTGAAAGAAATGGAACCCAACTCTTGTGATGCAGGGTCTCGACCTGAAATGTCCACCATCCCTTTGCCTCCACTGATTCTCCTTCACTCCCAGGGTTTCTCCAGTTACAAGGAACCGTAGATGCTGGTTTACAATAAAAGGCCCAAAGGGCCCACACCAATTCCTCCCCTCTCCCTCCCCTTCCACCTATATTCCTTTCTCTGGCTTCACAATTCACAATCCTTTTGTCATTTCATCTCTGGCCTATGTGCATTATCTGTGTATCAACATGTCCCCCCCCCCACCCCGATCCATATCAACCTATTACTTGCCAGGCTTCTTCCTGCCCCTCCTCTCTTCCAGGTCTCTTCCTCCCCCACCCCCACCCCTCCTCCCCCCCCACCCCCGGGAAGAAGGCTCCCAACCAAAATGTGACCTATCCATGTTCTCCAGAGATGCTACCTGACCCGTTGAGTTACTCCAGCATTTTGTGTCTTTCTGCAGCAGTTGTTTTTTTAATTGCAGATTACAGTATCTGCAGTCTATCATTTCTGCATCCTCATATTTCAATTCAAGTTCAAGTGAGTTTATTGTCATGTGTCCCTGATAGGACAATGAAATTCTTGCTTTGCTTCAGCACAACAGAATTTGGCCTCTCATTGCCATGAAATGGATCTCCACTGTGCCTTGTGTATCGGTACTATGCATGCAATTATATTTCGAGACAGGTTCCAGATACTAATATGTCTGGGCTACTGTTACACCTGTTGTTTTTCACCCTTTTATGCATCAGACATGCAAATCCATCTGGGGAAAGTATTCAAATATTTAAAAAATCACAGATGCTGGAAATCGGAAATAAAAGTACATAATTCTGAAGCCACTCTGTGCATCGGACCACATCTGTGGAAAGAGAAACAGAGATAATATTTCACATTGCATACAAGAATGCTAAAAGCCTGATCGATGTACCATAGAAAGAATACTGTTGGGTTGCATCACAGCTTGTTTTGGGAACAGCTCTGCCCAGGATTCCTAGAAATTGCAGAGCTGTAGAAGTAACACAGACCAAATTCCCCTCCTTTGTCTCCATACTTCTTTGGAAAAGCAGCCAACAAAATCACAGACTTGTCCCACCCCGGTCATTCCTATTTCTCCCTGCTCCTGTCTGGCGGAAGGTCCAGAAGTATGAATGTGTGCACTACCAGAAATAGAAACATAGAAAATCGGTGCAGGAGTAGGCCATTCAGCCCTTCGAGCCAGCACCACCATTCAATATGATCATGGCTGATCATCCATAACCAATAGCCTGTTCCCGCTTTTTCCCCATATCCCTAATTCCATTAGCCCTAAGAACTAAATCTAACTCTCTCTTGAAAACATCCAGTGAATTGGCCTCCACTGCCTTCTGTGGCAGAGAATTTCCACAGATTCACAATTCTCTGGGTGAAAAAGTTTTTCCTCATCTCAGTCTTAAATGGCCTACCCCTTAATCTTAAACTGTGACCCCTGGTTCTGGAATCAGGAATAACTTCTACCCCTCTGTTATCAGGCTAACGAATGATTGTTCCATCATCGGTTTACTTTATCATCTCTTAGTTCTATTCGAAACTTTGAAGCTGCCTCCTGCCAATTCGCCATTCTCACAGCCTCTCTACTCGCTTTCTGATCTTCTTAGTATTTTCTCCATAATCCAATCAACTCCTTTGCTGCACCCACTATTACTGCACTGCCAAATCTTTTCTATATACTTCACTCCCTTCAATGTTCCAATCCCTCCATCGGGCCACAATTTGTCTCCTAATTCTTAATTCAGTGCTCCTGAAAAGTTCTTTAATCTCTCAGCTTTCTGTGGGAACTTGCTACACACTAATTGTAATGGGCTCTCTGGATCCTCCATTGTATCCCGTTCAACTTGATTTCCCATTGTTGCCAACAATGGATACAATCTCTCAAATGATTCACACAATATCTCAACAATTCACACTCCACTCACAACCTTTTAGACTAATGCCCCTGTCCCACTTAGGAAACCTGAACAGAAACCTCTGGAGACCTTGCGCCCCACCCAAGGTTTCCGTGAGGTTCCCGGAGGTTTTGGTCACTCTCCCTAGTGGTGGAAAGTGGTTTCCGTGTAGTCGAGGCTTCTTCAATGTTCCTGCGATTATTTCAACAAATCCGTTCAGGTTTCCTAAGTGGGACAGGGCATAAGTGGGACAGGGGCATTATCAAACCCGCTCCCCAAACAATGGCCAAAGGTTCCGCAGCACGTCAGCAAGTCTCTCACTCTATCAGCACACAATCAAAATCTCCTTTCAAACCCGGGTACCCAACATTCCTTCACACAATCTCACACAAAAATTCACACAAGCGTTCAATCCTGTAAACAATTTCAAGTAATAATACTTGGTCGACAAACAAGTTAAGTTGCTTCAACAAAACAATCAAACACACTTCAGCAGCAAATCTTCTACACTCGAAACACCTTAATTTATACAGAGACAATGAGCTCATAACATGCAAGCAAAATCGTACTTAGACAAGAAATTATACCACTTATTACTATCATGCAAAGACATACTACAATATAAAACACAAGCATTCGTTTAATATCACACTCGTTAACAGTACAGTCCAAAAACAAATCACAGTATATTTTTTTAACCCAAATCGTGCTGTTTCAACCAATGGAACCCCTCCCTTGGATACGTGACTTTCCCTTCAAAGTACTTGTTCACTGAGTGGCACGTTCCCTTCAAGATACTCTTCTCTAACAGGTACTCTTTCCTCTTCTAAGTTTACATACTTAGAGGTACACTTCCCTTCAAGATACTCTTTCTAAAAGGTACTATATCCTCTTCTCAGCTACTTTTTCCACCAGCAGGTGGTAATCAATGGAGCCAAAGGACATGATCGAACCCTTGATTGAACAGCCACGATTCGGACTCCAATTATAACAGTAGTCTTAATCACACTATATCAACATACAGTCACGATTGGAACCACGATTACAAGAGTGTATCTAACACTAAAAACTCTAAATCAACGGCAAGACACAGTAAATACAATAAAGCAACGGCAACATTTTAAACACACTTGAAACTGTAAATCCACAAAATCTTAACAATTCCAACAATATTATTATACTACACACAAGTTAACCAACGATCTAATATATACACTTTTATTAATGTACAGTAGCCAGTGCCCTCAATATGAAAGCCCATGAAAGGACTGGCTATTGTATAGAGGATCTCTATACAATAGCCAGTCCTTCAAGATGAAGGAGTCTGAAGAAGGTTTTCGGCCCGAAACGTTGCCTATTTCCTTCGCTCCATAGAGTTTCTCCAGCACTTTTGTCTACCTTCAATATGAAGCCCTGAATTTGGTAGAATTTGAATCAAAGAATTTAGACCTTTACTTTTCTTAATTACCGTACCCCACTACTTTAGCTCCCTTCCCCGAGTATTTTTCTTCAGCCAATTATACTCCAACACTGGGTTCCCAGTACCGTTACGGAGTCCTCAACATATGCAAAGTTCTAGTACTACTTGGACTGCACAGGCGGGGACTTCAACCCCCTAGGCTTCTCTCCTTCCAACTTGTTAGGTACTGGGCTTCAGCATGTGTCCGCTTCGCGCTGGTGTTCTATGCCGATCTTTAAAGAGCCTTTCCAATCGCACCGTCAGCAGTAATACAGTACATCCCCTCTTTGTACTGTTCCCTACTCAGCACTGTCTCTTAAGATACCCCAGCCAATTCAGATATCCCAGTCTGAGCGGGGCCTCCAAACACTGAAATCTCTCTTTGGTGTCAGGCCAACTCAATGGTACCCGACCGCAACAGCTGTTGACTAACTAGGTGTGGGGACTTTAACCCGCTAGAGAAAAGCCTTGTGAGCCTAATCCCCAACACACCCTTAGGCAAGGACTCTATCCGGCGAGTATGGCTGCCCTGCCAGCAGCTGTTAGTTTTTTCACTTTTTTTTTATTTTTAGTTAGTTGAAAAGTGTTTTGTTTGGAGATCTTTTAGTCTTTTTATGTGGGGGGGGGGGGGGGGAGGGGGGAAGGGGGAAACTATTCTTCTCAGTCCCTACCTGGTCGGAGTTGCGGCTTTTCTCCGAGCCGTATCTTCGCCCCTTCCTCGCGGCCTACCGGCAGACTGGAGCGGCGTTTTTCCTGCCGGGACCGGCCAGGACTTCAGCTTCGGCGGCGGCACAGCGCTGAAGCACCATCGCGGAGCGGG
>CM075986.1:25791536-25849708 GCA_038087875.1 Malacoraja senta | reverse complement strand
TGTATGGAACAAGTTGCTGGAGGAGGTAGTTGAGGCAAGGATTATCGCAACATTTATGAAACATTTAGACAGGTACATGGATAGGACAGGTTTGGAGGGATATAGGCCAAACGCAGGCAGATGGGACGTGATGATGGGACGTGTTGGCCAGTGTGGGCAAGTTGGGCCGAAAGGCCTGTTTCCACACTGTATGACTTTATAACTCTATGACGATGAGTATTGTTTTGTTAAAGAAATCTGTTGTGTGGTAACTGTGAGCTTTAAAAAATTTGAGTTGCTTCTAGATTTTATAATGCATAAATTGTCGAAGCAAATACTATATCAAATATCAGTTGTAACACAAACAGATATTGATATAATTGATATAACATTGCAGACCTGATCCAAGATGGCATCCAAGCAAGGCGACTCTCTGTGTGCTGGTCACAGAAGTGTATCTGCAATCACACATTACAATCGTTCTACTCTTTTAAACCTCTACTCCAACAGCAGCATTTATTAATGTGTAGGAAGGAACTGCAGATGCTGGTTTACACCGAAGATAGGCTCAAAATGCTGGAGAAATTCAGCGGGTCAGGCAGAATCTCTGTAGAAAAGGAATAGGTCGAGACCCTTCTTCAAACTTTTCGGGTTCTCCAGGGATACTGCCTAATCCGCTAATCCGCTCCAGCATTTTGTGCCAATCTTTAGCAGCATTTCTTACTTTAACTATGCTATCTGTACTGTGGATGGCTCGATTGTAATCATGTATAGTCTTTCCGCTGACTGGTTAGCACGCAACAAAAAGCTTTTCACTGTACCTCGGTACACGTGACAATAAACTAAACTAAGAAAATAGTACCAGGCCTCTTGTTAGTTGGGTCCAGACCTTTAATTGGTGGAGTAATTAGAGTTCCGTCATTGTGTACTAATCCATTGCAGCTGGGTTTAATTCAAAGGGAAGACGGTGGACTGGTGGTAGTGAGCCAGCCAACCCCACCAGTGGATACAATGTGCATGCAGTAATATGAGCAGACATCAGATGGGCGATACTTTAACCATTTCGTGGACACCTTAATGGAATTTTAGTCCTGACCTCACCATAGCTGCTGGTGACATATTGAAAATAAGAATTATATATTTTTTAAATGGTTACATTTTGAAAAATAAAATACTTTGAAGCATTTGAAGTTTTACAGAAACAAATATTTTTAAATCAACCAATTATATTTTTAAATGGGGACGGCACAGTGGAGCAGTGGTAGAGTTGCTGCCTCACAGCGCCAGAGAACCGGGTTTGATCCTGACTCCAGGTGCTGTCTGTATGTAATTTGTACGTTCTTCCTGTAGCCGCAGGGGCGGAAACCCTGGGGGTACAGGGGACACACGTCCCCCCCCCCATGTTTTGATAGCGATTTCCGTGCCTGTGTAGTCGCATGGGTTTTCCCCCGATGCTCCAGTTTCCTCCCACATTCCAAAGATGCGCAAGTTTGTAGGTTAAAGGCCTGTCTCACGAGTCTGCGGTCTATGGCGGCGAAACGGGAGGAATCTGCCGCCATAGACCGCGCACTCGTGAGAAAGTACAATTCCCGGGCCGTGCGGCGGTGTTCCCAACACCGCGCGGTGCTAAAATAAAATTGGCCTCTGTAAATTGTCGCTAATGTATAGAACTAGTGTATGGGCGTGGATTTGATGGGCTGAAGGGATTGTTTCCATGCTGCATTTCCGAAGCTAATACTAAAAACTAAAAAGACATACTGATGATACAAATAAAAGCTTGCATTTGCATAATGTTTCAGCACATCTCTTAAAATCATTTAAAAATGCTTCTTATGTACTAATTTGCAGTAAAACGATAGTCATTTTGCACACACAATTGCATCTTGTAATAGTGCTGTGATGGAAGGTCACTTTTTTTCTTAAACCGTCCCTTAGGATTGAGGATAACTTGTTTTCACGCTAGTCTTGTTGGTTCTGAGCTGTCTGATGAGTCCAAGATGGAATCCACCGACTCTAAGGAAAGACATAAGATGCGTGGATAACTCAGTAGTTCAGGAGTCATCCCTGGAGGACATGGATAGGTGACGTTTTGGGACAGGACCCTTCTTCAGACCTGAAACGCCACCCATTCATGTTCTCCAGGGATGCTGCCTGACCCGCTGAGTTACCCCCGCATCTTATATCTTTGCTTTGGTAAACAAGCATCTGTAGTTCCTTGTTTCCACTGACTCTAACAATGGATGGGGCTGGAGGTTCTTGATGGCGAGAGTGGGGGGTGCAAAGTTTGTGGGAGGGTGCTTCTGCGCTGTATCTCTAGAGTTGTTTTACAGCGCCAGAGGCACAGGTTCAATCCTGACAGTACGGAGTTTGTATGTTCTTTCTCCCTATAACTGCGTGGGTTTCCTCTGGGTGCTCTGGTTTCCTCCCACACTCCAAACACACACAGGTTTGTAAGTTAATTAGCTTCAGTAAAAATGGTAAATTGTCCCTAGTATATAGGATAGTGTTATTGTACGGGGATCGTTGTTCAGCACGGACTCGGTGGGCCGAAGGGCCTCTTTCCATGCTGCATCTCTAAAGTAATGTAAACTAAACTAAATGGAGACCAGGCTGAACTGAATAGGTCGTTGTGAATGGAGTTAACCTTGCTTGTGTCAAGGCCAGAATGATGGGTGGGGGGACATTCTTCACTCTTCAGTGGCATTGTTAGCAGCAGGGATGTTGGTCATGATAGCAAAACACTTTTTCTTTGTAGTTACTCTACTATTTTCTTAATTATTCGGCCCAACGATTACATGCAGCGGACCATAATGAACAAACCTGTCTTAAAATAACGTCAAGGTTAGGTCATAAGGTCATAAGGAATAGGAGTAAAATTAGGCCATTTGGCCCATCAAGTCTACTCCACCATTCAATCATGGCTGATCTCTCCCTCATTCTCCTGCCTTCTCCCCTTAACCTCTGACACCTGTACTAATCAAGAATCTATTTCTGCCTTAAAAATATCCACTGACTTGGCCTCCACAGCAAAGAATTCCACAGATTAACCACCCTCTGACTAAATAAATTTCTCTCCATCTCCTTCCTATAATAAGAACCTTTAATTCTGAGGCTATGACCTCTAGTCCTAAACCATGGGTTCCCAATCTTTTTTTGTCCCGTTTACCCCTGGCAACTTTAAAAGCACATAACAATGTTATTTCACTTATTTATGAACTACTAATGAACAGATACCAGAACCAAACACAGTCAGTGAATGAGAAAAAATATGTACAATCCAGAATCAACAAATTTACCCCCTGGGTAGGCGAAATTTACTCCAGGTTGGGAACCCTCGGCCTAGATTCTCCCTCTCATGGAAACATACTCTCCACGTCCACTCTATCCAAGCCTTTCACTATTCGGTACGTTTCAATGAGGGGTCCCCTCATTCTTCTAAACTCCAGCGAGTACAGGCCCAATGCCGACAAACGATCATCATAGGTTAACCCACTCATTCCTGGGATCATTCTTGTAAAGGAGAAAAAGATAAATGCAGAAGAAATAAAGGACATGGGTAATTAGCCAATGACACTGACGTTGGGCTTGTGCACATTTAATTACTAATTCTGGTTTTATTTGAAAAATGTAGTGAAGGTAACTTAAGTGAATGAACCTCAAGGTCCATAGATAACTCTTTGTTTCTGCTTTTAAATGATAGTTGTTTCATTGCAAGGGAACAAGGCTGTGAGTATTCTGCTTCACATCCTTGGCAATGCAATGACAGAGAATGTTTTAATGAACCAATTACAACCAGCTTCATTGCTCTTGGGAGCAATTTACCCCTAAGTGGATTGTTTTGGATTTAATGGTGACATTACAAGGATAAAAATCAATGAAAACCACTCCTTCACTGGATCAACCTCTTTACCCGTTGATTAATCAACTCATCCAAGCCAACAAGATTTCCGGCGTGATCTCCTGCCTCAGCTATTGGAGGGTGTCTGCAATTGCTTTGGTTTGGTTTAGAAATGCAGCATGGAAACAGGCCCTTCGGCCCACCGAGCCCATGCTGACCATCGATCGCCCGTTCACACTAGTTCTATGTTATCCCACTTTCGCATCCACTCCCTATGCACTAGTTTGGAGTGGGGAGAGGTTAAAGATGTTGCTGAATGCTCATGGCAGTGGTCAGCACAGGTTCTGTGGACACAGCTGGGAACTCCGTCTGGGCCAGTGGCTTTCCACAGGTTCACTCTAGGAAAGACTGATCTGCCGTCTGTAGTGGTGACCCTGGGTACAGGTGCACCCATGGCTGCTGCAGTGAATGACACAAATACATTCCCCTTCCGTTCAAAACAAGCATACGGTGTATTGAGCGAGTCGGAGATTGATGCATCGTAGCTAGCGAAACTTCCCGACTTCACTTGCAGCCCATTAAAGCGTGCAAGCCCTGCCACAACTGATGGGTAACTGTGTGATTAGTCTGGGATTATGGTGGCACAGTGGCGCAGCAGTTGAGTTGCTGCCTTACAGTGGCAGAGATCTGGGTTCGATCCTGGCTATGGGTGTTGTCTGTGTGGAGTTTATACGTTCTCCCTGTGACCGGGTTCAATTTTTCCAGGTGCTCTGGTTTCCTCCCACACTCCAAAATACATACAGGTTTGTCGGTTAATTGGCTTATGTAAATTGTACATTTTCCCTAATGTGTTGTATAATGCTAGTGTACGGGGTGATCACTGGTCGGCGCGGACTCGGTGGGCTGAAGGGCCTGTTTCCCTGCTGTATCTCTAAAGTCTAAAGTGTAAAGTCGAGCTAGGTGGGCTGAAGGGCCTGTTTCCCTGCTGTATCTCTAAAGTCTAAAGTGTAAAGTCGAGCTAGGTGGGCTCAAGGGCCTGTTTCCCTGCTGTATCTCTAAAGTCTAAAGTGTAAAGTCGAGCTAGGTGGGCTCAAGGGCCTGTTTCCCTGCTGTATCTCTAAAGTCTAAAGTGTAAAGTCGAGCTAGGTGGGAACGTGATGGTGGGCTGAAGGGCATGTTTCCATGCTGTATGACTCTATGACTCTGACTCTTAAACTGGCCACGAACGTAACCTCTTCTGGTGCGCAATTCAAGTAGAACATAGAAAATAGTAAAATGGAAACAGACCGTTGGCCCGCAATATCTGTGCCAAACACAATGCCAAGATAAACTAATCTCATATGCCTACACATGATCGCTATCCATAGCCACGTGCCTATCCTTCTTAAAGCACCACAGTCGTATCTGCCTCCACCACCATCCCTGGCAGTGTGTTCCAGGAACGCATCACCCTCTATGTTAAAACATTTGCCCCACACTGGTTTAGTTTAGTTTAGTTTTGTTTATTGTCACGTGTACCGAGATATAGTGAAAAGCTTTTGTTGCGTGCTAACCAGTTAGCGGAAAGACTATACATGATTCCAATCGAGCCGTCCACAGTGTACAGATAAGAGATACAGGATAATAATGTTTATTTGAGTTTGAGTTTAGTTTATTGTCACGTGCACTGAGGTACAGTGAAAAACACTTTAGTTGTGTGCTAACCAGTCAGCGGAGAGGCAATGAATGTTTATAATCGAGCCATCCATAGTGTACCGAGACATGATAAAGGGAATATCGTGAATAACGTTTAGTCTTCTTCTTCTTGCGTATGGCGTGCACAGCCTAAAGTTGTAGGACAACTTGTTCTATTTGATCTTAATTGATTGTGCACGCGGGGTTGATTGCATTCGTCGAAACAGGGGGGACCACGTGAAGGTTGCAATCTCCCACCCCAACGTTTAGTCAAGAGCACAGTTAGAGTACAAAATGTTGCTTTTGGAGTAGAGATTTAAAAAGATGGAACGATTGTAATGTGTGATTGCAGATCCACTTTTGGGACCTGGGTTGGGCGTCACTTTAAAGCTCTGCCCACTAGTCTTTGGCATTTCCATCCTGGGAAAAAGGTTCTGACTGTCCAGTCAGCCTGAATTGTGAACTACTTAGTTAAATATGAATCAATCACACTTGTAAGCAGAAAGTAAATCTCGATTGATCGGCAAAGGAGATCAGCCCTTGTAGGGTTAACAGGCATTGATTAACCCGGAGTTTATGAGCAATTTAATAGTTATTTGCGCAGCAGCAGCTACCAATGTGGTGATTGTTAACGAGCACTCAAGCACTTCACTTATCTCGATCAACAGAAAGAGAGAAAGAAAATTATATCTGGCATTGACTGGATTCCAACAGTTAGTCTTTCACCTATTAAACAAAGGCCTCAGGCATGTTTTTTATTACTTGAGCCACCTCGCATTTACCCCACAGGGAGCTAGTTTATTTATACCATTTCTAATTTCTGATTTATTTTTGCAAACATCTTGATCTCTGCATGGAGCAATCAGGGCTTTGTTAATGGAATGCAGTCTTGTTAAGAGTTACAGAAGGTATGTATTTCTCCCTGGTGCATTCAATAATAGACCTCGAAGCTAAAGTGTAATCTCCAAGGCACACTGATTATTTTAACCTCCAATTCACTGATAGGTTTAGCATCTCAGGGGAAGTGAGGGCAAGTGGTTGGTGGAAGAAGCCCTCACAGGTTCAAGAAGGTGACAAAATGGCATAGTTTAGTATAGTTTAGAGATACAGCGCGGAAACAGGCCCTTCGGCTCACCGGGTCCACGCCGACCAGCGATCCCCACACATTAACACCATCCTACACATACTAGGGACAATGTACATTTATACCAAGCCAATTAACCTAAAACCTGCACGTCTTTGGAGTGTGGGAGGAAACCGAAGATCTCGGAGAAAACCCAAGCAGGTCACGGGGATATACAAACTCCTTACAGACAGCACCCATAGTCGGGATCGAACCTGGGTCTCTGGCGCTGTAAGGCAGTGACTCTACCGCTGCGCCGCCGTGCTGCCACCGCCTCATGCCCAGTTTTCCCTGAGTAAACAGAAAAGACTTTCAATGTTATATATTGTTTTGATCGGAAATCAAGAAATAGGTTTAAAGAATTGCTCACGAGTGTGAGTTAAAGTAAATCGTCTTGTAAATCGGCTGCCTGTATGTTTCCATTAAATGTGGCAGAATAAGGAGGTAAAATCGGACCAGCGATGTATTTATTTTGAGTTGGAAACCTATCTTTAAGGGCCTGTCCCACTTGGGTGTCATTTGCGCGTAATTTACACAACATCATGTACGCGTCACGACGCACGCGTCGTGCCGCGCACATGATGCGCGCAAGGTGCGCATGGTGCGTGGTGACATAGGCTTCCGTTCCACAGATAGTGCCCACTCTCAATACCTTAGCCATGCAGCCTAACATTAGCTACAGACCCAACGGTATGAACATTGAATTCGCCCATTTTTGGTAACCTCTAAACCCCCCCCCCCCTCCACTTTCCCACCCCCACTCCACTTTTCTCTCCCTCCAATTTTCCCTCCCTCCAACCCAGTGCCTCACCTGGACCTGCACCTATTTCTTCCCCTCTCCCTCCCTCTATAATCCTTCCTCTCGCTTCACAATATACAACTCTTCAACATCCTGTCTTACACCTGCTTCTTTAATCTCTGGCCATTGTTCCCACCATCTGTTTATCAAAATCCTCCCTTGCCTGTGTTCACCTATTACCTGCCATGCCTTTTCCTGCCCCCAGCTTTCTTTCCCTTCCCCACAATCAGTCTGAAGAAGGGTCCTGACCTGAAATGTCACCTATCCATTTTTTCCAGAGATGCTGCCTGACCCGCTGAGTTACTCCAGCACTTTGTGTCCTTTTGTGTAAACCAACATCTGCAGTTCCTTGTTTCTAATCTTAAGAGAGACAGGAATCTGGAAATTATGGTGTAACAACTGCATGTCCTAAATCCATGACAGGTAATGTCTGAAGAACGGTCTCAACCCGAAACATCACCCATTCCTTCTCTCCAGAGATGCTGCCTATCCCGCTGTGTTACTCCAGCATTTTGTGTCTATCTACGGGTACTGACCTCCCCACCATTGAAGGGATCTACAGGGGTTGCTGCCTCAAAAAGGCAGCCAGCATCATCAGAGATCCACACCACCCTGACCACGCTCTCATTTCACTCTTGCCATTGGGAGGTAAGTATAGGATCCTGTAAAACGGTAACGTCCAGGTTCAGGAGCAGCTCCTTCCCTACAACCATCAGGCTATTAAACCTCCAAATAAGCTTTGAACTCCACAGAAATGGGGGCATTATTTTTGTCTTTGCACTACTATTGCGACTGAACTTCTTTTGGTTGTTTATTATGAGTTTAAGGAGTACGGTGTTTACACATCTGTTGTGCTGCTGCAAGTAAGAACTTCTCATTGTTCCATTTTTGGGACATGTGACAGTAAACCACTCTTGACTAAAATGCTAAACTTTTAGCAAGGGTGGTAGACAATCAAGTTAATGCTTTTTTCTAAAGTAAGTATCAGCACATCGCCAGTCCATTGCATTCTGTTGTGGAGGCTCCAGTTATGGTTGTAGATAGAAAAGAAGCAGGGGAAGCCTGGCGTACACAAATGGAAATCAAAAAGACACAAAATGCTGGAGTAACTCAGCAGGTCAGCCAGTCCCTGTAAACCAGAACGACATTGAACATTGAAGGGAAATAAGAAGGATCGCGACCTGAAACGTCACCTGTTCATGTTCTCCAGAGAGCAAGAATAAAATTTGATTTATTGCAATTAGTACCGGGTCCTGGTAAGACAGCAGCTTGAGTGATGTGTGGACGTTTGGTCCCCGTATCGGAGGTAGGCTGTTCTAGCCAGTGAAACAGTGCAGCGAGGACTCGCCAGCTGATTCCTATGGCAGTAGGACTGGTGTATGAAGAGCGATCGGGACAATCAGGGTTGTGTTCACTTGAGCTCTAAGTTTCGATGAGGTTCCTTTTTATTCTTTTAAAATAATTGAGGGGATTGGAAGGATGTTTCTATTCCAGGTCTGGGGCTCACAGTTTAATGGTGTGTCATGACAGGAGTGTGATGAAGAGAAACTTGATCATCCAAAGAGTGATGAACTTGTGGAATCCATAGAGGACAGCTGAGAACAAATTATTAAATACAGGTCCATTATGAATCTCTTTCCAGCAACTGATGGTTCAGCACCTCCTTTAATCTGGACAAAACTACGAGAAAGTACCTGAAATCCACCTCCCCCCCCCCCCCCCCCTCCATCCCCTTGAATAGTGGCTCCTAGGTCGGGTGAGGTGACCGATCTTGACATCATCTGGACATCCGCTCCGATCGGCAGCAGGGGCACTGGAGCTCCAGCCCGACCGCAGCCGGCAGATCCATTCCCATAGCCGCCTTCCATGGCCGACTTTGCAGGCCGATGTGTTGCCCCCCCCCCCCCCCCCCCCCGAGGCCATGATCTCTGTTGGTCCGGCAAAACGGATGATACAGCAAGGCTGTGGAGCCAAGGGTGCCGGAAAATTTGTGGTGGACCTGTATTTTCCAAAATAATTAGATATAACACTACTGCAAAGGACATCAAGGGATAGGGGGAGAAAGCAGGAAGAGGGTAGTGAATTGGATGATCAGACATTGCCAGATTAAATGGCAGGGCACGTATGAAGTGTCAAACGATCTACTCCTATTTTTAGTTTAGTTTAGGGATACAGTGCGGTAGCAGGCTCTTCTGCCCATCGAGTCCGTGCCGACCAGCGATCCCACAACTAACGCACTAGGGACAATTTACAATTTTACTGAAGCCAACTAACCTACAAACCTGTACGTCTTTGGAGTTTCCCGGAGTAAACCCACGCAGGTCACAGCAAGAATGTACAAACGCCGTACAGACAGCACCCGTAGTCAGGATCGAACCCGGGTCTCTGACGCTGTAAGGCAGCAACTCTACCACTGCACCATCGTGCCGCTATTAATTTCTATGTTAAAAGGTCAAATCGTTCTGAATGTTTCTTCATTCAGTTAAATATGAAGGCATACTACACGGGCCATCTAATTGTGCATCCCCCATCCCCCACCTAATTGCACATAATGCATTCTAAAACCCTGCAGGTGGCTTCTAAAATTGTAGCCACTATTTTAACAGGACCCTCTCGATCAACCACCTGGGGGTAATCATGATACTAACTGCAAAACAATGTAGGGCACATGGAGTAAAATATTCATATTAATTCCTGATACAGTAACAATTGAACACTTCAAAAAAAAATCAAAGGGAGCTATTTGTTTGATTACCTCAGGGTGCAATTATGTTTATTAATAATTTATGGTTTTGGTTTGCATATCACTTATCAGGTGCAAAGCACTATATGGTATCGGTTCAACTGAGTCAAATCAACCCCTCATAATGTGTACTAATAAACTGTGAAAAGGAAGTACAAACATTTCACTCTCAACATCAGAAGGCAAATATTTAAGGGTTTAATACTTTGATTTTAGATATAAAAATTTGTTCTGGCAATTTATTACCAACAGCAGCATCGATAACTGTGGAAGGCAATTTGAGTTTCATTATGAGTTTTTTTTTTCTCTCTCTGTTCTCATTGAAGGCCAAACTCAGCTGAAATAACTCATTTGCTCATGCACTGGTGTGGCTGAAGGAGACATCACTGAGGAATGGTTTTATTGTGCAACCGAGTTGTTTACGGAAGCTTGAATACTTGAGGCAGGGATTGGAACAATGCAGAGACCCTGCAAGGATGTAATCAAGCCGTGAATAGGATTTTACTTTATGCAATTTCCCGGTTACACCCAGCCACGAGATTTGAGTGAAGATTTATGCAGACAATACCATAGATTAGAAAGGAATCAGTTTTCTTTCTCATCTACTTTCATTGGAGCCAAATAGCTTTTTCTGCCACATGGGAGGTCATGGTCCAATGGAAAAGCTTTCTTGTAACAATTCACTGTGTAGATATAGAAACATAGAAACTGCACACAATACTCCAGATGTGGTCTCACCAGGGCCCTGTACAACTGCAGAAGGACCTCTTTACTCCTATACTCAAATCCTCTCGTTATGAAGGCCAACATACCATTAGCTTTCTTCACTGCCTGCTGTACCTGCATGTTTACTTTCAGTGACTGGTGTACAAGGACACCCAGGTCTTGTTGCACTTCCCTTTTTCCTAATCTGACACCATTGAGATAATATTCTGCCTCCTTGTTCTTGCCGCCAAAGTAGATAACCTCACATTTATCTACATTATACTGCCTCTGCCCACTCACTCAACCAGTCCAAGCCACCCTATAACCTCCTAGCATCTTCTTCACAGTTCACACTGCCACCCTGCTTTGTGTCATCTGCAAATTTGCTAGTGTTACTTTTAATCCCATCATACAAATCCTTAATATATATTGTAAATAGTTGCGGCCCCAGCACCGAGCCTTGCGGCACCCCACTCGTCACTGCCTGCCATTCTGACGGCGACCCGTTTATTCCTACTCTTTGTTTCCTGTCTGCCAACCAATTCTCTATCCATGTCAATACCCTACCCCCAATACCATGTGCTCTAATTTTGCCCATTAATCTCCTGTGTATGACCTTGTCAAAGGCTTGCTGAAAGTCCAGATACACTACATCCACTGGCTCTCCTTCATCCATTTTACTTGTCACATCCTCATAAATTTCCAGAAGGTTAGTCAAGCAGGATTCCCCCTTCATAAATCCATGCTGACTTGGACCAATCCTTTTATTGCTATCCAAATGCGCCGTTATTACTTCTTTAATAATTGACTTCCCCACCACCGATGTCTATAACTCCCTGTTTTCTCTCTCGCTCCTTTCTTGAAAAGTGGGTAACATTAGCTACCCTCCAATCCACAGGAACTGATCCTGAATCTATAGAACATTGGAAAATGATCACCAATGCATCCACAATTTCTAGAGCCACCTCCTTGAGTACCCTGGGATGCAGACCATCAGGCCCTGGGGATTTACCAGCCTTCAGTCTCATCAGTCTACCCAATATTATTTCTCGCCTAATGCAAATTTCTTTCAGTTCCTCTGTCTCGCTAGATCCTCTGTCCTCTAGTACATCTGGGAGATTGTTTGTGTCTTCCTTAGTGAAGACGGAACCAAAGTACCTGTTCAACTCTTCTGCCATTTCCTTGTTTCCCAAAGTAATGTCACCTGTTTCTGTCTTCAAGGGACCCACATTTGTCTTTACTAATCTTTTTCTCTTAACACACCTAAAGAAGCTTTTACTATCCTTCTTTATATTCTTGGCCAGCTTACCCTCATACTTCATCTTTTCACCCCATATTGCCCTTTTTGTTACCTTCTGTTGTCCTTTGAAAGCTACTCTTTGCTATGTTATGCACCTTTTCTTTTAGTTTTATTCCATCCCTAACTTCCCTTGTCAGCCACGGTTGCCTCTTACTCCTCTTAGAATCTTTCTTCCTCTTTGGAATGAAATGATCCTGCATATTCTGGATTATGCCCAGAAATTTCTGCCATTGCTGTTCCACCGTCATTCCTGCTAGGATCCTTTTCCAGTTGACCTTGGCCAGCTCCTCTCTGATGCCTTCATAGTCCCCTTTGTTCAACTGCAACATTGACACTTCTGATTTAACCTTCTACCTCTCAAATTGAAAATTAAAATGTATCATATTATGGTCACTACCTCCTACCGGTTCCTTTACCTTGAGTTCCCTTATTAAATCTGATTCTTTGGACAACACTAAATCCAGAATTGCCTTCTCTCTGGTCGGCTCCAGTACAAGCTGCTCTAAGAATCCATTTCGGATGCACTCTACAAACTCCCTTTCTTGCGGACCAGAACCAACCTGCATATTGAAATCTCCCGTAACCACAGTGGCATTACCTTTGTTACATGCCAATTTTAACTCCTGCTGCAACTTGCACCCTATATCCAGGCTAGTGTTTGGGGGCCTGTAGATAACTTCCATTAGTATCTTCTTACCTTTACAATTCCTCAATTCTATCCACTGCGACTCTACATCGTCGGTCCCTATGTCACCCCTCGCAAGGGATTGAATTTCCTCCCTCACCAACAGTGCTACCCCACCTCCTCTGCCTGTCCTTTCTATAGGACGTATAATCCTGAATATTCAGTTCCCAATCCCAACTTGTTAAATGTCTCTATTAACACCATATTAACATGATGTGTCACCAATTGTGTTTTGACCTTCCAAAGCTGTCTGATGTGGGTACAATTACCATTTGAACTAATTAGATGTATTGGTGGATGGGAAAGATTTAAACGGGGCTTCAGCCGTGGGCCATGTGGACGATAACCTGGAGCTGACCTGGTTGGTGACCGACTCCGAACTCCAGCAACAGCAGCTTCATCCGCCCCGAATCGTGGGGTTTGAATTGGCCCGTTCGCGGGGCCTTTCATCGCCCGGCGCGGCTTAAAATCAAACTGCTGCATCGAGGCGACCGAGGCTCCCAATGTTGAAGCCCCCACCGGCCGATTTTAAGCCACGCTGTCTTAATCCTGGTGCCATCGCAACAACCTGGAGCTCAATGCTCTTAAGACAGTGGAATTGATTGTAGACTTTAGGAGAGCTCCCCCTCCCCTCACCCCACTCACCATCAACTACACCACAGTCACATCTGTGGAGTCTTTTAAGTTCCTGGGAACCATCATCTCCAAGGACCTTATGTATCAATGTTACAAAATTTTGAGATTTTAAAAATAAAGTCTGCAAGTTATCCCATCAGATAAAGCATAAAAAGAAGTTTAATTTGACACTTAATTCACTTTCATATCTTCAGTATTAAGAAAGTTATGGCCATTATCATACTCAGAAATTAGCATCTAGTTCCCTATTGCTTTACCATTGACTTAACACAAAAGCTGTGATCGAGGACAGTTAAAAGCCCATAACTTTCTTAAAAATTATGATAACTGAAATAAATTTTCAGTTATTATAGATTGAAGCATTCTGAAACAAATATGAAACAATCTTACTTCGAAGACATGAAAGTAAAGCATATAATTAGTTAGTTACCTAATTGTAGCTAATTACAAAATTCAATTACTAGATCTAAACATCTATCAATTTCTTAAGAATAGATTAACATTTTTAAATAGCCTGTGTCGAAATAACATTCACACAATAATTCACAATATAACATAATTTTTAAATCTAATTTTCATGAATTTAAAGGCCAAATGGAAGGAATTGAATGTTTAATACCTGTAAATTAATGGGCATTTAATTCATCTTGTGAGTGAGGATTTCTGGAATGCGATCTTTTGGAACGTTCATTTGCGGTGAATTTAACCCCGTATTGGCATGAAAAATACTGCCGTTAATTCGGGGAATAAAATCACCGTGTCGCATGAAAAAATTTGAATTAAAGGCTTCTTAAGAAGCACTTTTATACATTTAAAGAAACCACTTTCGTTTACCTGTCCCGTGTGTGAAATCCGTCCCCGTTATCGGCGTTGACGCTTCAGGAGCTGCTTTTAAAATTACTCTAGCGCTGACATTGACGATTTAATAAAAATTAAAAATTCACAAATCGCCACTAGGAACGATTTGTCAGCCAACGCTTGTACTCCAACAAAATATTAACCAGGACAAGGGAGGAGAAACCCGCGTTTTAACCCCGCCCCCCCTTAAAGGCGCCAAAATCGCGCACACGGCCAGTGGCAGAATTACAGCGCGACTGAAGGTAAGTTTTGTAACATACCTACCTTATGTGGGGGGCTACCATCGACTCCACAGTCAAAAAGGCACAACAGAGGATGTACTTCCTGCGGCAGCTGAGGAAGCACAATCTGCCAAAGGCAATGATGGTCCAATTATATACGGCCATCATAGAGTCTGTCCTCACCTTCTCCATCATGGTCTGGTTTGGCTCAGCGACCAAGCACAACACCTGGAGGCTGCAGCGAATCGTCCGATCAGCTGAGAAGGTTATTGGCTGCAACCTTCCCTCCATTGATGAACTGTACACTGCAAGGGCTAGGAAGCGAGTGGGTAAGATCATTTCTGACCCCTCTCACCCTGGCCACAAACTCTTTCAATCACTTCCCTCTGGAAGGCGGCTCCGGACTGTCAAAGCTGTCACAACCAGACATAAAAATAGCTTTTTTCCACGAGTTGTAACTCTATGTCATGTTGTCACTTGTGGGTGGAGCACCAAGGCACATTCCTTGTATGTGGAGGAGCCATCTTCGAGGAACGGCTGCTAACCAGCAGCCGACCGTTAAATTCACTTTTTTTAAAGTTTTTAGTTTTTTTAGTTTTTAGCTTTTTTATTTCTTTGTTTGTTTGGGGAATTTTGACTTTTAATGTGGGGGGGTAAGGGGGAAACTATTTCTAGGTCCCTACCTGGTCGGTGAGGCAGCTTTTTCTCCAGGCTGCCCTGTCGACCCGTCCTCGTGGCCTACCAGCGGGCATGGAGCGGCGTTTTCCTGGCGGGGACCGCCCAGCACCTTCAGCTTCGGTGGCGGCACAGCGCTGGAGCGCCATCGCTGAGCGTAGCGGGCGATGCCTTGCCTGGGTCGCCGCGCTGGATCGACGCGCTGGAGCTCCGGTATGCGGTGACCGCCGAGATCAACACCTCCGGGCTGCGGGTCTGCGGAGCGAACAGCCGTGGGCGGCGGCGCCGACTTTAACATCGGGAGCCTCGTGGCTCCAAATCGGCGCGGCCCTGTCGGCTTCAGGTGCCATCGACTCCGCTGGGAGACCAGCCGTTCCAGCCGCTGTGAGGACTCTCCCGACGGCCAGGAACATCGGGCCTCCATAGAGGCAATAGCGAAGGCCTCATTGGGCCTGACTTTTGGGTGAACTGGGGTTGGGGACTGGACATTGTGCCTTCCCCCACAGTGGTGGTCATTGTGGGGGGATGATTTTTGTGTGCTGTGTCTGTTGGTCTTTGTTCAAGATGGCGGTCGGAGGGGAGAGTGGACGCTGGCGCGGTTTGGCTGCCGCTGCTCTCTCCTCAAATTGTGTTTCTTATTTTCTTTTTGTGCTTTTGTAATTGAATTCTGTCCTTGATTTGTGTATTGTGGTGTTTTTATATTTAATTTACTCCGATTATGTGTTTTGTATTTTTGTGATTTTATGCCTTGTAAGGTGTCCTTGGGTGTTAGAAAGGCACCAGCAAATAAAATGAATTATTATTATTATTATGTGAATACTTGGCCAGTAAACTTATTCATTCATTCATTCATTTATTCATTCATTCATTCATTTATTTCTTATACTTCGTGCATTCATATATAATACTTTTAATCCATTACTCACCTCACCTTTCACATCAACTCCTATTTTGCTTGGCCATACTCTCCTATCCCTTCGTGAGCTTTCTGCCCCGTTAATTCTGGTGTCTTTCTTAACTTTTCCTATACTCTCTTTCCCTTTAACTCCATCCATGTTATTCCAATTTCTCTTCTCCCCCCCACTATTTAGTTTGAACCCACCCGTGTAGCAGTGGCAAACCTGCCTGCCTGCCTGCCAGAATGCTGGTCCCCACCTGTTACGGTGCAACCCGTCCCTTTGGTGTAATTCACCCTTACCCCAAAACAGATCCCGGTGGTCTAAGAATCTAAATCCCCGCCCTCTGCACCAGCTCCTGTTTTCAAGAGGTACATCCCCCGGGGTCTCCTGTACTCCAAGTTTCCTTCCCTATATGTTGCTGGGCCGTTGATAATCAGAACAATAGATGATTCCAGAGCACAGACTTTAGGGATTGGCAACCACAGATCCACAAGTCTGAGAATCTAAATCCCTGCTCTCTGCACCAGCTCCTCAGCCACACATTCAGATCCCCTATCTCCCAGTTCCTACCCTCACTAGCACGAGAAACTGGAAGCAAGCCGGAGATAACCACCCTGTAGGTCCTGCTTTTCAGCCTTCTTCCGAGCTCTCTAAAGTCACGCAGCACGGTGAAAAAAAGCATCTCAACCTATCCCCTCATGCCCTCCCTGATTTTCAGGCAGAGCACATGAGAGAGTGGCGCACGCTGGCGGTTCATTTATTGAACAGTAGGATAAACAAACGTGGAATATGTTTAATGGCTCAGTCTGTGGAGGCATAAATTTCAAAGTCACCGAACACATAGCTCTCTTCTGTGATCAGCCACAACTCTTCCCCATGCAGAGGAATATGTTCCGGCCTTCTTTTATTTTTAGTTTAGTTTGGAGATACAGTGCAGAAACAGGCCATTCGGCCCAGCGCGTCCACGCCGGCCAGCGATTCCCTGTACACTAGCACTATCCTACATGCGAGAGACAATTTACAATTTTACCAAAGCTAATTAACGTACAAACCTGTAGGTCTTTTGAGTGTGGGAGGAAACTGGAGTGCCCCGACAAAACCCATGTGATCTCGGGGAGAACGTACAAACTCCGTATAGACAGCACCCGTAGTCAGGATCGAACTCAGGTCTATGGCTCTGTAAGGCAGCAACTCTACCACTGCACCACTATACCGCCTCTACCCATCTTGTTTGGACAAGATTATACTACACGGACAATATAAGCAGATCTAAGTGTAGGAAGGAACTGCAGATGTTGGTTTGCACCAAAGATAACCACAAAATGCTGGAGTAACTCAGCGGGCAGCATCTTTGGAGAGAAGGAATGGATGATGCTGGATGACCCTTTCCTGTGTCATCGATGCTCACTCTGATTTGTTCTGTACCTTTTCATGCCACTAGTTTTCCACTCCCTTGACTCTCAGTCTGAAGAAGGGTCTCAATCCGAAACATCGCCTATTCTTTTTCGCCATAGATGCTGCCTGACCCGCTGAGTTACTCTAGCACTTTGTGTTTACCTTCATGAGCAGATCTATTTTGTCTGTAGAATTAGAAGTGCAGCTGAGCTCTTTGTGGCTCTTTTAATAAAGTTGCAAATTGTGGATGCTGGAAGTATTGCGGTCTTGGTTCATTTTGTTTCTCTCCATTTGAAAACCATACGAGACGGGGACACAAACCATCTGGTGAACAAAATGCATCTCAACCTATCCCCTCATGCCCTCCCTGATTTTCAGGCAGAGCACACGAGAGGGTGGCGCACGCCGGCGGTTCATTTATTTAACAGTAGGATAAACAAACATGGAATATGTTTAATGGCCTAGTCTGTGGAGGCATAAATTTCAAAGTCACCGAACACATAGCTCATCGAGTTGTACGGCGCTGCGGTGGATTTAATTGTTGAACTGTCAGACTTGGAGAGACTATAATGAAGTCTAGGACTATCTTTTCTCCAGATTTCACTGACTACTTCTTGACTCCACTCTCCGAGGTTGTGCAGGGAACAGTCCCCTGCAGTGTTACCAAAAGGCAAGTGAGACTGGCAGCTGTTGGATCACTTATTCACACCACGTTCCCTTTTAAATGATTACTGTCAACACCAGATGGACTTGGCAGTCACTCCAGTATTCTGCAGCCGTTCCCGGTGCCATCTGCGATCTAATTTAGTCTTTCAGTAAGGCTCAGGCCACTCAGTGTGGATGTAATTATTATACAATACTCATGACATTTTAAACAGAAATGATGGAAATCAGTCACCCAGTCCGGCAGTAACATTCAATCATTCTGCGTCAGCTCTTGACGTGTCAGAACAAAAAGCCCTGTAATGCTTAAAATATGTGTTCATTCATATCGCTAAGAACCACATACAATATGTTTGATTTTCTATATCTAAACTGCATGCTGCTATCATAGACTAAAGCAATACATTACTGAGGCATCCTTTGAGGAGGATTGAGAAGATTGCAAAGGCAAAGTTCTCCTTATTAATTATTTTCCTGGCAGAATCAAATAAGATTACCCTGACGTAAACATCCGTGGATCAAGATGCCTATTGCCACTTCATGCATACTTTAATTCAGTCAAAAAATTGTAATATCGCTTTCAGTAAAAAAACACATTGCAAAAAAATGGCTGATTTATCTGAGGTTTCGATAAGTATTTGCATTTTAATTTGTGACTAGTATTAATGTAACACATTGGATAACAATTCACTTTTTGCCCCATTTGTGTATTTATTGGGTCACCCTGTCTTGACCTTAGTGTTACATTAGTGGACAAATGTTGTGGCACCATATTGTGTACCTCAACATTACTCTTCAATAAGCAGATTGAATATGAACATAGAACAAAGAATAGTACGACAAATGAATAAACGCTTCAGCCCACAATGTCCATGTCAAACATGATGCAAAGTTAATCTCCTCTGCTGCCTGTGATCCATATCCCTCCATTCCCTGCATATCCGTGTGCTTATCTAAAAGGTTCTTAAACGCCACTATTGTATCTACTTCCACCACCACCACTGGCAGTGTATTCCACTGGCGTACCCACCACACTCTTTGTGTAAAGAAATGTAGCCCACGCATCTCCTTTAAAATGTACCCTTCTAACCTTAAAGCTACTCCCTCTAGTCTATGACATTTCCACCTGAGGAAAAATGGTTCTGGCTGTCTACACTATCTATGCCTCTCATAATTTTATATAATTTTAACCCTAACCCTCAGCCTCCGCCACCGCAGAGAAAACCAACCAATACAAACAAAACAATGACTGAGTGTATCAATGACTGCAACAATCAATCAGTTGCCCCTTTTCCGGAGTTACGTCCGTGCACAGATGGTACTAGAGTCGGACTATGCGCTGTCCATGGGCGCCCTGGGGGATTTCCGGGACCGCTGGGCGCCACGGAGGGTGGAATGTATCCTTGACAAGGACTGTAATATAGTTGTTTTAGAGTGTTACATTTAAGAATATTTGTTTAGATAATTGGGTGATTTTGTATGGTGGTGGGTTTGTTTGGTATAGTTTTGTATTGTATATGTTATTGCAATAATTGATTACATTTATTTTTGTTAACAAAAACAATAAATGAGTGTAACAATGACTGAGGGGATGCGTGTGGAGCGGAATGAAGGAGGACCCAGCAGGCTGCTGGGAAGGAAGGTCGCGGCAGGCCACACGATGGGGCAGGCCTGGCTCGCCACCGCGAGGAAGGTCCTGGTGGGCCGCAGCGTGAGGAGGGGAGGGTGGGGAGGGGGGAGGGTGGAGGGGGGGTGGGGGGGGGCAGCTCAGAAGCTGCAGAGCTCAGGCCTGAAGAGTCGATGAGGAGGTGGTGATGACAGACGAGAGGAGTGGACCAGTAGGAGAGGGACCAGGGTAATGCCTCCAGCGCCTTCAAGGTCGGTTGCAAGAGGCTCCTCCTGGGACACCAGGGCTATTGGGTGAGGAGAGGGACTTGGGTTCGCGGGCAGAGCCGGTCGAGGGCAACGGTAGAGGCCCTGCAGCTTACCTGGAACAGGGGCGCTCAAAACATCGAGCAGAAGGACCAGACTTTGGATTTTTTCTTTTTCTAAATATGGCGACTCGTGCATGTGTGAGCTACGCAAAATGAATTGCACTGTGCTTGCACAAGTGACAATAAATAAACTTTGAACAATTGAACTATCCTGCAGCCAGCAAAGAGTTTGCATTTAAAGGCACTGCAAAAATAAAGTGCCAAATTGTTTTTGTCACTAGCACAGTTTTGGATTTCAAAACTAAAGCTCACTTCCGCAAGGTACCGTTTAATTTGGAAAGAAATATCACTTGCACATGGAATTTGTCCTAAATCAAGAAGAAAATGTCCACTCTAGTTCAATAGTCACTATGGCAGGAAATTAGGAAAGGTTGATAAAACGTGGCATCTGTAACATATACAATAATAAAAACACTTCAAAGACCGAAGCAAAAATACCTAGATCAAGAAATACTATTGCCTGGTGTAAAGTTTATGTGTGGCATGGGATAGCATTTAATCAGAAAATTGATTATGTTCTTGCATGGTCTTCTGGGCAGGGCACCAAATTGCACCCAGGCTCTCAGTGTATAAAGCGTGGTTATACACAGTGGTGCACAGACACACACACAATGCTCTCAACCACCTTGGGTCATTGACCACTGTACCCAAGGCCCATTGTGAAGCTAACACCCCAACACAGCCCGATCTCAGCTCTGACCACCCTCAACCCAACATCTCATTGTGATCTTGTCCTCTGTTCCAGTCCTGGTCCTCAGATTGATGCTTGGAGCCTCCAGTAACCACAGCAACTTGCTCTCATGCCTCTTCCCTTTGCAACTCACCTACCTCCTGCTTCTAGTCAACCTCCCTCCATCTTACAACAGTGAGTGCAGTTGATGGCTTTGCACATGCAGTTTGCACAGGGCATGTTCTATTTAATGTGGTGTCCCAGAGCTTCTGAGCATTCAAAGTTTTGAGGAGCAGATCCATTAACAAAACTTACAGCTTGCAAGAATGTTGAAATCATATAGACATAGACATAGAGAAGTAGCGCAGAAACAGGCCCTTCGGCCCCCTGAGTCTGCGCCGACCAGCAATCACCCTGTACACTAACCTACACACACTAGGGAGTATTTTACAACTTACCGAAGCCAATTAACCTACAAACCTATATGCCTTTGGAGTGAGGAAGGAACCCGGAAAAGCACCCGGAGAAAACCCACAGTCACAGGGAGAACGTGCAAACTCCGTACAGACAGTGCACATAGTCAGGATCAAACCTCTTGCGTTGTAAGGCAACAGCTGCGCCACTGTGCTGCCCTCAAGTACGCATAATTCTGTAACTAAAACATGTGCTGCCCTTAGACATAGACATAAGTCATAGACATGTGCACTAAAAAGGACCCACATTGCTCTAGTATCCTAGGTCATGAGCAAATAGCTCTATTCACATCAGTAACGCAGTTCTTATGTTCCTTCAATTCCTTTCCCCTCATGTACCAAAGGGTGAAAACATGGTATAGGAATTAATCACAAAGTGAGAGAGTTCATGGAAATTGTTGGCTTTCTTTGTACTTGTCTCTTGAACCATGGGTCAGTTTAACTCTATCCATTAGTTCTAAACAAGAAAGCCATTAAGTGTAGTAACGACAAAATATTTTGCTTCGGTTCATGGTGACACTGAACTATCTCCAGGAACTTCCCGTAATGATCCCCAGTGGAGGATAATGACTGCAACCCTGATGGTAATCAGCACATCTGTGCTGGTAAACCTGCACGTACACCAGGGAGATAACTGACACACAGGCCACCTCCTTAATCTTCAGTTAATAAAAGATAATGGTCAGGGTTGCAGAAGATCTCTGTGCCCATCTTAAAATAATGTGGAGAGACACCAAGTGCCAGAGTAACTCAGCGGGTAAGGCAGCATCTCTGGAGAACATGGATAGGTAGCGTTTCGGGCCAGGACCCTTCTACAGACTGATGGGGTGAGGTGGGATATTTATGGTGAGATGGGGAGGTGTTTGCGGGCACTAACCTGGGACTGAGAATGTTCTGCTGGATTCATGGGTAAAGCCCAGTTGCTTCATCATCATCATCTCTGCTCCAACACCCATCTGGAATGAACTGCTGACAGGCAACAAAGCATTTTATCGGGATGCATCACAGCATGGTATGGGAGCAGCTCCATCCAAGACCACAAGAAATTGCACAGGGTTGTGGACAATCACGCCGACCAACCTCCCTCCCATTTAGTTTAGTTTAGTTTATTGTCACCATCTCCACCTCACGCTGCCTTGGCGAGGCCAATGGCATAATCAAAGACCAGTCTCACCCATCTTCTCCCATCAGGCAAGAAATACAGAAATGTAAAAACGCACACCTCCAGATTCAGGAACAGTTTCTTCCCAGCTGTTTCAGGCAACTGAATCATCCTCACACCAGCTAGAAAGCAGTCCTGACCTCCCATCTACCTCATTAGAGATCGGTCTTTAAAATGTACAGAACTCTACAGTCCACACTGTGGACAGCTTGTTTGTAATCATGTATAGTCTTTTCTTTGACTGGACAGCATGCAACAAAAAATCCTTTCACTGTACCCCAGTACACATGACAATAATAAACTAAACTAAACTAAATTAAACTAAACTAAAAAAGATCTTGATGGGGCCAACCCTGAATACTTTAGAGTTCTGAAGGCTTGTGTGATCCTGGGCTGGTTGTGGGCAGTGGCTGGTATGAGAAACACTCACTGCACACTTTGTCTGGGACTGTAACATCACCATGCTGTGAAACTTTATTCTGCACTGTGGTATTTATCTCTATGCATTACCCTGTTGTACTTTCATATGGCTTGATTATACTCATGTATAATATAAACTGATTTGTAGGAAGGAACTGCAGATGCAGGTTTATACCGAAGATAGACACAAAGTGCTGGAGCAACTCAGCGTGTCAGGAGAAAAGGAACAGGTGACGTTTCGGGTCGGATCCCTTCTCCGGACCTGAATGACCTAATTTAGTTGGATAGCAGGCAAACAAAAGCTTTTCACTGTATCTCAGTGCGTGTGACAATAACAAACAAATGTCAACACCACTCCTCTTCTCCAAGTCTGCAAGTAGTTCCCGTAAATCATAGTTGTTGTCTCCATGTGTGGATGCTGGTTTACACCAAAGATAGACACAAAATGCTGGAGCAACTGAACGGGTCAGGCAGCATTTCTGGAGAAAAGGAATAGTGACATTTTGGTCTGAAGACGGGTCTCATCCCGAAACGTCACCTATTCCTTTCCTCCTGAAATGTTGCCTGACCCGTTGAAGTACTCGAGCATTTTGTGTCTATCTTCTGTTGTATCCATCTTCCACAAACCCCATGAACCCCACGTGATAGACACAAAGTGCTGGAGTAACTCAGCAGGTCAAGCAGCATCTCTGGAGAATTAAAAAATGAAACGTCATCCATCCTTTTTCTCCAGAGATGCTGCCTGACCCACTGAGTTACTCCAGTACTTTGTGTCTATCTTCGGTATAAACCAGCATCTGCAGTTCCTTCCTGCCCATGAACCACACCCTGGGCTCAGTATTAACAGGAGATCATATATCAAGACTGGAGTCTCACTTGCTCTTGACTACGAGGCTTCGCCTTCCACGGTGCTAACAAGAGAAGTAGGCAGCCACACGTCAGTTTAACCCTGACCGTCTCACGATATCATGGGGAGGTGTTATACGACTGGAATAAATCTCCTTTCAGCTCTCAGTTGCAAAGAAAACAATCGCAGCCAAAATAAACTTTCCTCATAACATAAATTCTCTAGCGTAGGCTCCTCGTTAATCTCCTCTGTTCCTTCCCTCATCGTACCACACTCGACATGTAATAGGGCGCTAAAAGAAAGATGCCATGAAACTGGAAAGAGTGCAGGAAAGATTTCAAGGGATATTGCCAGGACTCGAGAGTCTTAGGGAGAGGTTGGGCATACAACCTTTGAGGGTGAGGTTGGGCATACAACGTTGAAGGTCACGAAGGGCATAGATAGAGTGAATGCACAAAACATGTTCTCAGACGTAAGGGATCAAGAACTCTAAGACACAGTTTAAGCTGAAGGTGAGAGGGGAAAGATTTAAAAGGAACCAGTGCGGCTACTTCTCCCACGTAAAGGATAATACGTGTAATGGAATGAGCTGAGGAGGCAGGTACAACAACAACATTTGGACAGGTACATGGATAGGAAAGGTTTACAGGGGCATGGGTCAAAGGTAGGCAAATTAGACTAGAGTAGGTGTGCATTTTAGTCGGTGTGGACAAGTTGGGAAGAAGGGCGGCGGGGTGCTGAGAACGAGGAGAGACCCGGCGGAACCAAGAAGGAGCCGGTTGTGCCACGTGCAGTTGCAGACCTGGTTCACCACTGCGAGTAGATAAGACTGTAATAAGAACTCTTTCATCTTTTTTGGCGCCAGAAACGTGGCGACTGTTTGTGTACTGCCTAGGTGAAGCCAACTGTGGACTGATTTTACTGGATTGGATGCAAAAATGTGACAATAAAGTATAATTGAATTCAAATGCACGAGAAGCAGATTACGGGTAGGTATGCTGACCATGTACAGCGGGTTCAGGGGTACAGGATGTTGGTCAAGACCTCAAAGCATGTGTTTTGTGACCTGAATGTTTCCACTGGTTGCTTTGTCTAGCTGCTTCAATGTACAAGTTACATCCTGTGAGATATGCAGTAGTAGATACTTGTTGTGAAGTTTAACACTGAGGAACACGAGATGGTAACTCTTTTAAACACTGAGTCAGTTTTGAATGTGGTGAAGTCTCAGAGGTTACTGAGACACCTGGTCTGGGATGTCAGTCAACAGTGGGTCTAAGAGAAGCAGTTAATTACCTAAAGGAGAACTAATGATCTCTTGACCGAGGATGGCCAGAGAATACCTGTGACTGTTAACACTTGGCATCCAAGCATAATCTATTTATGCCTCGTTTAAGGAGGCTTTGCCATTTTTTAGTTGAGTTTATTTTAGCTCTTTATTGTCACGAATACTGAGGTACAGTGAAAAGCTAGGATGTAGAAACAAAGAACTGCAGATGCTGGTTTATACCAAAGATAGGCACAAAGTGCTTGAGTAAGGTCTGAAGAAGGGTCCCAACCCGAAACATCACCCATCCTTTTTCTCCAGAAATGATGCCTGACCCACTGAGTTACTGCAGCACTTTGCGTCGATCTACAGGGAAAAGCTTTTGTTTGCGTGCTATCGTCAAAGAAAAGACTATACATGATTACAATCAAGCCATCCACACAGTATAGATAACGGATAAAGGGTATAACATATAGTGCGTGATAAAGTCTGATTAAAGATAGTTCAAAGGTCTCCAATGTGGTAGATGGGAGGTCAGGACCTCACTCAAGCTGATGAGAGGACTGTTCCGTTGACTGATAACAGCTGGGAAGAAACTGTCCCTGAATCTGGAGGTAGACAAACAGCTGGAGAAACTCAGCGGGTGAGGCAGCATCTATGGAGCGAAGGAATGGGCGACGTTTCAGGTCGAGACCCTTCTTCAGACTGATCAATCTGGAGGTGTGTGTTTTTACATTTCTGTATCTCTTGCCTGATGGGAGAAGAGGGAGTGACCGGGGTGAGACTCATTCTTGATTATGCTCAGCTCTTCTGAAAACCAAAGAAGCAATCCATCAAAAAGTATAAGCTTTTTTTGGAAGTGATTTATCATTATCACATGCACCAAGATACATTAAACAACTTTGTTTTGCGTGTTATCCAGTCATACCCTATTATACATTAATACAATCAGCCCTTACACAAGCAGTGCAACTCGTAGAGCTGCTGCCTCACAGTGCCAGAAGCCCAAGTTCGATCCTGATCTGGAGTGCTGCCAGAGTGGAGTTTGCACATTATCTCTGTGACCACTTGGGTTTCCTCTCTCAACTCAAGTGAACAACACTGGGCAGCAGGTTGCCTAATAACTCTCAGCTGTCATTTTGCTAGTTTAATTCTCAGGCTGAGACAGACATAACCTTTCTGAGTATTAGACAAATGTTTCAGCAGTGAAGTCATGGGACTGGAATCCGAATGGTGTTCCTGATGAAAACCTCTGCCTCGGTACATTTATTTTTTCATCAAAGAAACACGGAGAAAAAATTCTTAAATCCCAATTGTTCGGCCTAATTAACTCTGACTTTCTCCTGCTATCTAATGTTTCACATAATTCGAAATCTTTTCTTTTATGTTTTCCTGCCTCGAGAAACCAATTAGTTTTATCACCGAAAGTATTTCCAGAATTTTCCGGTTTCCAGCATCAACAGTATTTTGCTTCTGTAAGAGGATTAATAATCTAGCTCCACTTTGCAAAAACAATTAAATTCACAATGCTACTTGCTAATATTGTTCATCAACACAGCCTTCATGTCAAGGGAGAAACAAATCTAGTGAATGTTGTTTCTTTCATGCAGCTAAAGAGTCCGTAACTCTCCCAATTCCACCGTTTACAGGAGTCATTGAGGGGAGATAAACTCTTAATGTCCTCTTGATGGATTTTCCTGTTGTAAGTTGGAGTTGTGGGAGAAATAACAGAAACTCCAATGGTGGAATCCTCTGAATTATTAGAATGGGGTTTTGTGACTCAGATGTAGTCACTGGAATAATAAGTGATAATAAATGCACAGAGTTTTTGTTTTTTCTATTGACCCCATAATTCAGATAAAGTGGACACTTAAGTGTAAGAGAAGGGATTTGACTTAAAGTGTGTCAGTGAAAAATAAAGTTATTGATAGTTTGGAATGAATCATTCAGCTTAAATTTCCTCAGCTAATCTCGTATGGAATGTATTGAAGAATATGTGAAGAATTCCTATGGGTTGTGGTTTATATCCAATGGCTTCATAACTTGCAAGCAGCAAGTAAGTTATGATGAACTTCTTTAACAGGACTTTAATCATACTTTGTAGGTGCCAGTGGTACATACTGTTTCAAATTATTTATATAGATGATAAAGGAAGTATTTTTTTGTGAGCATAATACTTTTATTACCCTTGTTCAGTAGCACACAGTGGATTAGAACATAGAACATAGAATAGTACAACAGATGAACAGGCCCTTCAGCCCACAATGTTAATGCCAGGTACACAAAAATGCTGGAGAAACTCAGCGGGTGCAGCAGCATCTATGGAGCCAGAGTTGATAACAAAGTCAACTAATCTCATCTGCCAGCACATAATTTGTATCCCTTCATTCACTGTATATCCATGTGGCTATCTAAAAGCCTCTTAAACTATCGTTGTCTGCCTCCACTACCACCCCCGGCAGTGCGTTGCAGGCACCACCATCTTCTGTATAATCTAGTGGCTTTCCTGCCTATAAGTCTGTGTGAAAGATTGGGAATACAGTGTGCTTTTAAAGCTCTCCTTAAACATGAAGCGTGTTCATCATATGTTGAGAAGTCATGTTACAGTTGTACAAGACATTGGTGAGGCCACATTCGGAGTATTGCGTTCAGTTTTGGTCACCATGTCATAGAAAATATGTTGTTAATCTGGAAAGGGTGCAGAGAAGAGAAGATGTGGGAGGATATTGCCAGGACTTGAGGGCCTGAGCTATAGGGAGAGGTTGTGCATAGGATTTTATTCCTTGGAGAGCAGGAGGTTGAGGGGTGATGTGTATAAGATTATGAGAGGAATAAATAAGGTAAATGCACAGAGTATTTTACACAGAGTAGGGGAATGAAGAACCAGTGAGGGTTTGTGAGGGGGAGAGAAAGATTTAATAGGAACCTGAGGGGCAACATTTTTTACGCAAAGGATGGTGGGTGTATGGAACGAGCTGCCGGTGGAGGTAGTTGAGGCATGTACTATTACAATGTGAAAGAAACATTTGGACAGGTACACGGATGCGACAGGTTTAGAGTGATATTGGCCCAATGCAGATTAGTGTAGATGAGGGACGTTGGCCGGCTGTGCAGGTGTGAAGTCTAAATGCAAAATGTGTAGGAGGGAACTGCAGATGTTGGTTTACACCAATGATAGACACAAAATGCTGGAGTAACTCAGCGGGTCAGGCAGCGTCTCAGGAGAAAACGAATAGGTGACATTTTGGGTTGAGACAAAGTTTAGTTTTCATTTAGAGATAAAGCACGGAAGCAGGCCCTTCAGCCCACCGAGTCCACGCCTCCCATCAATCATACATTCACACTAGTTCTCTGTTATGCCACTTTCTCATCCTTTCCCTGCACATGAGGGGCAATTTACAGAAACCCCTGCATGTCTTTAGGATGTGGGTGGAAGCCAGAGCACCCACTTTATCACAGAGGGGAACGTGCAAACTCCACACAGACAGCACCCAAGATCAGTTGGCTCTGTGAGGAAACAGATCTACCAGCTGCACCACTGTGCCAATGGGTTAATAAGCTAGCACTTTTGGTAACGTATCTCAGCATAGATAGATACATACATAGAAAATAGGTGCAGGAGTAGGCCATTCGGCCCTTCGTGCCTGCACCGCCATTCAATATGATCATGGCTGATCATCCAACTCAGTATCCCGTACCTGCCTTCTCTCCATACCCCCTGATCCCTTTAGCCACAAGGGCCACATCTAACTCCCTCTTAAATATAGCCAATGAACTGGCCTCAACTACCCTCTGTGGCAGAGAGTTCCAGAGATTCACCACTCTGTGTGAAAAAGTTTCTTCTCATCTCGGTTTTAAAGGATTTCCCCCTCATCCTTAAGCTGTGACCCCTTGTCCTGGACTTCCCCAACATCGGGAACAATCTTCCTGCATCTAGCCTGTCCAACCCCTTAAGAATTTTGTACGTTTCTATAAGATCCCCTCTCAATCTCCTAAATTCTAGAGAGTATAAACCAAGTCTATCCAGTCTTTCTTCATAAGACAGTCCTTACATCCCAGGAATCAGTCTGGTGAACCTTCTCTGCACTCCCTCTATGGCAATAATGTCCTTCCTCAGATTTGGAGACCAAAACTTCCCCTCTGTTGATGTTTGAAGGTGTACGGGGGGGGGGGGGGGTCTGCTAATTGTGTTGGTGTGAAGCCCTCAGTCTGAGTGTGACCACAATCACTATCCTACACACTGGGGACAATTTACAATATGCAGATAGTTTAATTTAGTTTAGAGATACAGCGCGGAAACAGGCCTTTCGGCCACCAAGTCCGCACCGACCAGCGACCCCCGTACACTAGTTCTATCTTAGACACACTAGGGACAACTTGCAATTTTACGGAAGCCAATTAACTTACAAACCTGGACGTCTTTGGAGTGTGGGAGGAAACCAGAGCACCCGGAGGAAACCCACACAGGTCATGGGGAGAACGCACAAACTCCGTACAGACAGCACCCGTAGTCAGTATTGAACCGGGGTCTCTGGCGCTGTAAGGCAGCAACTTTACCGCTGCACCACCATGCCGCCCACCTATGGACTCTGAATCTCATGTTACAAGGCAGCTGATTCACCCACTGAGAATCATATTATCTTTGTCCTGCTGGCATTTTATACAATGCTGCTGTGATAGATTCCTCAGAACACCTGCCAGAACACCTGGAAATTGCGGGAGCCCTGGTTGAAATTTACGAGTCGTCCTTAAATACAGCAGAGGTGTCAGAAGACAGGAGGGTGGCAAATGTTGTGCCTCTTTTCAAGAAAGGCTGAAGGGAAAATGCTGGGAACTATAGGCCGGTGAGCTTAACATCTGTAGTTGGTAAGTTACTGGAGAGTATTCTGAGGGGTAGGTTATACAGGCATTTGAATGGGCAAGGGCTGATTAGGGACAGTCAGCATGGTTTTGTATGTGGGAGGTCATGTTTCACAAATCTGATTGATTTTTATGAAGACGTGACCCAAAAGGTCGATGAGGGCAGAGCTGTAAATGTTATGTACATGGACTTCAGTAAGGCTTTCGACAAGGCATGGTAGGCTGCTCTGGAAGGTTAGATCGCATGGGATCCAAGGAGAGATAGCTGAATGGATAGCAAATTGGCTCCATGGAAGGAAGCAGAGGGTGATGGTAGAAGGTTACATCTCAGACTGGAGGCCTGTGACTAGTGGTGTGCCTCACGGTTTGGTGCTGGGCCCGTTACTGTTTGTCATCTTCATCAATGATTTGGATGAGAACATACAGGGCAAGATTAGCAAGTTTGCGGATGATACAAAAGTGAGTGGTTTTACAGATAGTGAAGATGGTTGTGAACGATTGCAGCAGGACATGGATCGATTGGCCAGGTGGGCGGAGGAATGGTTGATGGAATTTAATACAGAGAAGTGTGAGGTGTTGCATTTTGGGACGTCGAAGAAGGGCAGGACCTACACTGTAAATGGTAGAGTTGTGTTGTAGAGCAGAGGGATCTGGGAGTGCAGGTGCATGGTTCCTTGAAGGTCGAGTCACAGGTGGATAGGGTGGTCAAAAAGGCTTTTGGCATTTTGGCCTTCACCAGTCAGAGTATTGAATATAAAGGTTGGGAGGTCATGTTGCAGTTGTATAAGACGTTGGTGAGACTGCATTCAGAATATTGTGTTCAGTTCTATGTACCATGTTATAGAAAAGATATTGTCAAGCTTGAAAGGGTTCAGAAAAGATTTACGAGGATGCTGCCAGGACTAGACGGTGTTAGCTATAGGAAGAGGTAGATGCACAGAGTCTCTGACCCAGAGTAGGGCAATCGAGGACCAGAGGACATAGGTTCAAGGCAAAGGGGAAAAGATTTAATAGGAACCCGAGGGGTAACCTTTTCACACAAAGGGTGGTGGGTGTATGGAACAAGCTGCCAGAGGAGGGAGTTGAGGTTTGGACTATCCCATCGTTTAAGAAACAATTAGACAGGTACATGGATAGGACAGGTTTGGAGGGATATGTACCAAGCGCAGGCAAGTGGGACTACTGTAGTGTAGCTGAGTTTTGCTGGCTGTTGTGGGAAAGTTGGGCCGAAGGGCCTCTATCCATTCTGTATTACTCTATGACTATTCAAAGTGGGCAGCACAGTGGCGCAGCGGTAGAGTTGCCCCTTTACAGCGCCAGAGACCTCTCTCTAACTATGGGTGCTGTCTGTACGGAGTTTGTACGTTCTCCCTGTGACCACGTTGGTTTTCTCCGAGATTCTCCGTTTCCTCCCACACTCCAAAGACGTACAGGTTTGTAGGTTAATTGGCTTGGTAAATGTAAAATCTGTCCCTAGTGTGTGTAGGATAGTGTTAATGTGCGGGGATCGCTGGTCGGCGCGGACCTGAAGGGCCTGTTTCCGCGTTTTATCTCTAAAGTACACTAAAGTAAAATACTGGTCAAGTTTCCCATCACTCGTGTTGCATTATACATATTCATCAGCTGATTCATGATTCAGCTGATGGAGACGGTTTTTCATTAAAATATCAATAATAATGTAATTTATAGCGATTTGTCCAGATTGATTTAGGATATTCTTTGATGTGATAAAAGTATCTGATCTGGAAATTAATGCCCTGGCATTTACCCCTTACATGATATTCTACACACCAGAATCCATCCTACTTTAACAGTACTTCAAGGTACGCAACGGTAGAGCTGCTGCCTTACATCACCAGAGACCCGGGTTTGATCCTGACTATGGGTGCCATCTGTACAGAGTTTGTACATTCACCTAATGTCCTGCGTGGGTTTTCTCCGACATCTTCGGTTTCCTCCCATACCCCAAAGATGTACAGGTTTGGAGGTTAATTGGCTTGGTATAAATGTACAATTGTCCCTCGTGTGTGTAGGATAGTGTTAGTGTGCGGGGATCGCTGGTTGGTGTGGACTCGGTGAGCCGAAGGGCCTGTTTTCACGCTGTATCTCTAAACTAAACTAAAATTTACTGTAATGGGTATTTTATGAGCGGCAATGTCAAATACCAAAGGGCATCGGTTTAAGGTGAGAGGGGGAAAAATTAAAGGATATTTGTGATACGAATCTTTTTACACACACAGAGTGATAGCTTCCTGGAACATACGACCGGGGAAAGTGGTGCAAGTTAATACGATTCTGATGTTTATGAGAAATGTAGACAGACATATGAACAGGCAGGAACTATGAGGGTTATAAACCAAGTCACGTCAAGTCAAGTTGAGTTTATTGTCAGATGCACACAATGCTGGTGTATAGGTATTGCAGAATCATAGGCACATAGTCTCAGACAAACCCTCATACCTTAAGTTAATAAGATCACAAGAATTAGGCTATTCGGCCATCAAGCCTACTCCGCCATTCAATCATGGATAATCTATCTCTCCCTCCTAACCCCATTCACTTGCCTTCTCCCTGTAACCCCTGACACCCGTACTATTCAAGAATTTACCTATCTCTGTCCTAAAAAATATCCATTGACTTGGTCTCCACAGCGTTCTGTGGCAATAAATTCCACAGATTCATCACCCTCTGACTGAAGAAATTCCTCCTCATCTTCCTAAAAAAGTGTCCTTTAATTCTGAGGCTCTGACTTCTAGTCCTAGACTCTCCCACCAGTGGAGACATCCTCTCCACATCCACTCTATCCAAGCCTTTCACTATTCGGTAAGTTTCTTGAGTGTCCCCCTCATCGTTCTAAACCTCAGAGAATAGAGGCCCAGCGCTGTCAAATGCTCATCGTACGTTAACCCACTCATTCCTGGGATCATTCTCGTGAACATAAATTATACAAGACAATGAAAAGACTATGCAAAAACAAGACATTAGTGCAGAAACACAATTAGAAACCAAGTCCATGTAGTGCAAGAGGTGGTCCGCAGTGTTCTGTTGTTAAGGTATATAAGGTACAGGTCACTTTGGGAACCTGATGGCTGAGGGAAAGTAGCTGTTCTGAACCTAATGGTCTGGTGGTATCTCTATCTCCTGCCCAGCGGTAGCTGCAAGAAGAGGTCATAATACAAATGGTGGTGATCATTGATGATAGATGCTGCTGCCTTCTTTATGTGTAAAAGTTGTCCTTCAGCTTCCGGGTCAATCTTTTCCTTCTCACCTTTAACCAACAGTGCCCTCCATAATGTTTGGGACAAAGACCCATCATTTATTTATTTGCCTCTGCACTCTGTACTAAGCAAAGCAAGAATTTCGTTGTCCTATCTGGGACACATGACAATAAACTCACTTGAATCTTGAATCCACAATTTGAGATAAATAAAATCACATGTGGTCAAAGTGCACATTGTCAGATTTTAATAAAGGCCATTTTTATACATTTTGGTTTCACCATGTAGAAATTACAGCTGTGTTTATACATAGTCCCCCCATTTCAGGGCACCATAATGTTTGGGACACATGGCTTCACAGGTGTTTGTAATTGTTCAGGTGTGTTTAATTGCCTCCTTAATGCAGGTATAAGAGAGCTCTCAGCACCTAGTCTTTCCTCCAGTCTTTCCATCACATTTGGAAACTTTTATTGCTATTTATCAACATGACCAAGCGGAGGCAAGTGGGTCTAGTGTAGCTGGGACATTGTTGGCCGGTGCGGGCAAGTTGGGCCGAAGGGCCTGTTTCCACATTGTATCACTCTATGACTCGGGCTGCTGCAGGGCCTCTAGCAGCCCTCTCCACCGTCAAGGCCCTGCACTGTCTCCCACTGCCAGTCCACTCACCGGCCCTCTGTCCAATTCCCTTATCTCCGGTCATTATAGGATATTAGTGGATAATATAGGATAATAACATCTTCATTGTGAAGTTCATTTATCTGCCCCTCCAATTCCCATTGCAACCATTTTTTAAAACACGTTAATTTGCACTGTAAAGTACCAGCAGTATTTTATACAAATACATTAATGCTTCTGTGCCCTATAACATACTGTATAATTTGTCTTTTAAAGCAAAGTCTTTTAAAGATATTAAGAATCCTGCTGTCAAAAGCAACTGAGAAGCAAAGCCCGTGCCTCTAGGTAGATGAGCAAAGGAGAATTCAGCTGTAACCGATACACATATACTTTCTTGGCAGCAGATTGCAAATATCTCATTGACCACTGGGGGAGGGGAAATGGAGTTCAAGGGCTTTTCGACAGTGCAAAGGGAATATAAGACTCTGACTCAATGCAAGACTTGTCCCAGCTTTCACTCCACTTCTCCACAATACGTTTCCCTCCCTGAAGTAATTACTTCCTGCAAACAGCGATTTATTGCTTGCGTGGATGAAACCTCTGATAGCACCCACATCCTTTTCTGTTCCTTTGCGAGCCCCAAGGCAGAACCTTTCAGACCTTCCGCTCTGTAACGTTGTGTGGATGAAGTCCTGGCATTGTCTGATATTGGATTAGCACTCTGATCTATCTCCTCTGGGACTTGGCTTTGAATCCAATTAGGCTGATGGAAAGAAAGTCCTCCCATGCTGCTGGCTTTGAGAGGCCTGCTTGATACAGGGTTGGACAGCCTTCTCAGCCCCATTCCAGCTGAAAGTGAGCTCGTGAAAAAAAATAGCTTCATCACTTGTCACAAATTGGCATGTCACTGTGACATGCCCAGAAGATGCCCAAATGCCAAGTGTATCTGCTGTGATTTGTGGTGCATGTTAGAGCAGTGTAATGGAGGCATCACTCAGCATCCGCCTCGTCTCTATTGAGTTTGGATGCAAATAAAAGCAAGAAGTGTTTTGTTCCCTTGTAATGACCTCTATCTCCCATTCTTCATCATCTTATACATAACTCCCATCTCGAAAAGACAAACGGGACTGAACTTGGAAATAGATGAGAAGATTTTACTGTTTTTCCTTGACCATCTTTTATCACCATATTGTGAGATATATTTAGATCTTTGTTCACTTTTTGAAAGAAACAAAAATCATGAACACTGGATAATTGTTGGGGAGGGGGATGAATAAAACATAAGGATAAAACTTACTCTTTTAAAAACATGGCTGTCACCGATCAGTATTTGTGAGCCACTTATCCACTCAAAGCAGAGGTCTGGAGCACCTAGCACTGGGCTCAATCTTGGGAACATTCTCTGGAACACATGCCTGCATTACTCTGATTTGTTCCTTTAATTTCCCAGCAGACACATTCACAGTTGCGGCTACAGTAACATTATATGGCTGGACCTCTCTCTTGATGCACGCTGTCGTCATTGTGGCATGGTGTGTTTCTGCGCTGAGTTAGACCTTCGGAGAAATCAATACTTTTCATTCAATCACAATTTCGACAAGACTTTTCTTTCTCAAAATATTTTGCAAATCATTTCTGAGTGCAGTATTTTTTATTATTTTTTAATTTTAGTTTAGAGATACAGCGCGAATAGAGGCCCTTCGGCCCACCGAGTCCACACCGACCAACGATCCCCGCACACCAACACTATCCCACACACAAGGGACAATTGACATTTATTCCAAGCCAATTAATCTACAAACCTTTACATCTTTGGAGTGGGGGAGGAAACCAAAGATCTTGGAGAAAACCCATGCATGTCATGGGGATATCATACAAGCTCCGTACAGACAAGCAGTCAGGATCGAACCCATGTCTCTGGCGCTGTAAGGAATTAGCTCTACCGCTACGCCACCGTGCCGCCCACGAGAATATTCGAGAGAATGTGAGTGATTCTCTAGTGATAGACATGAAGTGCTGGAGTTACCCAGCGGGTCAGGCAGCATCTCTAGAGAAAAAGGATTGGTTATGTTTCAGGTTGGAACCCTTCTTCAGACAGATTTAGGAATCAGCAATATCTAAGATGATGAGTCTGAAGAAGGGTTCCGACCTGAAACGTCACCCATCCTTGTTCTCCAGAGATGCTGCCTGATCTGCTGAGTTAGTCCAGCACTTTGTGTCTATCTTCGGTATAAACCAGCATCTGCAATTCCTTCCTTCAAACCTCTAGTGGCCTGGCGAGTCTGTGATACCAGTCTGGAACTGGAAACACACACACATTATGAGACCAACACGCAGTTGTCATTGTTGTGAGAGAACTTGGCTCCGCAGTTGGAAATATAAAGGTCCAGAGAGGGTCGGAGGCTGGCATGGTGGGGAGAGGTGTCCAAGAGGAGGGGAAATGTTGGAGACGGGAGAACGGACTTTGGATCAGACTTTAGTGACTTCATCTTGCACTAACGTTATTCCTTTATCATGTATCTATCCACTGTAAATGACTCGATTGTAATCATGTATTGTCTTTCCGCTGACTGGTTAGCACACAACAAAAGCTTTTCACTGTACCTCAGTATGGCTGGCACGGTGGCGCAGCGGTAGAGTTGCTGCCTGACAGCACTTGCAGCGCCAGAGACCTGGGTTCGATCCTGACTATGGGTGCTGTCTGTACGGTTATGGATTCCATTTAAAATTGCCCGCCAATGTCAGAGCAACCGGGAACCAAGACATCCAGTGAAAGGTCCCCTGGGGTGCCGCAGCCTTATTCCAATGGCAGATCTGACTCACCCGCCACAGAACGGAACCCGACTGGAGAGGGAAGCCACAGAGCGGGAAGATGGAGGGAGATGGTGGCGAACGTTGGACAAAAGGCCTAGTAAGAAGAACTGGCGGGTCTTACCTTCCGCACCCTCAATGTAGGCCGAGAGAGGCGTCCCCCCCCCCCCCCCCCCCGGGAATGAGGGCTGTCGAGGGCCGTGCAAGGAGAGGGACATTGGTTCACTGGAAGACTGGAATGGAGGTAACAGCTGCAATGGGCCTTTGTGGACGGCTGCAGTTGGGACTGGGGAATGGTGCCAGAATGGTGCCTCTTGCATTTGGACAGTGGGCAGTTCTGTATATCCTGTATTAACCGGGTGATTGTGCTTATGCATGGTGATAGCCTTGTTTATTTGTTTGCAAAATAAAGTATTTCACTGTACCTTGGTGCTCGTGATAATAAAGTAACCATTGAACCAGGAAGATGGCTCAAGGGGAGTGAGCATGGACATTTAATGCTCACCTTGCCAACAATGTCCAGATCTTGAATAATGAATAAAAATACAATAGGCCATCAGAGAATATGATCAGATTGGAGAAACATTCATTCCTGGCAGTTCCAGTGGTCTCAGCGGGCATGTTGGAATGAAACAAATATATTGTGGTAATTTCTGGAGAACTCCGTTTCTCAGTGCTTGGGGGAAGTGCCCTCGACAAGGAGGCGTACGAGAGAGTTTGCTTGGTATTTGTTTGAAGGGTTACAGAGCATGGTGTTAGGTGCAAGGGAGGAGAATGGAGGGGACACCTGTACAAACATATAATAATAATAATAATAATTCATTTTATTTGCTGCCGCCTTTCTAACACCCAAGGACACCTTACAAGACATAAAATCACACAAATACAAATCACATAGTCGGAATAAATTAAATATAAAAACACCACAGTACACAAATCAAGGACAGAATTCAATTACAAAAGCACAAAAAGAAAATCAGAAACACAATATGAGGAGAGAGCAGCGGCAGCCAAACCGCGCCAGCGTCCACTCTCCCCTCCGACCGCCATCTTGAACAAAGACCAACAGACACAGCACACAAAAGTCATCCCCCCACAATGACCACCACTGTGGGGGAAGGCACAATGTCCAGTCCCCAACCCCAGTTCACCCAAAGTCAGGCCCAATGAGGCCTCCGCTATTGCCTCTACGGAGGCCCGATGTTCCTGGCCGTTTTCACCGGGTGATGCTGGCCCGGCGTCGGGAGAGTTCTCTAGCGGCTGGGCCACCTGGAACGGCCGCATTCCTTACCGGAGACCGCAGCTTCCGAAGCCGACAAGGCCGCGCCGGTTTGGAGCTCCAAGGCTCCCGATGTTAAAGTCGGCGCCGCCCGCTCCTCTCCACAGTCCCGCAGCCCGGAGGTGTTGAGCTCGGCGGTCACAGCTCACCAGAGCTCCAGCGCGTCGATCCAGCGCGGCGACCCAGGCAAGGCATCGCCCGCTCCGCTCCGCGATAGCGCTCCAGCGCTGTGCCACCACCGAAGCTGAAGGTGCTGGGTGGTCCCCGCCAGGAAACGGCGCTCCAGGCCCGCTGGTAGGCCACGAGGACGGGTCGACGGGGCAGCCCAGAGAAAAGCTGCCTCACCGACAAGGTAGGGACCTAGAAATAAGGTTACCCCCTTACCCCTACATTAAAAGTCTAGTTCTCCTACAGACAGCACACAAGACTAACTAAAACTACAAAACAAAAGTGAATTAAACGGACGGCTGCTGATTAGCAGCCGTTCACCAAGATGGCGCTGTACATAGATACAGTACATAGACAATAGGTGCAGGAGTAGGCCATTCGGTCCTTTGAGCCAGCACCACCATTCAATGTGATCATGGCTGATCATCCAGAATCAGTACCCCGTTCCTGCTTTCTCCCCGGGGAGGGAGATTGCAACCTTCACGTGGTCCGCCCTGCTTTGACGAATGCAATCAACCTGGTGCGCACAATCAAATAAGATCAAATAGAACAAGTTGTCTTACAACTTTAGGCTGTGCATGCCATACACAAGAAGAAGAAGAAGAAGCTTTCTCCCCATATCCCTTCATTCCGTTAGCCCCAAGAGCTATATAAAACTTTCTTGAATACATCCAATGAATTGGCCTCCACAGCCTTCTGTGGCAGCGAATTCCACAGATTCACAAGGACACAAGGAACTGCAGAAGCTGGAAACTTGCACACAACACAAAGTGCTGGAGTAACTCAGCGGGTCTGGCAGAGAGCCAGGACAAGGATGGGGTGTGGCGAGGAGGAACAAATAGGGACCCGGCAGGGGTGGTGGCCGCAGAGAACTGAGAGGGACCAACATGACTCTAATGAGGACTTCTGTAATTTTGTCAGTGCCAGAAACATGGTGACTCTTTGTGTACGATATATTGTGCGCTATAAACAAATAATTCATCAGTACCTCAGTATATGTGACAAAAAAAATATCATTGGATTGCATGGAATCATTGAATCGAATCTCTGTAGGACATGGATAGGTGACGATTCAGTTCGGGACCTTTCATCAGACCTGTATATCAGAGGTTAGTTTTTAGTTTGGTTTAGTTTAGAGATACAGTGAAACAGGCCCATCGGCCCACCGAGTCCTCACTGACCAGCGATCCCCACACATTAACACAACCCGCACACACTAGGAACAATTTACACATACACCAAGCCAATTAATCTACATACCGTGGGAGGAAACCGAAGATCTCGGAGAAAACCCACGTGGTCACGGGGGAGAACGTACAAACTCTGTACAGACAGCACCCGTAGCCAGGATGGAACCCGAGTCTCCAGTGCTGCAAGCGCTGTAAGGCAGCAACTCTACCGCTGCTCCACCATGGCTGCACTAAAGGCTGTGGAGGCCAATTCACTGGATGTTTTCAAAAGAGGGTTCGTGGGTCCACAAATTGGGGTGGTCAGAGGCCTGGTACAGTGAGCAGCTGGAGGGGCCCGATGACTTAGGAAGGTTGATAAGGGTCGTAAAACTGCTGGATATATATGACATAAAAACAGAAGAATTCTGCCCTGCAAAAGCACATTTTATTTCCACAGATGCTGCCTGACCTGCTGTGTGTTTTCTGTTCTTAGATAGAAAGGTACCATTTCATAGCAGCAGGTCCCCTTGTTGGTGAGATCTTACAACAAGCAGCACATGAAACCATGGTCCAAGTTCCCCTTCAATATCTCACAAGAGTCATTGGATAGGCAATAATATCATCTGTGCATGTCTGACACAGAAATCATATCAAGGTTTAGTTTACTTTAATGATACAGCCCGGAAACAGGCCCTTCGGCCCACCGAGTCCGTGCCGACCAGCCATCACCCCATACACAAGCACTGTCCAGCACTCTGCTGCCCGATATTAAGACTATTTTAAGGTAATTGACAAATGAACCATGGGTGACAAGGAAAAGCATTACTTTACACAGCGAGATTTTGTATTCTGGAATGCAGCGTTGGAAAGGCCAGATTCAATGGCAACATTGAAAAGAGAATTACACAAAGAAGAAAATATTTACTGGGTTGTGAGGGTCAAGCAGAGCTGTATGAGTAATTGTGTCGGAAGGAACTGCAGATGCTGGTTTATACCAAAGAGAGACACAAATAACAGGCCATAACCACAAACTAATGGGTCAGGCAGCATCTTGGGAGAAAAGGAATGGATGACATTTCAGGTTGGAACCACTCTTCAGCCTACCTCTATGACTAGAGGGGATTTCACAGTCCTTACATGTTCTTTATACCTCAATTCCCTCTCCCCTGCCTCTCAATCTGAAGAAGGGTCTCGACCCGAAGCATCACCCATTCCTTCTCTCCAGAGTTGCTGCCTGTCCCGCTGAGTTACTCCAGCTATCTGTATGATGAAGTGGGAATCGTAGAGCTAGCACAAGCAGGATGAGATGAGTGGCCTCCGTTAGTGCTGTAGTGTGCAGTGATTATGGTTGGCAACTTTCTCACTCCCAAATAAGGTCAAAATAAGGAACAAATTCCCGCTGGCAATTCGTTGACTGACTTGGCCGTGGCTGGGTGAATGATGAATTGGCCCGGGTGCTGGACTGCACACAAAGCCCAGCTGGCGGGCCAGCTGAGGGGTTTTGGCCCGGGAGCCGGGGGCCCGCGCACAAAGTCCGGCGCCCCAACCAACTCATGAATCGATGATTGGCCATGAGAAGGAGGGGTGGTGTTGTCGGCGGTAAGCGAAGGTCCGAAGGTTGGACAGCTGTTCGGGCTGCCGACCGACGGGGCCACGGGCGAGGAGCTGCTGCTGCACTCCATGGGCTGTACTACGTCGGGACGGGTGAGATGGGGCCGGACGCGGCGCTCCGACCCGACAGTCCCCTCGACCCGAGTAGTAGCAGTCAAATACGGGACAAGGGCGGTCCCGTATGGGACAAACCAATTTGGCCCAATATACTGGATGTCCCGGCTAATACGGGACAGTTGGCAACCCTAGCAGTGATGCTCTGGTTATGCCTCTGATCCAGTCCAGTCCTGCAATGTCTTCAGTACAATATTCATGCTGGTACTTCAGGCTACCTTTGGGAGAACACATGATGCACGGAAGAGGTTTTTGCTGTTAAAATAAGGCACTCGCTAATAGCTCAGCTGCTAAAATATATCTTGCTGCTGTTTGAACAGTGAGTTTCCCTGTAGTTTAGTTTAGTTTGGAAATACAACGTGGAAACAGGCCCTTCGGCTCCCCAAGTCTGCGTCAACCAACGATTACTCAATTCCACTTTTGCATCCTACACACTAGGGGCAATTCACAGAAGCCAATTAACCTACAATCCTGCAAGTCTTTGGAATGTGGGAGGGAATCGGAGCACCCGGAGAAAACCCACGCGGTCACGGGAAGAACGTACAAACTCCGTACAAACAGCACCCGTAGTCAGGATTGAACCCGCCTCTCTGTTTCTGTAAATCACCCTCCATATGATTTCCTTTTCCTTGGAAACTACAGGAAAAAATAACCAGGTGGAGTGTAATGTGGCCTCCAATGCCTGTTGAATTTGACCAGCTAAGATGAAGTCTTCTGATGCCTGTTTTCATGTGTGTATTTTTCTCCGTGAAACAGCCATTGGCACGGAGATGGCTCTGGTTTGTTTGGGACAATGCCTGCGTTGTCCCAACAGGAGTGACCAGGGGAGTGGGCTTCAATGCTCTCAGGCCATGGAGTAAAGTTCCTGATGATTCCTGGTTCCAGTTATTTGCTGGGTCCCCGCTAAAGAGGAATATTGGATTGTGCCTACGTTAGGCTTAGCTCTGAAACTCTGAACAAGAACAATTGGGAAATTAAGAAGCTGTAATAATTCTGCACCTTTTACAATCCCAGGATATCCTTGAGACATATATTCTGCAGTGAAACAGGCCCTTCAGCCCACTGAGTCTATATTGACCATCACCCACCCATTGCACAAGCCCTCCCATTCTCTGCAGATCCCACCATTCACCTACACACTAATGGCGGCATGGTGGTGCAGCGGTAGAGTTGCTGCCTCACAGCGCCAGAGACCCGGGTTTCAATCCTGACTACGGGTGCTGTCTCTATGGAGTTTGTATGTTCTCCCCGTGACCTGCGTGGGTTTTCTCCGGTTGCCTCCATCACTCCAAAGACGTACAGGCTTGTCTGCGATGTACCAGGCTTGGTACAATTATAAGTTGTTCCTAGTGTGTGTAGGATAGTGTTAGTGTGCGGAGATATGCTGGTCGGCATGGACTCGGTGGGCCGAAGGGCCTGTTTCCGAGCTGTATTTTTAAACTAAAAAATCTGCCAATTAAATTCCCCCTCATCTGTATCCACCTATCACTTGCCAGGCTTTTTCCCATCCCACCTCTCTTCCAGTTTTCTCAATAAAGCCCATCTGAAGAAGGTTCCCAGCCCAAAAAGTCACCGATCCATGTCTCCCAGAGATGCTGCCTGACCCGTTGAGTTACTCCAGCACTTTGTGTCCATTTTGGTAAACCAGCATCTGCAGTTCCATTGTTAATATTTCATTCAACTTGTCTCTAAACTAAACTAAACTAAACTAAACGGCATTGGAAGGTCAACCATTCCAGATAGGAAATTTCAGGCGGCAGCCGGACCCATTCATTGCCGTGCCAGCTTTTGTTGGCACTTGCATGGGTAGTGGATCCTTCACCAGGCAGGAGTACCAATGCATTCATTCTTGTTTACTGCTTTCTAAACAGGGCTGGAGCTGTTCAGCTGACGAATGCTTGGGGTATGTTTCAGAGTGCTCTGCATTCCTGCACAATCATTACTATGCTCTTCTTCTATCGAACTACAGCACAAAGCCAAATGGAGCTGTAGAGGGTTTGTGACCCTCTTCTTGCAGTTTAGTTTAGTTTAGAGATCCAGCACTGAAACAGGCCCTTCGGCTGCCTGAGTCCGCACCAACCAGCGATCCCCATCCACTAACACTATCCTACACACACTAGGTATAATTTACAATTTTACTAAAGCCAATTAACCTACAAACCTAATGTCTTTGGAGTCTTTGAAATGTGGGAGGAAAGTGGAGATCCCGGAGAAAACCCATGCAAGTCAAGGGGAGCACGTACAAACTCCTTACAGACAGCGCCCGCAGTCAGGATCGAACCGGGGTCTTTGGAACTGTAAGGCAGCAACTCTACCGCTGCGCCACAAAGTGCTGCAGTAACACAACAGGTCAGGCAGCATCTCTATGAGACATGGATAGGTGAGGTTTTGGGCTGGGAACCTTCTTCAGACTGATGGGCTTTATTGAGAAAGCTGGAAGAGAAGTGGGGACGGGAAAAAGCCTGGCAAGTGATAGGTGGATACAGATGAAGGGGGATTTAATTGGCAGATAAACAGGCCCGTCGGCCCACCGAGTCCGCACCGACCAGCGATCCCCACACATTATCACTATCTTACACACACTGTACCTTTACACCAAGCCAATTAGCCCACAAACCTGTACGTCATTGGAGTGTGGGAGGAAACCCAAGATCTCAGAGAAAACCCACGCAGGTCACAGGGAGAACGTACAAACTCCATACAGACAGCAGCCGTAGTCGGGATCGGACCCAGGCCTCTCGCGCTGTGAGGCAGCAATGCTACCGTGCCGCCCTGTGGGGTGGATGTAGGTAGAGGCAAAAAATGAACAGTCACCTTGATGTTTTTTGAAGTCTTCCTCACAGTAAGTAAATTGCAAATCTCTTACAGGGAGTTTAATACTGTATATGGAAATGGGCATTATGCTCAGGAATAGTTCTGTCCTTTAAGGCTACAATAGTTATTGCTGAGGAAGCCAAGCTTGGTACAGTCAGAAAATTAGTAAGTGCTTAGTAGAGGAAATCAACAATCAGTGGGTATCAAAAGTATCCGAATGGCCTAATTCTGATTCTATCACTTATGAACATTCCATCAGTAATAGGAGCAGAATTAGGCCATTCGGCCCATCATGTCTATTCCGCCAGTTGTCTTTCCCCCTTAACCCCATTCTGCCATCTGCCCATAATACCTGATAATATCTCTGCCTTAAAAATATCCATTGACTCGGCTTCCACAGCCATCTATGGCAATGAATCCCACAGATTCACCACCCATGGATTAAAGAAATTCCTCCTCATCTTCCTAAAGGAACGTCCTTTAATGACCTCTGGTACTAGACTCTCACACTAGTGAAAACATTATCTCTGCATCCACTCTATCCAGGCCTTTCACTATTGGGTAAGTTTCATTGAGGTTCCCCCTCATCCTTCTGAATGAATGAATGAATGAATGAATGAATGAATGAATGAATGAGTGAATACTTTATTGTTACATGTGACGTCACAATGATATTCGTTGTTTTGCATACCCAAGGTATGCAAAGAGTCGCCACATAAAGGGCGGTGATAAGTTTACAAAGTACCCCACGTCGGATCCTCCTTTATTCTCCCCCCTCCCCTCACGGCAGTTCCCCCATGCTATACTCTGGCGAGTAGTGGCCCAGTGCCGTCAAACGTTCATCGTATGTAGACGATGTCAAAACAGCAGTAAAGGGCTGTGAGGATGCACATTCAGCAGGAGGCATTGTGCAGCGAGAGCCTGGATCTGACGCCAAGCAGCCTATTGCCCACAGGATATGACCCTGGATGGATCAGAGTAGCAGAGCCTGGCACAGCAGGAACTGATCGCGAGCAAGGAAGAGCAGCCACACAACAACTACAAGGGCCAAGGAGCAGCTGACGGAGAAGGGAGATAGATACATGGGCTCATATTTTCTCTGTGCGGGAGAAAAAGCCAAAGTAAATATGGTTCCCATGACCAAATAAAGGAGTGACATGTGGGGAGAGGCCAAATGCTGTTACATTCTTTAGATGTGTAGAAAGGAACTGCAGATGCTGATATATACTGAAGATAGACACACAGTGCTGGAGTAACTCAGCAGGTCACGCAGCATCTCTGGAGAAAAAGGGATGGTGACATTTAGGTCGGGACCCTTCATCAGACTCTTTCCTTATTCTTCAGATATCTTTATAGAATATTCTTTAGATGGTCGCTATTGCTTGCATTGTGAGCTCATGGAGTTTGTGTTTTATCAGCCCAGTCAGGATCTCTAGGCCATATTTATTTTATTATAATTGTGTCCCTATTGACTCAAGCTATGATTTTGAGAATTTTAAATGATTGGCTTTGGAGAAGGTGCAGGATGTTTACCAGAACGGTGCATGAATTATGGGGCATTGGCTTCAAGAAGACATTGGATAGACTTGGATTATTTACTCTGGAGTGCCAGAGGTTAAGGGGAGGGGAGACCTGATAGAAGTATATAACATTATGAGAGACATTGATCGATTCGGTAGATACAATTTCCCACAGGTCCAAAATGATCCCACCACCAGTTCCATCTTCTGTTCCCACAACACTTCCCATCCCGAGACATCTTCCTATGGAACTGGAGGAGTTGCAACATACGACCATATACTTCTTTTCTTTCTATCATCTCAATCATTCCGGGTGAAGCAGCAACTCACTTGTCCTTTCAATCCAGTCTACTGGCTTACAAAATAAGACACAAACTACTGCAGTAGCTAAAGTAGGGTCACGACCCATAACGCCACCTATCCATGTTCTCCAGACCTGCTTGACCCACTGAGTTACTCCAGCACTTTGTGCTTTTTCTTTTCTACTACATTCAGTGTTCACAATGTGTCCTCCTTTAGATAGACACAAAATGCTGGAGTAACTCAGCGGGTCAGGCAGCATCTCTGGAGAAAAGGAATAGGTGAAGTTTCAGGTTGAGACTCTTCAGCAGACATTCTTTACATTGGAGAAACCAACCACAGATTGGATGATCACTTTGTGGAGCACCTTGGGTTGATATGTAGGGGGCATTTCAGGGGCACCTGAGTAGAGTAGATCGCCTCACCAGTGATTTTTAGGGCACTGCCTCGTTGAAATGAATGAAGGCCAAGCTCAATGCTTTCTCACATGAGTCGGCCTGAGCTCCCTGTCGCCTGCCACATTCATCTCCAATCCCACTCCCACTCCAAAATGTTTGTCCGTGGCCTTCTCGATTTCCATAATGAAGCCCAATATAAGCGAGAAGAACATATCTTCTGACTCAGCACTTCGCAACTTTCTGGAACAAATATTGAATTTCTAACTTCAGACAAATTCCTCTCTTTCATAAATTCATGTCATAGGAACACAAGTAGGTTACTTGGCCCAACGATTCTACTCCACCATCCAATCATGCCTGATCTATCTTGACCTCTCAACCCCATCCTCCTGCCTTCTCTCCGTAACATTTGATCATCTTACTGGTCAAGAACGTGTCAATCTCAGCTTAAAAATACCCGATGATTTGGCCTCCACAGCCGTTGAATTCTACAGATGACCATTGAATGAATGGCAATTAATTCTACTGATGATCATTTCCCATTATCATGATGATGTCTGAATTGATTTCCACATGGACTGTAGCCTTTCACCTGACTCCTCCCTGCATCTCTGGTTTGAAAACTCCCCACACTTCCCCCATTAATGAGGAAGGGACCCTGACATGAAACTTTTTCTTTCCACAGATGCTGGTTGACTGGTTGAGTTCTTCCAGCATTTCTGTTTTTGTTTATGGCTGAGCTTAGCTCATGCATGGGTGGCACTGGCTTGGTAGAACTAGTGAACTCTATATGGTTCAATAGTGTTTTATTTATCACATGTGCAACTGCGCAGTAAAATAGTTTGTCCATTATTTAAACACGCAGGCACCGCCATGATTTGGCGCCATTTCCAAAGTCCGGTCCGCCCGCGCGCTCGGTCTACTGGAGCGGCTCCTGATCCAGGCGCACCCCAGGCTCCTGCAGGGCCTTCCTCCATCGCCTGCGACCGGCTACGCCCGTGAATCAACATCCATCTCCTCGCCCGGCCATTTTTGTGTCTCGGGGGCGCCACCTGCAGCCGACCTTGAAGGCGCTGGAGTATTCACCATGGTTCACCCTCCTATCGGCCTTTGCTCCTTGCGTCCGATGTCTCCAGTGGCCCCTTCTCGGTACCGCAGTCCGCAGAGCCTGCGGGTGGGTTCCGGATGGGCAAGTCTGTACCTTATGTAAATACATCTGCTCAGTGTCTGCTCTGCGCTCTTTCTTCAAATAAATTAAACATAAAGGTTTCCTCAGATGAAAGCCCAGGACTCAAAGGTTAATCACAGTAGGCGAACGTGCTGTTGTCACATCTTGGGAAATAAAATGGAGCCAATATACAACAACCCGTCAGCACTACAGTTTCACTGTGTAGGAAGGAACTGGAGATACTGATTTAAACCCAAGATAGACACATAAAGCTGGCCAGACAACATCTCTGGAGAAAAGAAATAGGTGATAGAAACATAGAAACATAGAAAATAGGTGCAGGAGTAGGCCATTCGGCCCTTCGAGCCTGCACCGCCATTCAATATGATCATGGCTGATCATCCAACTCAGTATCCTGTACCTGCTTTCTATCCATACCCCCTGATCCCTTTAGCCACAAGGGCCACATCTAACTCCCTCTTAAATATAGCCAATGAACTGGCCTCAACTACCTTCTGTGGCAGAGAATTCCACAGATTCACCACTCTCTGTGTGAAAAATGTTTTTCTCATCTCGGTCCTAGAAGACTTCCCCCTTATCCTTAAACTGTGACCCCTTGTTCTGGACTTCCCCAACATCGGGAACAATCTTCCTGCATCTAGCCTGTACAACCCCTTAAGAATTTTGTAAGTTTCTATAAGATCCCCCCTCAATCTTCTAAATTCTAGCGAGTACAAGCCGAGTCTATCCAGTCTTTCTTCATATGAAAGCCCTGACATCCCAGGAATCCGTCTGGTGAACCTTCTCTGTACTCCCTCTATGGCAAGAATATCTTTCCTCAGATTAGGAGACCAAAACTGTATGCAATACTCCAGGTGCGGTCTCAACAAGACCCTGTACAACTGCAGTAGAACCTCCCTGCTCCTTTACTCAAATCCTTTTGCTATGAATGCTAACATACCATTCGCTTTCTTCACTGCCTGCTGCACCTGCATGCCTACTTTCAATGACTGGTGTACCATGGCACCCAGGTCTCGTTGCATCTCCCCTTTTCCTAATTGGCCACCATTCAGATAATAGTCTACTTTCCTGTTTTTGCCACCAAAGTGGATAACCTCACATTTATCCACATTATACTGCATCTGCCATGCATTTGCCCACTCACCCAACCTATCCAAGTCATCTTGCAGCCTCCTAGCATCCTCCTCACAGCTAACACTGCCACCCAGCTTCATGTCATCGTGTCATTGTGATGTTTCGGGTCGGGTCTGAAGAAGGGTCTCAACCTGAAATGTTACCTATTCCTTCTCTCCAGAGATTGCTGTCTGACCCGCTGGGTTATACCAGCTTTTTGTGTCTATCGTCAGCCTACAGCTCGAGTTCACTTTCAAATGCTCTTTTTCAACAACCACCTAGCCTGGAGTGTTGGTCTTTTTTGAATGTCTGATCACAAGCCATATTTCTAATGAGCACTTCATCTGCATATGAATTAATTCATTTAGTACTGTAGAGATACAACGAAGAAATAGGCCCTTCGGCCCACCGAGTACACTGACCTACACGCACTGGCGGCAATTTACCGAAGCCAATTAACCTACAAACCTGCTCGTCTTTGGAGTGTGGGATGAAACCAGAGCACCTGGAGAAAACCCACACCGTCACAGGAAGAATGTACAAACTCTGTACAGACTGCATCCGTAGTCAGAATCAAACACAGGTCTCTGGCGCTGTAAGGCAGAAACTCTTCCACTGCACCACTGTGCCGCCTACTTCCCTAGCCTATTCTGGGCTTGATTAACATCACCACCAATTTCTATCCTGCACCCAAATTCCATTGGACCATCTCCGACATCTCCCTCTCTTTTCTTAATCTCACCATCTCCATCACAGGAAATATACTATCAACTGACATCTATTATAAACCTACTGATTCTCACAACTAGCTCGACTACACTTCTTCCCACCCTGTTTCCTGCAAAGACTCTATCCCCTACTCCCAATTCCTCCATCTATGCCGGATCTGCGCCCAAGATGAGATGTTCCATACTAGAACATCCGAGATGTCCTCATTCTTTTGGGAATGGGAGTTCCCCTCTTCCATCAGAGATGAGGCTCTCACATATGTCTCCTCGGTACCCCGCAGCTCCACCCTTGCTCCCCCTCATCGCAACAGAGACTCATAAGGATGAGTCTCCCTCATCCTTATCTTTCACACCATCAGCCATCGCATACAACACATAATCCTATTACATTTGCCACCTCCAAGGGGATCCCACCACTAGTCACATCTTCCCATCTCCACCCTTTTCAAATACCTTCTGCAGACCCCATTCCCTCTGCAACTCCCGGGTTAACTCATCCCTTCCCACCCAAACCACCCCCTCCCCAGGAACTCCCCCCTGCAACTGCAGGAGATGCAACACCTGTCCCTATATCTCCTCCTTCAATTCTATCCATGGACCCCAACTATCCTTTCAGGTTAGGCAGAGGTTCACTTGCACCTCTCCCAACCTCATCTACTGTATCGATTGTTCCAGGAGTGGAATCTTATACATCGGTGAGACCAAACGTAGACTGGGCGATCATTTCACTCAACATCTCCGCCTACGTGGGCCTACGTGATCTCCTGGTTGCTCAACACTTCAACTCCCCCTCCCATTCCCACACTGACCTTCCTGTCCTGGGCCTCCTCCATTGTCAGAGTGAGGCAAATTGGAGGAACAGCACCTCATATTTCGCTTGGGCAACTTACACCCCAGCGGTAGGAGTACTGATTTCTTTCACTTCAAATAGCCCTTGCATCCCCCCTCTATCTGTCCTTCCCCCACCCGAGTCATTGCACGAGTCTCACTGTCGTTCTGGTGAGTTTCATTGTCTGTAACTCGTTTTCACCTAGCCCACAGCTAACAATGGAATGATTCCTTTATCATCGTTACTTTTTTGCATATCTTTCATTCATTTGCTCTATATCTCTCTCTATCCGTCTATATCTCTCGTTTCCCTCTCCCCAGAATCTCAGTCTGGAGAAGTGTCTCAACCTGAAACATCACCAGAGATGCTGACCCACTGAGTTACTCCAGCTTTTGGTGTCTATCTTCAGGTTAAACTCCTGCAGCATCCTCCCAGCTTAATGTGATTTCACGATCAGGAATCTTTCCTCGAATTTCATCTAAAATAAAATAAATTTGAACATTGCGTAAATGCTAAAACACGCAAGGCTGCCACAAAGCATGGAAACAGGGTCTTGACTTCATTGGGTTTGTGCTGATCATTAACCAGCGACCCACATGTGTTTGGAATGAGAGAGGGGAGTGGTGCATCTGAGGGAACTGGGCAGAGTAACGGGTAGAACGTGTAAATTCCACTCGTCCCTGGAAGTCAGGATTGAACCCAGATCACTGGTGTTGGAAGGTAACTGCTCTACTTGCTGTACCACTCTGTAAGTTACTGTTAGTGTGGATTTAGCAAAGTGCTGGACTTCTGGATCCTGCTGTTCACATCTTGGGCAGTCTTGGGCAGTTCATTTAACAGATCCTTATGGGCCTGTCCCGCTTGGCGATTTTTTGGGCAATTGCCGGCGACTGTCATTGTCGAAGCAGGTCGTCGAAAAACTGGCGACAACCTACGTCATCCTGGCGACAACCTACGACAGCACCTACGTCAGGAGAAGTCAAGCTACGCTCATTGGCGTCAAACCCACTGTCGCAATTTTTTTTTCAACATGTTGAAAATTTAGCGGCGACCAGAAAGACGCTACGACTTTATGCACGACTGCGGAGACTACTCCCGGCGAACACCGGCGAACATGTGGCAACAAACTAGTCGCCTGTAGTTGCCTAAAAAATCACCCAAGTGGGACAGACCCATCAGACCGGTAGCCTGAGTATAGTCAAGCTGAGATTGCCTCTAACTGTGCGAGACTTCGTAAATATAAACAGTTCTAACTAAACAGACCACCACTTGGGAAAGACACAAAATGCTGGAGTAACTCAGTGTGTCGGGCAGCATCTCTGTGGAACATGGATAGGTGATGTTTCAGGTTGGGACCCAGTCCTACAGGGATGCTATCCATGTTCTACAGGAATGCTGCCTGACCCACTGAATAACTGCAACAATTTGTGTCTTTCCTTGGTAACGCAGCACCTGCATATCCTTGTTTCTACATTTTGACTGAGACAGCCACTTGGTATAGCTATTGCTTTGTTATTGTCATCGTGTGCAATGAAAAGGTACGAGATAGTGCAAGATCCAGTGAAAAGGGTTTGTTTATCAAATCAAATCAAATTGCACTATACACGAGTACAATAAAGTTGACGCAAGTACACCAGGTAGTATAGAGACAAAATCCCAGAGCGCTGAACATAGCATTACAGCATTGTAGTGTTATGCCTCTGTGCACCTTAGGAGACTTTTTAGGCGACTACAGGCGACTAGGCTGTTGCCACATGGTCGCCCAGGTGTCGCCTCTGTCGCCAAAAGATTATTACCTTTTTTTTGGTCGCCGCTGGATTTTGAAATGTTCTAAACTTTTCAGCCCTTGGGCCTGATGCCAACGATCGTAGCCTAACGTAGGTGCTGTCGCCAGGATGACGCAGGTTGACGCCGGGATGACGTAGGTTCGCTGGTGCTGACTTCGGTGAATTCCATTGGCGACTACCTACGTCAACCTACCTCAACCGGTGAGTGAATTGTCTTAACTTGTCATAGCTTGTCACGGGTGGGCGTGGGTTGTCGTAGGTGTGGTCGTGGGTGGACGTCCTATGGGTCGCCGGTTGTCGGTAGCTTCACGTCGACTAGGTGGTAGGTTGTTGTAGACATTGTCGGCTTTTCGGCGACCTGCTACGACTATGACAGTCGCCGGCAGTAGCCGAAAAAATCGCCTAAGTGGGTCAGGCCCATTAGTTGCACAGATAAAGCCCAACCTCTGCAATGCGATACAGTGTAGCTCTATGTGAAGGGCAGCTACAGACTGGACCTACAGTAACTTAATTTTTTTTCTGCATTTGGTTGAAGTTTGTTTATGAATCCTAGTTTATGAGAGGATTTAAAAAAAATCAAAATAAACTTTATTCAAAATAAAAAAAGATGTACAAAACAAGAACTGTGTAAATTTCCTCCAACACTCTCCAGGGCTATACATACTTTCATTAGTGTTCTATTTGGTAGTGTTCCCAAAAACCATAATTATACCCGGCACCCTTGCACCTTGTGACCCCTGGTGTGATATCCTTCCCTTGTTTGAAGGGCATCTCCAACACACCCTGCCCCCCAATGTCCAGCAGCAGAAGGACCCTAGACTGTGGTCCTCCCCCACAGAGCCTTGGCGTTGGCTGCAGCGAGCTTCAGTGCGTCCCTCAGCATGTACTCCTGCAGTCTGGAGCGGGCCAGTCGGCAACATGGACATCTCGCTCTGCTGGGTCGAGAGGTCTCTTAACAGCAGGGAAGAGGAGGTCCCTGAATCTGGTGATACGTGATTTCAGGCTTTCGTATCTTCTGCCCGATGGGAGAGGAGAGAAGTAGGAATGAGAGAGATGAAGCAGGACTTGAATTATGTTGGCTGATTTCCCGAGGGTACGTTTGTGATTCTCTTCCAACTCACATCATTGTGTCCAAATCGAAGACCATCCTCACCAACGGAGGCGTGGGAGCATCTTCACTGACACCCTCTTAAAGGGAGCTCCAATAAAGTTCTCCTGGGAACTAAGGGATAGGCAATAAACCCTGGTCTTGCCAGAGATGGTCAGATTTTGAAAAATTCATCAAAGACCCACCATAAATGTGGCTTCACTCTACTAATAAAACATGTCTTCATCAAACTACCGTATTTCCCGGCAATGAAGACACAATTTTTTACCTAAAATAAGACCCGAAAAATTACCTGCGTCTTGGAGGCCGAAGCAGTTGTGTCAAACTCATTTTACCTCATTTTAGGTCACGGGCAAAATGCGACTTCATGCCCGCTCTGACAGCGGGAAAATCATCCCGCGGGCCGGATCGGACTCCTTCGCGGATCGGTTGTGGCCTGCGAGTTTGACTCCCCTGGCCTATAGGAAGCATTTCAATACAAAACGGCAATCCAATCAGAAGCGACATGCGTTCGCGCGGGGATTTTCGCCATTTCAAACACTTCAAACACCTGGTCTAGGTAGGAGCTGTGTAAATTCCATTTAAGTTGTTTAACTCTGTAAATTGTCGAACAGCAGTGATGACCCTGATGAATTACCGGTATTGTGCTTTGAAGATTCGGATGACAGTAGTGAATTTTTTCGGAATTGAAGATTAGAATGCTTTCTGTTTTAGTAATTTTTGTTCCGTGCACAATTAAATGTTATTTTATTCTGAACGCTGTATTTTCTTTATTACCGCACCGGTGTATACATTATCTGTGTTTTGCACTGGAAATCGCCGCCACCACGGTGAATGTCTGTTTTTTATTTTTCAAAATCTCGTGACTAATTGTGTCTTCATTGCCGAGAAATACGGAGTAAACTAGACTAAGTGGGACCCGTTGGGTCCCATGTTCACATGGCAGGGCTGGACCCCCAACGCAATATTCCACCTCTCCACGACTTCCAATATTGGTGGCCAGTGGGGGGTGGGGCTTTCTGGACCGCTAGTATGGGTGTTGTGGGCCGAAGGGACTGGTTTCCAGAGGGCTTGTATGGACATTGTGGGCCGAATGGATTCTTGGGCTGGCAGCTCAGTCACTCAGGCCTGGTGGACTGGCAGCTCAGTCACTCAGGACTGGTGGGCTGGCAGCTCAGTCACTCAGGGCTGGTGGGATGGCAGCTCAGTCACTCAGGGCTGGTGGGATGGCAGCTCAGTCACTAAAGGCTGGTGGCTGGCAGATCAGTCACTCAGGGCTGGTGGGCTGGCAGTTCACTCACAGCTATTCCTTGAAATTCCATTTCAGGCAGAGTGCAGGCCACCAAACTAAAATTCATAGCATTTCAGGCAGAGTGGTGGCCACCAAACTCAATTTTGAAGCACTTCCGGCAGAGTGCAGGCCACTAAACTCAATTTCGTAGCACTTCCAGCAGAGTGTAGGCCACCAAACTCAATTTCGTAGCACTTCCAGCAGAGTGCAGGCCACCAAACTCAATTTCATAGCACTTCCGGCAGAGTGCAGGGCACCAAACTCAATTTCACAGCATTTCAGGCAGAGTGCAGGCCACCAAACTCAACTTCACAGTATTTCAGGCAGAGTGCAGGCCACCAGACTCAAACTTCACAGTATTTCAGGCAGAGTGCAGGCCACCAAACTCAACTTCACAGAATTTCAGGTAGAGTGCAGGCCACCAAATTCAATGTCATAGCATTTCAAGCAGAGTGCAGGCCACCAAATTGCCAAACAACTCATTGCATTGTCATTAAGGGCTAACAAATCATTTAATTGCAAGTACATTGCAGACTCACATTTCAGTTGATTCACAGCTTAGAATCACAGTTGTGGACTCTCCCTCGCGATCTTCCAGAGTGACTGACTCACGTCCAGGCATCCGGGGTTTTATTGTCCTGCACCCCCCCCCCCCCGGAAGGGGCGTTTCCTTCATCGTGGTGATTGACAGGCGGGAGGACCAATCAGCTGATCCTAAGATTTTTTAAACACTCATAACTTTTTTATTTTTCATCGATCGGAAAAATCCTCGGGGCTGCTTCAGCGGAGGAGGACTGTGAGTAAGATGGCCAAAAATCATAGCGATATATGGTAGCGCTTTTTCTAAAATCAATACACAGCGCAGACAGGAAGTGGTCAAGATGAGACTTTTAGTTATATAGCTTGTCGGTTTTTTTTAAAGAGTCAATGCATTTAATTCGAGAGAGACAAAAAAACTTGAAACAAATGCTGGAAAAATGTAAGCTTATTTCAGTCTGTAGCTGGCCTTCAAATGCAGCAATAACTTGACTTTATTACGTTCGAAGCTAGATCCTTTAATATCATTGCTTCCAGATGTTTGATTCCTGTTACTCTGGTTACAGATATAAACATTATTGTTTCACCAACACACATGTTGTGCTGAAACACTTGTAAACATTCCACGGCGACTCTTCAACGTGGGGTAGAAAGTTTACTGGGGTGTCTTTAACATATGTAAACACTCCTTCATGGGACTCAGACTCGGTGTCTGCACTTCGTGCATGTGTAAGTTCAAGAACCGAAAGGACTGCTTCAGTCTTCTGACTTGGAGCCAACCTGACATGGACCCTTGTAAACAGCTCTGATGTGTTGTGAAGATATCCTGACTTCAAAGCAATGTTCACATCTTCTGCACATGTAAAAGTTCTGACAGAAACCATAGCCAGTTTCTGAAGGGGCATCAAAGAATCCACTTTACTGAAAGGATTTTTTCAAAAATTAACAATTGCATATGCTTTTAAAGTTTGAACTTTAGATTCCCATGGGAGGTCAAAAAACTTGTAATATGGTTATGGTCAAAGATTATAAATTGTGAGGTGGAAATGATCACATTATAGTCATTTAGCACAATCTTGAGACAGGACAACTGATGTCTGTTTTGGAACCTTTAATTTAAGTTATCAAAACTGATTAAAAAAAATCTCAGTTATGTAATACATATACGTCTGTTGAACAAAATCACCGTTTTAATCCCACGCGCATGTGCTGAAAATTCATTGCAACCAAGGGCAGGTTCAGTTCAGTTTAGTTTATTGTCACCTGTACCGAGGTACAGTGAAAAGATTTTGTTGCATGCAATCCAGTCAGCGGAAAGACAAGACATGATTACAATCGAGCCATTCACAGTGTACAGACACTGTACATGATGAGGGAATAATGCTTTGCACAAGGTAAAGCCAGTAAAGTCCTGATCAAAGATAGTCCGACGGTCACCAATGAGGTAGATAGTAGACCAGGACTGCTCTCAGGTTGTGTTAGGACAGTTCAGTTGCCGTTGCGGCGACTGGCTGCAGTGGCCTCAGACTGGCCCCGACCTCGGGTGGACTAGGAGGAGGAGGAGGACTGGACATTTTAGTGCCTTCCCTCACAGTGGAGAGTGGAGATTCTACTGTGGGGGGATGTTCGTGTTTTGTGTAAAATCTCTTATAGTGTGTTGTCATTTTTTCTATCTCTTTTTATTATTTGTATGGTTAGTAACTGTAAAGCACTTTGGCTTTTGACTCAAATCAATTGGAAAATGTGCTATATAAATAAACTTATTATTATTATTATTATTATTATGACTATATGATGTCCATAGAGCTTAGAACTGTGTGAAGCCTGCGGAACTCTTGCGCTATTATTGGTTGTTTGTGTGAATGTTTTTTTAGAGATACAGTGTGGAAATAGGTGCACAGGTCCACCATTTCCACGCCGACCAGAGATCACCCCTTGCACTAACCTACACACACTAGGGACAATTTTTACAACTTACCAAAGCTAATTAACCTACTAACCTGCACAACTTTGGACTGTGGGAGGAAACCGGAGCACTCGGTGAAAGCTCACGTTATCATGGGGAGAACGTACAAACTCTGTACTGTCAGCACCTGTAGTCAGGATTGAACCCGGGTCTCTACCACTGTAAGGCAGCAACTCTACCCCTGCACCACTGTGCCACACCACAATACAGTATATACCATATATATATCCTTATTCTTATTATAACTATAAAACTCTAATCTTGGATGTGGATGTGTGTGTGTGTATTTATTTGTTTGTGTGGTGTCACATCTTCTCGAAAAAACGACGCGGTAACGTTAACATTTTTACATATTCCGGTAGAGATATATCCTATGGACTCCGAAATCATCTTATCTGAAAAATTCATGCATTATTTCTCAAGTTATTAATCAAAATGTTGACAATTCTGAAATAACTTTGAATGTAAACGAGATGGTCTCGCTGATGATGTCACAATGGATCTGCTGCGCGCGGCCTGCGATGTGTTTCACTCGCTGTGAGTGACGTCACCCCCCCCCGCGACTCGCAGTCCTTTGGTCGCCGCCCGCCCACCAGCCGGCCGCTTGCCGTCCGCCCAGCCCGCTCAGCGTCTGCCCCGCTGGCCGAGTTCAAGACTGCCCTCTCCCTCTCTTGGCCCCCTCCCGCTCTCTCCCCCCCTCTCCCCCCACTCTCTCTCCCCCCATCTCCCCCCCTCCCCCCCTCTCTCTCCCCCTCCCCCCCCTCTCTCCCCCCTCTCTCCCCCCTCTCTCCCCCCCCTCTCTCCCCCCCTCTCCCCCATCTTTCCCCCCTCCCCTATCCTCCCCCCCATCTCTCCCCCCTCCCCTTCCCCCTCCTCCTCTCCCTCCCCTCCTCCTCTCCCTCCCCTCCTCTTCTCCCACCTACTCCTCTCCCCCTCCTCCTCTCCCCCCTTGTCCCCCCCTCCCCCTTTCTTGCCCCCTCTCTCCCCTCTCTCCCCCTCTCCCCACCTCTCTCCCCCCTCTCCTCCCACCCCATCTCCCCCCTCGCTCCCCCCTCTCTCCACCCCGTCCCTCCATCCCCCTTGCTCCACCCCCCTCTCTCCACCCTTTCTCTCCCCCCTCCTCTCTCCCCCCTCCTCTCCACCTCTGTCTCTGTCGCTGCCCCTCTCTCTCTCTGCCCCTCTGTCTCTCTGCCCCTCTCTCTGCCCCTCTCTCTCTCTCTGGCCCTCTCTCTCTCTGTCTGCCCCTCTCTCTCTGTCTCTGCCCCTCTCTCTCTGTCTCTGACCCCTCTCTCTCTGTCTCTGCTCCTCTCTTTCTGTCTCTGCCCCCTCTCTCTGCCCTCTCTCTCTACCCCCCTCCCTCTCTAGATGCGACTGCGAGTTGGGGGCTATGCGTGAGTGGATAGTGCCGGGGATGGGGTAAAAGGAGTGAATGAATAATATTAATATAATATCAAGGGGGGTGGTTAGTGTGTGTGTGTGACGCCGCAGGCAGCTCACCCCACAACCGCGCATTGAGGGGACGGGACCCAACGGGTCCGCTTGGTCTAGTATATATATATATGTGCATGTGAGTGTGTATATACTCTGTTGTTCTGTATATATATGTGTGTATGTATATATGTACATATACAGTATGTGTGTGTTTGTATACATATATATATATATATTGAAGTTTTTGTTTATTATATTGTTACAGTGTACTATGTTTACATAGTACATTGTGC